>VDFB02000007.1:103761262-104361262 GCA_007258455.2 Sequoia sempervirens | reverse complement strand
CTAACTTTGCAAAATTGATTTTCATTTGCGACATTGCTAGTAGTCAGAACATAAGTATTAGGTTCTAAACGATTGCTTGTACTACTTGATATGTCTGTTGTTGTAGTTATTTGTTTTTCTTTTAAACAATGCAATGGTTGTTCATGGGAAAAGCTTGCAGAAAATCTGCATTTGTTATCTCTACTTGTGATGTGGTCAATTGCTACAATTGAACGAGATACTTTAGTTGGTGTGATGTTTCCATGGAATTTTTTTGCACAACATATTTTTTATTTTGGGGAGTGCAACGTTTGAAAAGGTTTCAGTTTTGTGCTTGTATTTGATATAAAAATGTTAGGTTCCAAAGATCTACATGTTTGGTTTACATCGTTTCTTGCAGCTATTTGTTCATTCACTATCGTCATTTCTTGCTTACCGATATCACGTATTGCTACTTTTAGACATCGCAATGAGCTCCGAACATTTTGTTTTGAGGTGGGTAAAGTTACAATTGTTTCATCATGTAAACTTGTTAAATGACAACCAAATATATTGTTTGTTGCAAGATTCTGAATAGGGATGCATTCTGATGCACTACAAATTTCTGATTGAGAAGTGCATAACTCTTGTGAAAGCTTTGAGTTATCTTGAAGTATACGATTTGATGCAAATGTGACTGGATGGTTGATATGCATGTTATGTGCCATTTGTTTTTGTTGAAGTGGTTCATAATGACAATGCCTTGAGTTGATTGCAAAACAAATTAAGTTAAAGTTTTTTTTTGGTTCTATGCAATTTGAGTATGTTTTGGTTTTGGGGTGTGTAGCTACTTGCCATATGTGTATTACTGCATCAAATATGTGTGACAACCATAATAAAAAAAATTCAGACCCCTCAAGGCCACTTTGTACATATGGTATTCCAATGTTGGAAACTAGTGATTCCAATTGTAGTAGACGATTCTTGTTTGTTATGATAGATTGCTCAGATGTGCTAAAGCACACCAATGCATATCTATTTTGTACTATCAATGCATTGGCTAGTGATTGGGCCATAAATAAGCACAAAGCAATTGCATCAAACTGTTCATCAAGAAGAAAAGATATAGCAGCGAACATGCTTTCGCCACATGTAGTAGCAAATTGAGTAGGTCTACAAAGTCCAAGTGTATCGAATGCATTTGCAATTGTATTCCAGATATCGTTGAAATTGCAATGTGTGATTGGAAAGTGTGTTTGAATGTTTTGAATGAAATTATATGTGTTTAACCGTGAAAACACTGGCTCATAGTGCCCAGCTCTTGCATTTGTATCGTGGAAAAGAATTGATATTGTTGTATTGCATGCGTCTTTATTGAAATGTAAGTACATTACTTTGTGTGTTGTAGACCAAATACATATTGGTATGTTCAACCAAAGTGCTAGCCATTTTAAACATAATGTATCACCCCAAAGTCCAGTTTCACCATTGCCATTGATCTATGTAGCTGAAAGCCTCATTCTACGCAGATATGTGTTTTTGTCATGTATATTATGCAAATCCTTAAGCACTGTTGGATGCAAGTCAAGTTCATATGAGCTTTTAGCTGTGGTGCATCCATTGTGAAGACGATGTAGGAAATGGTCCACAAGACCATTGCATAGCTGATTTGGTGTGTAGCGACAATGAAGCAAGACATGCATTGTGTCAAATAGACAGTCGCCAACTTTATAGTTGAATGAATCAATTTGAAAACAATGTGCACAATGGAGAGCTTCATCAATTGACATGATTTGTGCTTTTCCATCTGGTTTATAGGTCTCAACTATAATTGGCTCTTGTGAGAGTCTTGGTTTTTTTAGAGGGATCTTTGTTAGCATACTGCTGAACCAGGAATTTGATGAAATAGAGCTTGTATTGAGACTATTTAGCAATGCATGAAGCTTAAAATGTTGATTACTGACAAAAATGATGTTGCATTTTAGTGAGGACGTTAAGGAGAAATAACTTTAATAGTTCATTACTCACCTTCATCAACACTAGTGCAAAAGTTGTAACAGTATGCTTTAATACAAATTCAAAGTAGCCCAAACCCTATGAAAGAAAAGAAAAATTTTATTGTCAATGAATCTCACTAAAACAAATCTTGTATTGAAACTATTCAATAGAACAATGACTATTTAGCAATGCACCAAGCTTTAAATGTTGAATATCGAGAAAATAAATAGTGCAGTTTTACAGGTTAAAGGACACTCTTATAGGTTTTCCATGATTGTGAATATTTTGACAACTTCTTATGACATTTCATATTTGGAAGAATTTTTATTGCATTGTAAAGAAAGGAAAGGGTTGATTCAATAATCTGACCTTGCACTTTGTTGTCAAATGATTTTGTATACTTATGTGGACCTTTTTCTACTGTTGCAATTGGAGCACCATTTCCTGTTACAAGTACAAACTAGACAAATAAGTACAACAAAAAACATATAATATCTGAGTCATAAACATGAAATAGTATTTCCATGAAGCTTTGTTTGCATCCAAAACAGGTTGAATGAGAATATTTCCAATATTTAGTGGATAGATTTGAGTGAACCTATTGGCATTAAATGCAAATTGTGATTGCTTTGCTGGTATACTATAAATCTATCAATGTCATCTTAATTTTCCAGATCGTTAAGAAAAAGGAACATGATTTATATAACTACTCTTACCAATGGTAAAGCTCTTTTAAAACATATTTAAATAGTATTTCATTTTCTGTTATCGTCTATGTTTCTCCAACTTTTGCTTCTCTGAGCCAGTACAACTAAAGTAGATATTTCGGATAGGCAACTTACTATTACAATCATTCGATATGTATTTGCTATGCTATGTTGGCCAATCACATTCTATAATTTAAACATATTCCTTTGTATTTCTATAGTTTGAATTTAAGAACTTATTTATTATATTTAGAAATTAGCATTTATCTCTTTTTTTATTGGTAAGAGTAGCTCTATAATCCATTTAAGAAAATTAGGAAAATAGGATGATAGAGATAAATTTGGGTGAATATTTTGGCATTAAATGTGAATTGTGAGACCTTTGTTGGCGGGGTTGAAGGTACAAAATCACTGAATGCATAGTTAATGCATTAAATACCACTGCATGCAGGGAGAAGCCGCTAGAAGTGTTGGATGGCTATGTGTGCTCATTGTGCTTTGTTTATTATTTATTAATGCATTACATAGGACTATAAAGTCATTGTTTGTGTTCATCTAAACTTCAAACTTAAGAAGTTGTCTTTTATATTTAGAAATATGCATTTAATTTTTTTCTACTGGTAAGAGTAGCTCTATAATTCATTTTCCTTTAAGGAAATCAGAAAAATAGGAGAACAGAGATAAATTTGGGTAGATATTTTGGCATTAAGTGTGAATTGTGAGAGGATTGCTAGCAGACTAGGGGGTACAGAATCACTAAATGCATAGTTGATGCATTAGATGAGACCGCGTTCAAGGAGACGTCACTCCAAGCTGTGGGTTTTTTGTTAATTGACATGTTTGATCTCAAAATATACATGGTTTAGGCATTTTTCTTTCTATAGCATTTTTTTAATGAAATGATTGCAAGAGAAATTATCATTCAGTTTTTTTTACATACAAACAAAACTACATAAGAATATTGTTTCATGTTTATGAGTAACATAGTATATGTTATTCACTGTACTCATTTGTCTAATTTGTCCTTGTAAGAGGAATCAATAGATGCAATTGCACTAGGAGACAAAGATCAACATTGGTACAATTGTACTCAAGCATTGAACAATATAGTACAAGGTCAGATTCTCAAATTAAGCCTATCCTTTCTTTGCAATGCAATAAAAACTCTTGCACATATGTATTTCAGAAAAATGTAAGATGTGTTATTTGATAACATTACAAAACAATCAAATAATCTTGCTTTGCACTTTGTCCCATTGCCTAAATTGCGTATAGTTCAAAGTTCATATAACCATAGTTTTGTTTGAGGCAAAGAGAGTTTTTGTACTAGTGATATTCAAAGCTATTGTTTAAATTATCATGCCTCTATAGCCAATTGACGGTATTTTTCTATGCTCCCTATTTTTTTTCTTTGCGTTACTTGACTATGCTCCTTAGCCCTTATTTGCTTGTGCAACAAAATTGATACTATCAACTCTATAGCATTTAAGTTTTTAAGCTACATGTGACTACTGTTATATTATTTTGGTTTAAAATGCATATAGCATTGAATTGTTAAAAATACTATTTGGGTTTAATAGAATGCATACTAATTCTTTAATGCATTGTATGCAACTGTAGTACAAGAAATCTAGTGACTTTTCTAGCTACATGTGACTGCTGCTATATTGTTCTAGTTTAAAATGGATATGGCATTGAATTTTTGAAAATACTAATTGGGTTTAATATGAATCAATACTTTTCTATGTAAATTGGGAGAAGGAAAGTTGAATATTTTGGCAACTTTTTATGACTTTTCATATATGGAAATTTTTTTATTGCATTGTAAAGAAAGGAAAGGGTTGATTCAATAATCTGACCTTGTACTTTGTTGTTGAATGATTCTGTATAATTATACTGATGTGGATCTTTGTCTCCTGCTGCAATTGGAAGTACCTATTCCTATTAGAAGGAGACAAATGAGTACAGTTGACAACATATACCATCAAACTCATAAACATGAAATAGTATTGTCATGTAGCTTTGTTTGCATGCAAAACAGGTTGAATGAGAAGCTTTCTTGCTCAGATTGCCAATTACACCGCATAATTTGTAAATATTTCTTTCTTTTTGTATAGTTTGCATATTACGACATATTTTTTGGTTGATTTGGCCGGTCACACTATATAATTTAAATATATTTGTTTCTATTTCTATAGTTTACATTATACAACATATTTTTCATATTTAGACATTATTATTTACTTGTTTTTTTAATGGTAAGAGAAGTTGTAGAATTCATTTTTTTTAAACAATTCAAAAAAATTAAAATGACACAGATAGATTTGTATCAATATGTTAAATGCAAAGCTCTCACAGTTCGCATTTAATGCCAAATTATGCATCCAAATTGATCTTTGTCATCCTATTTTCCTGATTTCCTTAAAGGAAAATGAATTATAGAGCTACACTTACCAATAGAAAAAGAGATAAATGTTAATTTTTGAATATAAAAAATAAGTTCTTAAATTCAAACTATAGAAATATAAAGGAATATGTTTAAATTATAAAATGTGATTGGCCAGTGTAGCATAGCAAATGCATATCGAAGGATTGCAATAGTAACCTATCTATCGGCAAGAACTAATAAACAAAGGAGAATGAGCACACAAAGGCACACAACACTTCCAGTGGATTCTCCTTGACTATAGTGGCATTTTAATGCATTAACTATGCACTGGGTGATTCTGTAGCCACCAGCTTGTCAGCAAACCTCTCACAATTTGCATTTAATGCTAAAATATATGCTCAAATTTATCTATGTCATTCTACTTTTTTAATTTCTTTAGAGAAAAATGAATTATAGATCAACTGTTACCAATAGGAAAACATATACACAGTAATTTTAAAATATAAAAAATATGTTGTTAAATTCAACTTATAGAATTACAGAGAAATATTTTAAAATTATAGGGTGTGATTGGCCAGCCGAACATATGAAACGCTTATTGAACAATTGGAATTGTACATGTAGCAATCCAATGCTTTTGTACAATCAAAATGATTAAATAAATAAAAATACATCCAAAATATTTGTAATGGCCAATTTGTTTGAAAATAAAAATAATTAAATATATTAAAACACAACCAAAATATCCGCAATAGCTGCTTTGTTTGAAAATCATTAAAAGCAATACGTATAGCATAAAATTTCTTAAAATAAAAAAATATGTGAAGCTTGCTGAAAAAAAATACTTGTGTTTTAATTTTCTGTTAGACACCTCCAATGGTGAAGTTGTCTAGAAAATATTAGAATTTTACATTTACTACAAAACTTAGAGGACCTAACAAAATATTTTAAATTGGATGGAAAGTGTAATAAATTTTAGAATACATATAAAATTTCTTCCAAAAATTGCAACATTTGATCAAATACTTCAAATTCCTTAAGCTAAGTTTGCATGGAAAAAGTTAACCTGTATCAGTTCATACATACACACCTCCGATGGCCAAGTTGTTCTGAAATTTCTTGAATTTCACAATTTTGTTCATAATGACCAAAAATTAAATTAAGTATTTAAACATCTGAAAAAAAAGAGTATAGCTTGTAAGAATTTACAAGGAAAAAGTTTGAATCATGTCCATTCAAAACGTCAATTACTAAATTAACATAAAAACATTACTAAAATTAACACCAATTTTGACTTCAAAATTTTCAGATTTGATGAAATACCTAGAAAATGTTAAACCAACCCAGGGAAAGCACTAACTACTTAATTTAAAATCAAATTCGTTTAAAAGAGCTTTAGAAATTGTTGAAAACTTAAAATCAAGGTTGTGCAAACACTGGTTTCTAAGAGTCCACTAATTTTGTCAATAATTAGCAGGGAAAAAATGCACTCTTGTATAAGTAGCACTACGCTGTAATTGGGGTTGTTGGTTGCTGGATTATGATTTTTCTAGGGGAGCTGACAAGATAAATTGGGGTGTTGAAAAAGTGACAAGTTTGGACATGTCTGTGGTGATTTTGATCATAAGGCATGAAAAGGATGGATAGTGTTAAATCGGTAATGATTGGATTTTTTGAAGTTTTTGGGCTGTTAAATTAGTTTTTGTTTGGTATGGTGAGACCTAAAATTTAACAAATCTTCCATATACTTCCAAAATAAATTGCATTGAGTGGAAAAAGCACTAAAAACTCGTACAGTCCCTTACCTGATTCAATATCTACTTACATTCGTTTTTACGCCTGAGGTGGCCTCATAGATTTTCTAAGTTGAATGATTTATTTGAAAACGTATCAAATGAAGAAAATCCCTCAGAACATAGCTCGCTTTTTAACTAGCAAAAACTGTTATAAAGTCCACAAATCACAAAAAATGCAATGTCAAATCACGACACCCATGTATAGGGCTTTCTAGAAACATGTGTTCAGAATACCATCAAATCCTACATTCAAAACAAGTTTATAAAGCATTTGACGTGGATAATCACCATAAAATTGAGGAAAAAGTCAGCAAAGGAAGTACATTATTGGAAGAGTGTAACTACCTACAAATGAAACAAGGGTTTAAAGGGACTCACCTTCAACTGTAATTTGTGTCAAATCCAATAAACAATATTTTGGCATCCATAGGGGGAATGTTGTTCCGGTTGCTAACATTTAAAAAAAAATTCAATTGTTAAACAAGACAATCGAAGATCAAACCAAATCAACAAACTTGTCCAAAATATGAAGCTGGCACCTAAACTCCTGAAAAGAAAGCCACCAAACCTGACATTAAATGAAACCCTAACAATGTTGTCCTAAATTTCAAGAAGTAAATTGGAACCCTAACAAACAGAGAGAAAACAATAACACCCACAAATTAGCAGATTTCGTGAATTTTTGAGGACTAGAAAAAAGTCACAACCGAGCAATATTGTATGGAGAGAAAGCCCTTCCAAAATAAAGCAAACGAAAAAAGCCAGTAAATAAAATGACTCGACTCTACACAACAAAACCTGGATTAAAAACCTGGGTTTGAAGCAAGGATATCAAAAAAAAAAAGAGAAATAATAGAAATAAAAAATAAGAAGTTTTTGTTCTTGTTCCGACTAAACCAAGAAAAAAATGTACATAAACAAGCCCATGCTTGTGGTGCTAACCTTGAGCTATGAAGAAACTGTTCTTAGCCACAACCAAAAGGAAACACCTAGCATGCACAAGGCAATCCAATGCTTCCAGCGGCTTCTCCTCAAAATGCGGTGGAATTCAATGCATTAACTATGCATTCAGTCATTTTGTACCCAAGCACGCCAGCACAATTCGCATTTGATGTCATCTGTCTTCCTAATTTCCTTAATAAAAAATGAATTATAGAGCCGCTCTTACCAATGAAAAAAGAGATAAATGCTAATTTTAAAATATAAAAAATATATTATTAAATTTAAACTATAGAAATACAGACGAATATGTTTAAATTATAAATTGTGATTGGTGGATGCAGCATACCAAATGCATATTAATGAAGGAAAAATAGACATGAAAACAATAGTCTCCACCTTACAGCAGGGACAAATAAGATATAAAGATATCCCATCAACTTTTAAAAGTTAATACACAAATCTACACACTTAGATTTCGAATAATTAATTTGAAATTTATAAACTATAATTAATTTATATATATATATATATATATATATATATATAAACTCTCTTCTTTCGAGAATCTCTCTACTTTAGCATGTTTAAAAATATAGACAACCTTTATTAATAATTTTTTATCTCTTAAATAAATAGGTAGTGAAAAGTCTTCTAACATACTTAGGAATTTTCACGACTTTGTTGTGTTGAAGAGTCACGTTTTAGTGGGCCTGCATTAAATGTTATTAATGCGCTGCTTTAGTATGAAAAATAAATTGGAAGGATTGAAAGCCTAAAGCTTTTGTTACATAGCCCCACATGTCTGTGTTTTTTTAACACACAATGTGTGTGTGTGAATTGATCATGTCCTAGCCAAGTTTATACTAACTGCAAAGTTTCTTCGGTGTTTGTAGAAGTGTGGTGTGGCCTGTATGAGTGGATTTATGTCCTAGTCAAGGTTCTTTTTTGGTCTATCTTTATTCCTTTCTAACACTGGAATATTTTGGTGTCAACGTAATTTGAATTTGCACGATTGAGGTACGTAGTCAACCAATAGTATGTACAACACTAAGGTAGTCATTATAAATAGGTAGATCCTACTATTGTAACAAAACATAAATACATAATCTTAGGAGATTATACATGTAATAAAAAATTTAAGACATGTGACCAAATTTTTACTATGATATACAATAATCTCATGATTAGTCTAAATGATTATATTGTCAATGCTTTTCTTATAATATGTATGAAAAGGTAGATCATCACTAGGAATATACTCATCAGTACCATAATAATTATGATCATTAATAATCTTCATATAAGTTTTAAGTAGATGCTATTTCATCATCTATAAGTAGATAATGTGTGAGAGATATCCTTAAAGGCATAAAATTGTGAGAAACATGCACAACATTATCACTCTCCATCCAATAAGGATGTAGATACGGTAATCATAAAGGACTGACATAAGATATTGACCTCTACTAAAGAAGGAATAATTATAGGCATATCTAAAAGAAGATGAGTAAGAATAAAAATAGTAACGTAATGTTTCAGTATATAGTGTGACTTCATTAGCATGCTAGAATATTATAATTGATTAAAGGAAATTGTGATCATATATCACAAAGATATACAAATTAGTAATAGCCATATTAAGATAGGCTAGGATAAAGATATAAGAGAATACATAGTGTGAATAATGAATCTCTATTCAAGGATTTAGAATTTAAAAGAATGAGCAATGAAAGTGTACATAACCTTATCAATATTATATTATTTGATAATTTAATAGAATAATGATTGTAAATAATCTTTGAAACATGGATGGATATCAATCATAGTTACCAATAATGTGTGGGTAGAATGAGTAGGAGAGAACCAAGCAACACAAAAACCTAAAAGAGTGATATACCAAATAATTAAAATAAATTAGTTAAACTAAATCTAAAAATGATAAAATCAAAACTACTTAAATGTTATTTCAAAGTAGGATAAGGATGTCAAATTCACCAAAGTAAAAATAAATAGTATCCCTTCTCTAATTTGTTGATTTATCTTAATTAAGAAAATACATAATAATTAGACAAAAATCAATTTAGATTAGTTTTATATTTTGAACTCTTAATTGATAAGGTTAAATAATATTAAATAACATGTAAAATCACATAATAGGTAGTAATGAATAAACATATAGAATACCCAACATTATAATGAAATTATGTGTGGAAACGAATGAAGGCAATGAGATCTATGCTCCTTACAATCTATAGAAAACCTAGATAAAAAATTAAACATTCCTCTTTGATTTGTGTTGGTTTTTTTTCAAAATTTGAGATCTAGAGTTTGCATGTGAAATTCATTGGTATACATCAACTTCAAATTTGATGACTTCTAGACCTTTCCACATGAATTAAAACCAATTTCTTAACTTATAGGCTAGATAAACAATTGATAGGGGATTTTTTAAATATTTCCATTACCAAATGCAATATCAGAGTTTGGTCCCCTAGGTTTTCGTCAGATAGTATGATAATACATTAATATTTCAAGTTGATAAAAAAATTTCACATACATGGAAGTTGTCAAACCCTACACAATATGGATTTTGACACGTTTGTATGAGATAACATCACTAGAAATTGATGCATATGTAGTAGCCTTACTGCAAAACCCAACAAACATCACCGCTCCTATATTTGGGAGATATGAAGAAGTAATGGATAGAAAGAGGGAAGAGGAAAAAGAAGAGGATTGAAAAAAGAAGAAAAATAAAGTGCATGGAAATAGGAGGGGAAACAACCCATTTCTGCCACCCCAACACACATTTTATCATTCAGTATCTAAGGACCATAAGGTCCGAGACATCCCCTTTGGGACTAGATCATACAAATAGAAGAGAAGATAGAAAAAGTTAGCTACAACCCCTTACAAGATCCCACCAACACTATAAGGGACACCATAGATAACTTGTGCATCCAACTCTAATAGTTCCACATACAAAGAGAACTACTCAAAGAACAACTGAAGTAGTTGAGGGAGATAGTTAATAATGCTCAGCTAAGGTTTCTCCAGTTAATTTTGAACAAATAAAAGTGAATATACAATAACATGACAATTCCCACCACTCTAGTTAAAGGCAAACAAACTCTAGCCCCATTCCAAGCACAAATTGGTACCCTCCTTCAAGCACAAGCATAGTAGATAGATATGCTGGACCAACTTTAAGTGGAATACCATATCATCATTACCGAAGTAGAAATTTCTTGAGGAAAAGACATCATTTTAAAAGGGGGGATGATGTTAGCATGTCAAAGGGTAGGCTAGAGCATATTGGTAGCAGATTGAAAAAATATCATATTACCGACAAAGAGCACCAACCATGAATAAGGAGATGCATCGCTTCGAGGAAATGAATGTATATATGGTATATGTAATATATAAGAGATATATGATAGATAAGAGAAAATATATATAATATAAGAAATATGTAACAGAATACTGTAATAGCATCAAAGGAGAGACTAGACCTACCATATGTATATGTGTGTGTGTGTGTGGACATAGAAACTATACTCCCTTGGAGATAGTACAATCTGTGGTCTAATTTGGTTCTATTTTAGACACCCTTGCAATAATCACACTTTAAAAATAACATTTATAGGCCCCTAAGGCTCATTATTTTTGAATTTAAGGCCTATTTCACTCACAAATCATACAATCCCGAAAAACAATATTCAAATCATTTAAATTCTACAAAACCCACCTCAAAAACCCTTGGTGGGACTAAGTCGCCCAAGGTGGCAACTTAGTCCCTTTTGGGGGATTTTTCAATTTTGAGTAGGAAAATCACCGACTTAATTCAATTTTTTGATAGATGTTGGCCTATGATGTCAAAATAATGAAAAAATATGTATTAATTCCTATAAATATACATTTTAAGGTCATTTTTCACAACATTAATTCATTTTCAACAAATAAATTCAAAATTCAAGTGTTGAATATCTTTCACAAGAAGATTTATTAGTCTATCTAGAACAAAGTTGAAGCTCTAGGGCAACAAGTTAGGGTTTTTGTAGGTCTCCAAGCTCAAATTTTGTCCAATATCTCACATTACAAAGGATTGAACATGGATGCCTATGGAGAATCGTGGAGAAATCTATGTTGAGGAGATGCAACTAGCCATCAAATCAAGCCTAATGACTTGTTTTCAAAGTGATTCCATCTTCCATTTTCTCTCTATTTTCAGCCTAAGGAAGGTTTGCATGTTCTTAAGATTCATTTCTAATGTAATTTAGTGTCTCTTAAAATGATTCTTGCATCTTATTCTTGCGTGTTAGAATAGGGTTGCATCTTACTTTAGATTTCCTAGTCTTAGACACACTTAGGGTTAGGGTTTTATGCAGATTTTATTATCTCTTTCAAGGTTTAATTACCAATTATGGGTTTGACCAAGCAAATCCCCCCATTAGAAACCAAATTATACTTTGTTTTGTAGGTATTTCTACAAATTTGGATCCAGGTTTTCATCAAAAAATAGAGTGCAAACTGAGGGCTTTCGTTTCCACTTTCAAATTTATGGAAAAGCCAAACTAGACTAAGTCACCAATAGTGGTGACTTAGTCCCAGTGCACCTATTTTCATAAGTTTCTACAAATATGGATATCAATTTTCATTAAACAAGTTTTAGAGCAATTTCCTAAATTTGGGACTAAGTCACCCAGCTTGGCATAAGTGTCCCAATTGGCCCAAAAAAAAGATTTTCTATAATTTTAGAGACATTTGTATTCTTCATTATGTCCTTCATCAATTTCTAGGTGCACAATTTATGTTTAGCATCTTTATCTTGTTCTTTATTTCTTTTAATCTATCATTTTGCATATCACAATGTGTCTTTGACCAACTTGCATTTCTTAGGTTTTACATTAATAATTCATTTCCTTTATCAATTTATTGCATTAGGAGATTGCATTTAGGCATATTCCATTCATACTTGCATTAGTTTTGAGTGGGGACATTGCACATTTTGGCCCATCTCTCTCCTTTTAGGTGAAAAACCCTAGAAGTGTTAGAGAGCATTAGGGTGCCAAGATCTTTGCCCACATTTTGGTGAACCCGACTTTAGAAATTTGTTCTTCTCATTTCACGTGCATTTACATCCTAGGAATAGCTTAAGTCAACATTTCATTATGTTTTGGATTGTTTTGCATTCTATGGTTTTGAAATTGGCATTAGTGAAAAGCTCATTTAAGCTAGCATTATTGCATTTCATTTCCTTGCACAATAGAGAAAATTTTCATCTACACTTTAGATTTGCATTGTATAGTACATAACACATCAACATCCATCAGAAAATTTTAAAAAAATTAAATAATACCCATACTAGGAGTAATTCGCCACCCTAGGTGACTTAGTCCCAATACACATTTTGCATCAGTATTTTGAGAATTCAATTTCCAGTTTTTTAAGTTACTATTTGTTTCAGTTACTTTTCTATTTCCATTCAATTATCTATTGTTACATTCAAGTCATTAGCATTAGCATCATTCACTTTAGTGGAAATTATGGATAAAATTTGATTTTTACAATTTTCATTTTCAACATTAGTTGGACTAATTCATTTAGATTAGATTCATCATAAAATGAAAACAAAAGCCTCAAAACATCAAATGAAACAATTAAAACTATGCTTTAGTTTAGAAAAATTACATCATCCAAACCTTTTAGTAGTGATGATTGGATAAGTTAGACGAGGCTCTACAAGGCTTCCTCTCTCTAATTTCATCCACTAAGACTTGTGATGACATACCCAAACCAACCAATGATACTTTATCTCCCAAATATTTTAGTAGTGATGACTTTGAAATGTTAGATGAAGCCCTTGAGGACTTCATCTCATAAAACCCATCCACTAAGTTTTGTTGTGAGAAACCTAGAACAAAATATGTCAATGTAATTCAACCCCAACTTGTCCTCTATCCACCTTCACATAAACCTCAACCTCCACCTAAAACCCAATTTTACCCTTTACCCACCTAAGCATGATGTTTTTTTCTCACACATTGCACTAGAAATAATCTACAACCACAACAAACAACTCCAACCTCCTTACCTTTTCCCAATCCTATACTACCTAGTGCTCCTCAATTAAGAGAGTATGATCTTGTTGAGGAATTTAAGAGTACTCCCACAAAGGTATCCCTTTGGGACCTTCTGTAGAATTCACCAAACTATCACTCTATAATCCAAACAACATTGCAACAAATAGTGGTTCCTATTGATACAAAAACAAATGATATGGAAGCTCTTATACAAGGAATGAATGCAGTTAATATAGAAAGTACCTTCCATTTTTTTTTGATGAGATAGATTATCAACATTCGCCTAACCTAAAGGAAATGGGAAGAATTTATGGGAAAGGTTATGAGATTGTGAAACAATTGGGATACAATGGTAAAGGATGTGGAAAGAATGAACAAGGCCTTCACGTACCTATAAAACATAATACACAAGAGACAAAGACTTGTTCAGGATATTCTTTTTTTAAGACAACAAAGAAACTCAATGACCATCACTAAATATCAACACCATCACATGTAAACCAAGAAGCAATCTCACACTAAAGAATATTGAATTTGTTGATATGAATTTACCACCATCATGGGAATACTTTGACAATGATGAAGCTCTGGAACAAATGTTGGGTGCTTTTGATAAGACATTTTCTTCCAAGAGAAAAGTTACCTATGCTGTGATAAGTACCAAGCAAAAATATACTAATACCAATGAGATACACACAAGCATGGAACCATATGATCCCAAATTTCCTAAGTCAAATGCACTCCCCAAGTAGGAGATACAATTGATATACCAATGGACATAGATGATAAAGAAAAAGGTCATTAAGATTGGTAAGTGCCTTGATGAGGAAGAACAAGAGGATACTACAACCTTGCTTCATGATTTTCCTAAAAATTTTGCTTGGAAATATTCAAACATGCCATGAATCGATCCAAAGATAGTAGCACACAACATTGTCCTTGCTGAAAATGCTAACCCTGTTTGACAAAAGATATGAAAAATGATTCCTAAGATAGTCTTTATTGTTAAAGGAGAGCTTGAAAAACTCCTTGCCATAGGTTTCATTTGACCTATTGATTATTCTCCTTGGATCTCAAACATTGTCGTAGTTGCTAAACTTGATAATTTTATTAGGATGTGCACGTATTTTTATGACTTGAATAATGCCTCCTTAAAAGATGGTTTTCCCCTTCCTAATATTGACATGATTGTGGATTCAACTACTAGACATGCTTTGTTGTCATTCATGGATGGATTCTTTGGTCATAATCAAATCTTTATTACCCACAAGATCAATATAAGACAACATTCACAACTGTTTGAGGAATGTTTTGTTGGCTTATGATGCCTTTTGGATTAAAGAATTTTGGCACAATCAATCAATGAGCAACATGAAATTTATATTTCATTATTACATACATAAAATATTGGAAGATTATGTTGATGATATCCTTGCCAAATCCTTAACAAGGCAAGATAATGTGAATGTTCTTCAAAAAATATTTAAATGGATGTGTAGATACAACATGTAGCTAAATCCTGGGGTTGGGGCCCTGGCTTGGTTGGCTAAATATTTCCTGTAGCAGGAGGTTGGTCACAAGTTCTAGTCTCCCCCACCCCCGTGGTACCGGAGGGCATGTCGCACCAGTGCCACCGGTCACATTAAAATTTTTACCAGGCACACTGCAATTTACAAGGGGTCGTGCTACCCGATTCCTGCAGTCTAAAAAAAAAAAAAAAAACATGCAGCTAAATCCAAAAAAGTGTCTTTGGAGTAGATAGTGGAAAACTTTTGGGTTTTATCATATCTCATAGAGGCATTGAGGTTGACACAAAGAAAATTGATGTTATAATAAACATGCCACCTCCTAAAAACATTTCTCGATTACACATGTTACAAGGAAGAATTCAATCCATTCGTCATTTTTTTGCCTCCTTCATTGATCAAACATTACCTTTCTCACATCTCCTCAAAAAAGTATGTGCATTTTGATTGGAATGAGAATTGTAAATAGGCCTTTGAGATTTTGAAGGAATACCTTGCCACTCTACCTATTTTACAACCTGCTATGCCAAACAAGTTATTGTCCATCCTTTACATAGCTGCATCCGCCCATGCTCTTGCAACATTGTTGGTTCAACAAGATGATAATGGAAAATACCATCATATTTATTACATTAGTCTAACTTTAATCAATTATGTAATACGATACACACCAATTGAAAAAAAATGTTTGGCTCTTGTATTTGCTACTAGTAAATTGCAACACTATTTACTAAATGCGGAAATACAGGTCATGAAAAAATTTGATCCTTTCAAACATCTTTTTAATAAAATAGACTTATCAAGATGTTTAGCTAAATCTATAATGTTGTTGACTGAGTTTGACCTTAAGTTTGTTTCCAAAAAAGCAATCAAAGGCCAAGCCTTGACCGACCACTTAACTGATGCTCCTTCTCCTCTAGCACTACCTAGAAATGACTCTTTTCTCGATGATAGTGTGTTGACAATTGACATTCCTACATGGGAATTATATTTTTAAGGATCCAAGTGTAGAACAAGCTCTAGTGTTGGGGTTTTATTAATTCCACCTATTGGAAAGCCTATTCCCTTGTCATATCAATTGAATTTCCTATGTACAAATAAGACAGTTGAGTATGAGGCATTAATTGTTCGGTTGTGTGATACTTTGATCATGGGTGTCAATGATATTAAGATCTTTTATGATTCATAGTTAGTAATTAAACAAATAAATTGAACATATCAAGCAAAGCATGAAAAATTATCTAAATACAAGGATCTTATGATGCACCTGTTACAGAGGTTTCAAAAATTTACCATTGATAATATCCCATGAAAAGATAATTGGCTTGCAGATGCAATGGCAAGTGCTGCCTCTTTTATATCCCTCCAAGATCCTTCAAAAACTTTCGCATTCACTATTCACCCTGTCATGAAACCTTCAATTGATGAAAGAAAGGAAGAATTTTTAATGAAAACGAGGAGAACTCAAGTAAATGGTATGATACAATATTCAACTATTTGAAAAGTGGTACCTTTCCCGAGCCAACAACTAAAAATCTATGTTCTCATTTACAAAAGCTTGCATCTAAATATATAATTCTCACCAGTGTGTTGTATCAAAGGTCATTCAATGGTCTCTTACATAGATGCTTAAATAGATTAGAGATACCTCTAGCACTTCACCAAGCCCATGAAGGTGCTTGTGGTGGACATTTTGGAGGGAAAAAATTGGTTCAAAAACTTATCTGTATCAAGTATTATTGGTACAACATGGAACATGACTGCTTTGATTATGTTAGGAAATGTCATAAATGTCAGGAACATGGGTGATCCCACAATATTGGTTTACAATTTTTGGCCAAACTAAACACTAAAATAATTATTTTAATTAAATCTTCACTTTCGGGCACCTATAGCGGCTAAATCGTGAAGAATTTGAAGATGATGCAAACTAGAGTTTTGTGAAATTTTGTTTATAGATTCTAAATATATTTTTTTCAATTTTTTTGTAATCAGATTGTACTTCTTTTGGCATATCCCTCGAAAACTAGTTTTTCTCATAAAACAACATTTTAAAAAAGTGGCACTCGCCGTATAACACATGATTTTTTTTCCATGAGGGATAAAATTCTAATTCTTTTGAATTTAGATTTGTAACTCCAATATCTAGTGCTTCCACTTGGTTAGATAGTTTTTTATTGAATATTTTTTCTTTAATCAAGTTTCAAAGTCAAACCAATTACAATTCAGACATAGTGCGACCATATAATGCATCACATTTTTTGTATGTATCGAAATTCTCTTTTTTTTGTTGGATCAAGGACTTCAATATCTGGTACACACATATTTTTCAAAAAAAGATTTGATAATCTACTATTTTTCCAAATGTGTAGAATAAAGAGCTTGATTTTTGGTGAAAAACCTATGTTTAATAGAACTAAAAAAACAAATCCATAATAAAACCAAAACATATTAAAATTATAGTCATTGGATAGCTTGTTCTGAGGACTACCTAATTCTAGTTGGGTTTGGGGAGTCTCCTCAATTTTCATCCTCAACCTGAGCTTCGAAGCATAAAAATATGGACTTTCAAAGTGCCTGAGGGGGAGAATGAGGGAAAAGGGGGGTTTGATCGAACCCATAGGGGCTCACTCAAACCCCCTTTCCATTTTCTTTTTTTTTTTTGGGCAAGAAATCAGGGGTCAGAATTTAATGGGTTTTCTTGAACCTACAAGTTCATTTGAACCTCTAAAACTTTTTTTTTTTGCATGGGGTCATTTTCTTCTTGTTTTCCTTCATCCATCAAATTGTAAACTTCTATTGTGTCTTCACCCACATAGCAATTTGAATCATGCCCCTACTAGTGAAATTCAAACTCAAGTTCTGATATGGCCCTTTGCGGTTTGGGGATTAGACATTATAGGAAAAAATCCACCTCCTTCTTTCATTGGACATACCTTTAGTCATCCTAGAACACATAATTTCTCACATTGGACTTCCTTTAAACATCAGTAGTCTCTAATAATGGTACACCATTTAAGAATAATGATATGAAGAAGTTCTTGGAGACCTTTAATATCCAACATCAATTTTTGACACCTTATTACCCACAATATAATGGTCAAGTTGAATCAACTAATAATGTCCTTGAACAAATTTTGAATAAAATTGTTAATAAACATCATAGGGATTGGCACACACAATTACACTATGCACTTTGGGTTTATCATAGAATTGTTCAATCGTCCACAAGGATCACACCTTATAATATTAGCTATGGTAGTGAAGCAATAATTCTCTTGGAGTTAGATATTCCCACACTAAGAATTTCTCTTCAATTTCTTGTTGATGATAGGCACTATATAGAGAAAATATTACACCATCTTGAGATGCTCAATGAATAGCGCATTCATGCTCTTGAACATCTTCAAGCTTATTACAAAAGGAAACACCACCATTACAATCTCATTGTTATCCCTCGAACATTCCCAAGGGTGACATAGTTTTATCTATAAATCAGTGCAATGTCAATACCAACCCAAATGAAAGAGGTAAATTTAGTTCTAATTGGTTAGGACCATACATCATTGAAATTTTTTTTGGGTCTAGTGCATACATGTTAACAGAACTAGATGGAACACCCCTTAAGCAACCTATAAATGCTACACATCTACTTTGGTATTATGTCTAATCCCTTTGAATAGTATGAGTGATAAAGTAGTGTTCTTAAGGCTATTTGGTCATATCCTATATGCTTTCACATTGCTTCTTTCTTGACAAACAATTGCACATATGTCTTGAGCATTGAAGTGATTATTTAATTTATTTTTATAATTACTTTAGATTTCATACTATTCAAATTCATCTTGTGTACTATGATAAGTTAGATCATTAATACATTTAATTTAGTATAACATATTTAATCATCATGTCACATCTAAAAGAAACTATAATAAGTTTTAATTAGATCACATATGCCTTGTTAGATCATGAAGAGATTAATTAATTAAATAATATCGCAAAGGTTATTTAATTAATCACACTTCTATTTAACATTCAAACACATTAAGAAAAGTAATACGATACCAAATGCTCATATATATATATATCAAAAAAATTATGTACATGTCATCAAAATATACAATATCACTAAGGTCTGTGGGTACCCAACCCCTCAGGATGTGCTACTCATGATCTACTAGTAGGACACTAGGAAACAATCCTATGTGATCTTGATTGTAATCCGCCAAATCTGAGTGCAAACTCTAAGCCTTGGATCCATCCAAGGGCCACCTACTGCTCCCCTACTATCTGATCCCTCTCTGCCTATAGTCATGCTACCTCTACTAGAGTTTGGGATGACTGTGTTGTAGTCTCATCTTGGTGGATTCATCTCCTCAGAATCTCATATGCTACCCGTAATCTCATGAATGGCCTGAGTGACTTTGGATCCTACTCCATAATAGGTGGGGGCACATAATTTGATTCCATCTCCTCCTCAATGGATGATGGAAATATCTCTATAGCTACCTGATGGTAGAAATATTGCCAATCTCTCATAGCTCTTGCAAGGTAGAAATAATACACAATTAGTACACATCATGATATATATATATATATAAAGAGCATAAGCACTAAAGCACATGCAAAAAATCAAATATCATCACCTATATCTCTGGTAAGCTAAGAAATATCAACATTGTCCTGTTCAGGGGGCATGGAATATGTGCTAGCCTCTCCACGACTATAGGTATAGATTCCTGATGTAGCTATTGCTCATTATCTTGTCATATGAATGGGAGAGGGATCTCCCCACTCGTGTCGATCCTTAGTTGTTGCATCATCACTCTCACTTAGGGGTGAATCCTCCTCCTCTAGGTCCTCCTCATCCTCATCCTCCCCCTCTCCCTCCTAACCATCATAGTTAGGATCTACATCCTCATCATAGTCATCATCAATGACATTAGTAAATATGTCTGCAACTCTGTCTCCTTAGCCCTATCCTCTATGTCATATCCCTCATCTAGAAATGGTCTTGCATCTCCTACAAGCTCATCCATTAGATATATAGGAGATGGTCATGATATTATCCACCACTCCTCATAATCCCATGTGGCATTGACATCATTTGCTTGAGAGACTGGAGGTTTATCATGATCTAAGAAATAAAAGTCACTCTCAACAACATGGTCTAGAGTGACCCACACTGTATCACCTGGTCTTCAAGCACTCCACATTCACCTCTTGAAAAAGGATCACACCTTGGGTGGTCTCTAAATCTTTCCAAACTACCACATGACTCAATTATAGTAGAAGGGATGTACTACATGATCATGTCAACCAACCAAAAATCTATCTAATTGTAGTATCCTCAATTGCCTCATGTGATCTGGTCACTATAACATCAATTGATAAGGTCTCCACAAGATCTCATCCTCCTCTAGTCGATCAAATCTCACTCTCCAAAAATGTAAATCCCCATACTTCCATAACCGTTGTAGAGGATAGCTAAAGGCTTGAGGATACCCCACTATTGTAGCAAACAAGAAGCCAACCGGTCTAGTACATGTGATATGCTCAATGCAACAAACCTATAGAAGTGTGTAGTGCACCATGTTATCTACCTCCTAAAAAATAAATTAACCAAGATCATAATATAAATGCGCCAGGATACAATGCCCCAGGTGTATACTGTCTAGTGCTCCACCATCCCGCATATTAGATGAACTAGTCCTCCCTCAAGGTGCACTTCCCACCCATCTAGGATGAGTACTAGTTCCATTATATGAATCATGATCTATCTCACCATTGGCACTCATGAATACAGTAGCATCGATAGGTCAATCTACCCTCTCACTCACTCATCATGCACTAGACCATCCAGACAATACTGCATATCGACCTTTTCCTCATAGAAGGTCTGGTCTCTCTGGAAGTGTACCCACTCTCCCTAAATAGGAACTCATATAATGTGGTGTACATCCTCTAGGGTAATTTTCATCTCACCTATCAAAAGGTGGAATGTGCATGCGTCTCCATCCCAACGCTCCATGTGTTTACATCTCAACACTCTATGTGTCTGCATCAGAATGCTCGCATAGCACCATCAACATAGCATCATGATACCTCATGAGGGGCATGAGCTATGCCTAGTAGATACCCACAACCTACAGGTGCTTTGTGTCCTCTACTTTATGTGTAGGGGCTAAATCTCTTAGAAAACGCAGTTGCCTACCCCTCAGATGTTGTCGTGAATAGGTGAGTACCTATCAAAAACACAAAAATATGCTCTACAAACAATCTAACATCTTTAAATTTTAATTTTTTCCTTATGCAAGCATACTAAAGTCCATCTAGTGTGCTTTCCTAAAGGACCTAGACACTTTAGAACCCTTTTGGGACACTATGTGAAGAAACGAGACGTGAAAAATTGGGACACTTTGCAAACAAAAGGGACACTTTACAAAAAAAGTGGGCACTTTGTGAATTTTTGTTCCAAGATCCTAAATTAACCTAGAAATGCATAAAAATCATTAAATAACTACATAATCACAAAGCACATGTAGCAGAATCGACTCACCTCATGATGATGCTCATTGTGTGCCACCTAGTCCTATAGCACGTCCAGTCTTGCAAGTGTGTAGCCCTGTTTGATCGACATATTTTTGTATTCTCTCATCACTCTCACACTAAAAGAAGGTAAAATGAAAAATTAAGTGACAAATTACTTCACTTTTAACCCTTTTAACTCTTTTCACTCTTTTGTATGAAATTAAGGTTATTACTATTAACATAGGGATTTGCACCCGAAGACAAGTTGAAAAACTATTAAATCCAATGCACATGGGACTATTCTTAGGATGTGGGTATCCTATGGTGGTAATAGACCTCTAGGTTTCGGGCTAGTTCCCTTTGGATAATTCTTGTAAACACTAATTTTTAAACTGAGGTAAATGGTGAGAAGGCTAATGCATATACTAAAACTTGATAAAGGCGATTCACCAACTGATAAAATGATTTGAAACCTGATAAACTCACAACAGACTCAATAAAGCTTAAAAATTTCACAATACAGAGATTTATGTTTTCAAAAATGGTTCTATGATAAGGCTTTGGGCTTATGCTTAGAAGAAGGAAAACAATGATTTTTTCACAAATTCTTATGCATGAGGATGAAAGCACAAATTAAGACCTGCACTATGACATAATATCTTATGCATTTAGTATTGGAGAAATTTAAAAAGTAATGAAAGAATTCAATACTTAATCTCGTAACTCACAACAAATACTAAAAAACAAAGAAAATAAAGTGAAGGAAATAAGCTTTGTATTGAGAAGTAAGGAATGTTTGCATTATAAATTTGTACTACTCATGAGAAAAATTAGTTACAAAGCAAGGATAATCTTCCTTGCAGCCACCAAACTCAGAACTAGCCTTAAGAAATGAGAGAGAAGATAGACTTATAGAACAAGGCATCTGATGTGTTGTCCACCTTCTCCTCCAAACAAGGCATGTGACTAGTGAGAACTCTTCCAAAGTTAAAACAACCTCATGGGTCATATGCAACTGAAAACCCCTTTAAAAGAGGGTCATAACTAAATGTGAACTCTAGTTTTAGGCCTCAAATCACTACTTGATTGAACTTCAATCAATTAGAACTCATAACTAAAAGTGAACTCTCCATTAAGGGCTTCAAAATCCCTACCTTTACTCCACATGTTGGCCTTCATTTCTCAATTATCTACAAGTATTAAGCCAAGTCTTTAAATGCTCTATTTGACCTCCCATTGACTAAGCCTTTGAAACATTTAATAAAGGCCTTTTATTTTGCATTCAAATATCTTTTATTTGAAATGATTTATAATCATCATTCAAATAAAGATTCACAAGCTTAAATAAAATGCAAAAATAAAAATAATCAAAGTCTAATCTTACATTAATATTTGGCCTCTATTTTGCATTTAAATGAATACTAAAATGATTCATTTTATCATTTTAATAAAAAAATACAAAGTTTCTTTAAAATACAAAAAATAAAGGAAACTCATAAAATCAAATGTTGAAGACTTTATTAAGTCTTAAGGAGATTTCAAAAATTTAGAGGAAAGATGCCACGACCAAGCAATATGTATAAGTTTTAATAAAAACTAAAGGAAAAATGATTGCCTATCTCCATCGCTTATTCTAGGGCTTGAACCCTAAAAATGAATGAAAACATTAATTCATTTCATTTTCATTCATTTTTTTTTCTTCTAGAAATTTTGAGCTCATTTGCTACACTGCCATAGTGAAACCCTAGCCACATTTATTGAGCTAGAAAAGTCTATGTTGGATGCCATTTTGAAGTTATCTTTGGAGATTACATGCAAAAATATGTGGTAAGCATCATTTTTTTTTAAATCTGGTCTTTCACTTTGAATTTGAAGCTCTCTAAGAGCTTATAGTCCGCATTTTTTTGAATCTTTGAATGTATCTTTTGTGACTATTGCTTATGTTGACTTCCTCTTGGTTGGAAACTCCTACTACGGTCACCATTCTTTCCTTGCTCTTCATTTCTGAAAATGAATATAATGTGTAGAGCACAACCATACTTGATCCTCAATATGGGTTTTTGATTTTCAACTGAATTTTACATTATAGCTCCTGCATGATTTAGAGCTTGAAATATTTTTATGGCTGCGGCCTTACTTCATTTACTCTTAGAATTTAAGAAAATAATGAAGTAATTTAAGACACATTTGATTATATCTTCCTATGTAGGTCGTAAAACATTTTGGGCTTGATTTCATTTTACTTGAGAATGCTAGCTTGAGGGCTTTCTGAGTTAACTCCATTTGAGCTGAATATTTTTCTTTCCTTCTCTGAATTTTGATGGGCTACGACCTAAGATTTCTACACAATTGGGTAATGTCGTTTTTGGCTAAATGTTTCTCCATTTTTGTATTTTGGTGAAAAAACACATACCCCAGGCCTAACTCCATGAAATTCTTATGATTATTCCTCCATTTGAAACGTCACAAAATTAATCACAAATGTTGTCCCTTAATAATAGTTTTGAATTGCACTGATAATAGCATAAGTCTTGAAATAGAATTGCCCTTTATGAAAAAATTGTTGATCTTGCAAGCAATATTATTGTTTCACTGTTTCTAATAAATAAATACTATGAACATTCTTAGACAAGGATTGATTCAAACAAGAATTTCTACAGAAGCCTTTACATAAATTATTTTTTCTCAACAAAGCACCAAAGCTTTACTGAATTTGAATCTTGGTGAAAGAAACTTGATCTTTGTTGTTAGTAGTTCAAGTATTCTAATTGAAATCACAAAGATTTTGTAGGAAGTAATTATCTCTCTTAGATGAGGCTGTTTTTAAGAGATAAATTCTCCTTTTGTTGTTTCCATGAATAAATGATATTCTCTACTGAAAACTCCTTTTATGGCTGAATTCCTTTATCTGATATTCAACATTGTGAACTTTTCTTTTGTATTATGATTGAAAATAAGTCAAGCTAGCCTCCATCACTATGTTTTTGATATCATATTGTAGAAGCTCTATAAATGAAATAATGTTGTCCTTTGAAAATATTACATTCATCTTTACTTCTAATAATTTTTCATTGCAATCTCCATTTGAACTTGTTGACTAAGGCAAATGACTTGTTTCCTTTCTTTATTATCAAGAAATATGCCATGAAATATATAAGCACCTGAAATATACATAAAAGGCTATGTGTATATTATGATGATGTAGTCATTTCTCTCATATAAGATTATTTTCTAGAATTCCTAAAACACCATGTTAACCTTATGATGAATACTCTATTGGTATCACTACTATTCTTACCTTTGTAGTTCCTTGAAATGATTCTTTATTAACATAACATGTATGCTTGTTCACTATCATTGAACAATTGATATAATGACCTTAAACATTGCATTTCCCTCTTAAATAAACCAAATTGAGCTAATTATTCAATAGCTTAACATGTTGAGCTCAACTCTTATGGGAGCCATGATTTACCCCACATGCTGAAGTTTAGAAATCAACAACATAACTTTTCCTATATTTGCACATGAAGCAAACAAGTCAATAAAAATAGTGGATTCAATGATTCTTCTCTGATGATTTGGCCTGGTAGTTCTTTTATTTATCTCATGGATGTTGACTAAGTTTATTTGATTTAATAATGAGTGAAAACTATATTTTTGTTGAACTGAACATGTTTTAGGATCTCATGACTTGGGCTCTAACAAACTTTTAAAAAAGACACCTATAGGTTCAAGATCTCAAGAGCAATGGAGCTAGAAATTGAAGACACTGAAGATCAAGATGGACCTGAGGAATCAACCCTACACCAGCCCTCAAGGCAATGACAAACATGACCTTTTTTATGTTTCACTTTGGTTGTTCTTCTGTTGTATAGTTTATACTTCTTGTTGAATCTAGTCAACTTAGTCTACCCATGGCTTGTGTGGGATCACATAAACATATTTTTAAATGAATCAATTATTTATGATATGTAATGTCTTATGTACTTTTCTAAGTTTATTCCATTTACGTAATCTGAAACTATGAAATTGCAACTATTTAGAACATATGTTTTGTAATCATAATAAATGATTTTTTATTTTAAAACTACATTGTCTTTTGATAATCAATAATAATAAATATTGCAGAAATAAAAGACTTTATACTTCATTCCAAGTCTAAATTTTTCCTTTCTAAGTGAAGCTTGTTCATCAGTTTTTTTGAATTGTTTAGTAGTTTATCTTATACTTGTTTGAATTATTTGAACAAATCACTAAACAAGCTAATTCATTCATTTAGAATGTTAGGATTCATTAGATAACTCAAAAATTTATACCCCAACAAATAAACTTCACTAAATCTTCACTAATTTTAAGCAAGAAGATAAAAATTAGTAATAATTACTATCTTAAGAGTTAATAAAGTACTTTTTATTCAAAACAACATAACGGGTGCTAGTGAGCTCCGTTTTAGATGCTATTTGATGCATTGAAATCATGATTCCACACTCGACATGATCAATTCTATATCGTTATGTGGCATGGTACTTGGATATGTCCTACTATGTGATGTTCCTTCTTTGATGTGGCTAGTTTTCTTCCTTGATTCCACCTCTGCAAAGCAAGTGGAATTAGGGGGGCATACATCTACCCTCAATTTTGATTTCTAGAAGTTAGATAAAAGGATTTTTAGACTACTAATGATTTTTTTTGTAGGATGTGGTTCCTAATGTTGTGGTTTTATCTAGATAAATACACACAAGGCTTCATTCTCCTATCTTTTGAATGAGTATTCTTTTATGAAATAAAATGTACTGTTCAGAGTCCTTTAGCTTACATATGCATGTAGAGTCATATGGGCGCTTAAGGGAGAGCTAACTATGGACACAAAAATTGTACTCCCTCAGAGATAGTACAATATATAGTCTAATTTGGTCCTATTTTAGACACCCTTGCATTAATCACCCTTTAAAAATAGCATTTATAAGCCCCTAAGACTCATTATTTTGGACTTTAAGGCCTATTCCACTCACAAATCATACAAATCTCAACAAACAACATTCAAATAATTCAAATTCTAGAAAACCCGCCTCAAAAACCCCTAGTGGGACTAAGTCGCCAAGGGTGGTGACTTAGTTTTTTTGGGGGATTTTTCAATTTTGAGTGGGAAAATCACTGACTTAATTCAAAATTTTGATGGATATCGGCCTTTGATGTCAAAATAATGAAGAATTAGGTATTGATTCCTATAAATAAAATTTTTATGTCATTTTTCACAACATTAAGTCATTTTTAACAAATAAATTCAAGAGTCAAGTGTTGAATATCTTTCACAAGAAGATTAATTAGTCTATCTACAACAAAGTTGAAGCTTTAGAGTAGCAAGTTAGGGTTTTTGCAAGTCTTCAAGCTCACATTTTGTTGAAGATATCACATTACAAAGGATTGATCATGGATGTCTATGGAGAATCATGGAGAAATGTAGGCCGAGGAGATGCAACTAGCCATCAAATCAAGCCTAAGGACTTTTTTTCAAAGTGATTTCATCTTCCATTTTTTTATCTATTTTCAGCCTAAGGAAGGTTTGCATTTTCTTAAGATTCATTTCTAATGTGATTTAGTGTCTCTTAGAATGAGTCTTTCATCTTTCTAGTTTCATTTATGCATCTTATTCTTGCATTTTAGAATAGGGTTGCATCTTACTTCATATTTCCTAGTCTTAGACACACTTAGGGCTAGGGTTTTATGCAAAATTTATTATCTCGTTTAAGGTTGAAATACCAACCAGGGGTTTGACCAAGGAAAACCCCCCATTAGAAGCCAAATTATACCCTTTTTTGTAGGTATTTCTGCATATTTGGATCCAGGTTTCTGTTAGAAAACAAACTGCAGACTAAGGCCTTCCATTTCCACTTTTAGATTTATAGAAAAGCCAAAGTAGACTAAGTCACCAATAGTGACGACTTAGTCCCATTACACATGTTTGTCAGAAGCTTCTATAGATCTAGATACCCATTTGGCTAAAATAAGTTTCAGAGTAATTTCCCAAATATGGGACTAAGTCACCCAATTTAACGTAAGAGTCCTAGTTGGCTAGTGAATCATTGATTTTTGGGTTTCCTATGGACTTCTCTAACTCTTCTAGAACTATTTTTCACCTAAAAGGAGAGAGATAGGGCCAAAAAATGCTAAGGTTTCATTCAAATTAATGTTATGTATGATGTTGTCTAAGCTAAATGAAGTAAACCAAATGCAATTGAGTGATCTAAATAAGTGAATATGAATGCAACACTAAGATTTAAACAATGCTCAAAAACACGCTATGATGTGCAAACAATAAACTAAATGAATAAATAATGCAGAATAGAAATAAATGAGATGAAATAGAGTGCACTTGGGAAATGTTTGATGATTCTGGAATGTTGTGGGTGCTAACTAAAATCACTAAAATTTCATAGTGGGACTCATTTTCCTAGGGTGGCAAATAAGTCCTATTGGTGAAAAAGTGTCAAAAACTATTTTCTGACTGTCAGGATCTAGAATCTGACAAAATTTAGATATTCAGTCCTAAGGTGGGACTCATTCGCCACTCATTGGGAATCAGTCCTCTCCCAAAATTATAAAAAATTAGGAGACAAGTCTACAACACCAGATCTTGAAATCTCTGATTGTTAGGTTGCCACAGTCAACTCTACAAGAAACAGACATAAAACTTTCTCCAAGCTTGAAAAATGAATGAGTTTACCTAAAGTAGCTAGTTGAATTTTTTACAAATCTTCAACACCAAAAATGGTTGAGGGTTAGAAAATAGGGGTTTTCCTTTGTCAAACCCTCAATGAAACAATGAAAAGAAAGAGAATAATAAACTAATAACATGCAATAGCTATCAACTTTCCAAACCCTTGATAATGCAAATTTGAAGTAATGTCAATGGATGCTCCAAAGTGCTTGAATAATTATTGATAATATGTTGTAAGATGCTTGAATGCTTGAATATGATGTGTGAATGTTGGAGAATTGTAGGAGATTCTGAGAAATGTAAAATGAGTTGAAAATCACTTATTTATACAATCTTGTCCCTTAGTTAACCATTCATACCTCATCATAGGACGACATCAAGTGTTTTTTATTAAAACCTAAAAGGAAATTTAAAATATTTTGAATTTGGGGCCAAGGGGGACTCAGTCACCACCCATGGTGAATGGGTCCCACCTAGGCCCTGAAAATGGGTGTTAAGAATTAAGTTGTATTTAATGTTGTTTATTGGGATTACATTCAAAATACACTTAATTAAGACATATGAGGGCATAAAGGGGCCAAATAAAGCATGAGAAAGTGATAAATAGTGAAATTTTGCCTAGAAAAGCGTGAAATCTTGTCACAAGAATTTACAAAACTTCAAAATGGGACTTGTTTAATGAATAAAATGGTGATTTTTAGGTGAATTGTAATGAATAGAGTCTAGAAGATTGTAGAAATATATTTCAAAAATTCACAACACCTTCACAAGACATCATTATTTGGAATTTAGTACCTAAATATGCATGTTCAAGCCATGTTACAACATAAAATCATAGAAAAATAGATCAAACAACATGAAACAAGGCCTAAAATTCCATTAAAATGACAAGGGACCATTTTTATATGACACATTTAACCCCCACTTTAGTGAGAGGATGAACTTGCTTGAAACTCACACTAAAGTAGCCATGAACATTAAGAGGAGGGTTCAAATGCATTTACGTTTGCAAGATGGAGTGACAATGATCAAGGGGGATGATCAAGCCCCATGATGAAGATTCCATGGTGAGATAAACATAAGAACAAAGGAACACACAAGTGTTGAAATGAATTAGATGAAGCTTTGATTGTCAGTCCAACTAGTTGTTGATTAGATATAGGCTGAAAGAGAATGCACGCTCACTTTGGGGTGACAAAACACATAATGATCCACTAGGTGATAAGGCCCAAATGTACTCACTCTAGGGCCACAAAACTTCTAACTGTCCATGGGTTGAGAAATTCTAAAAAGGTAAGAATACATACACTAGTTGGTATGCATTCACAAACACAAAGATGGCTATTGGGAAAAGTCATGCTGCTAGGTGAGCTTCCTATTGAACCATATCAAAGTTATACCTCCTAATAACTTTAACAAGGTGCCACAAAGAAATATTTCATGAACAAAAAGAAGAGGTACCACAGGCATGCAAGTTGTGCTATACAAGGTGACAAAAGTGTGAAATGTAAAAAATGTAAAGTGTTAAGTGTAAAATATTCAAAGGAGTCTTGTTCAGTTCATGCAAGGTCAGTCACTTAGGGAGCATTGCGTCTAATGTCTCCAAGAGAGGACCAATCAAATTATAGTATATTCACAACTTAGGGGATGCAGTGCATCGCATCAAGCCACCAAGAGGAATGTATTAAGCTGAGATAGGTCACAATTATGAAGGACATCACACCCAATGCCATCCACAAAGTAACAAACACATCATATAAACGACAAGGATACACTAGGAACCAATAATGCAAATGAATTAATGGTAATGTATGCCCCCCACTTTAAAGGAATTGTGACACATCGTTCTGTGAGAAATTACTTTAAAGTAGAAAAGGGAAGAAAAGAAAACAAGACATGAGAGCCAACTTGGAAATCCCTATGCCAAGTCATATGTTTCAAAGTTAGGTTACATCATGTCAAGGAACATAAAAAACAAAGAAAGGGAGTTTCCCCCCAGAAAAGAGCACGCCAAATAAATAAGGGATATATGGATTTGGGGTCATTATGTTCATTGCTGAAATGTGTTTATGAAAGAGCGTGGAACTATCATCATTCCCCAAAGAACAGAGAATTGGAAGAATGACACAAAGAGAGTGAAAACAAAGAGGAAAAAGATAGTATATTTGGGATCAACATGGAAGACATATTATGGTCTGAATGCTTTGTATCATCCCCAAAAGGAAAACACTAGAGAAAAGAAAATGAAAAGGCAAAGGGAAAGGAAAAGATTTTGGGTCAACACGAAGGAGACATTTCAATATTGATACCTTGTGTCATCCCCAAAAGGAAAACACAAAAAAAAAGTGAAAAAGAAAAGGACCTTTTGGGTGAACATGGAAGATACATAGGGAATCTATACACTTTGCATCATCCCCGAAAGGATAACACAACAAAGAAGTGAAAAAGGTAATGCACAATAAATAGAAGAATAGAGATACGAATAGAAGAAGTGCACAAAGAGAGGGAACACCAAACACATGATACAGGGGAACACAATACACACATGCAAAGGAAAAATAAATAAAAAGTCAAAATAAAAAAGGCTAGTTAGGTGAATGCAAGTCAACCATCTAACAAGTCCTCCACCTCCCAATCATGTTCAGTATAATGTGAGGGAGGTTGACTATCCAAAGGAATAATTGCAAGCACCGAACTTGGAATTATACCAGGTTCTTCACTTGGTGGAGAGGTTTTATCTTTTAAGGTCATTGTAGATGAAAATAAAGAGTTTAAATTTTTGTGTACTTGTTCATCTATCTTTTCTATTCTCACATCATCATCATCATCATCATCATCAAGATTAATGACAATGGGAGGATGAAGGGTGATTTCTAAGGATGGATGTATCAAAAGCTATGGTTGTTAGATGGGTTCATTTTGTTGTGATTATTGTACTGTACTATCTTGTGGTAGGTCAGGAGATGGAGCATGGTCATCTATTACTTCTATCAAAGGTGGAGGTTGATTTTCTTTATTTTCTTCCATGTGAGATTGGCGAGCAAGGAGACGACGATGATGCCTTTGTTCCCTAGCACCACGGTTTTGTTTAATTATGTTTTGGATTTGTTGAGATGTAAGAACAGGTTGAGTCATCACAGGTTCTTCTACTTCCAAAGAGGGAAGAACAAAAGAAACTGAAGAGGATGGGTCAACCACTTTCTCTTTTGCTTTATACACTTCTTTAATGTGAGGAGGCATGACAAGAGTTGTTTCATTTTCCTTTGGTCATTTAAACAATGGTTGAGAAGTATCTAAGGGTGGTTGTTCAGGAGGTTGTATGGTTTTCTCAATGTCAAGCCCAGGTTGAAGCATGGTTTCATCTATGATAGGAGGTGTGGAAGTGGACGGGGACACGTTATGAAGAGACAATTCAGCTATCTTTTTGGCTTTGAAATTTTGATAAGCTATGAAAAAGAAGTCCTTTCTAGGGGTGATGGGTTCCATTGGTTGAGGCCAAAAGGATTCTAAAGAGAAGTTACCTATAGACGATAAAGGATTAAAGCCACTATGGTGTATGGTAAATATCTTATTGCCATTTGGAAACTTCAAACACTTGTGAACAATCAGTGGAACCACTTTCATTGAGTGAAGCCAAGGGTGGCCTAGCCGCAAAAAAAATTGGTTAGATTGTGGAATAATTGAAAATGTTACATCCAAAGTTTTAGGTCCTATCTGTAAGGGGAGTACGATCGATCCAATCGTAGGGAATGCAAAACTAGTATGTGTTTTAATCCATGTAGTTGGTTTATTATAAGCATCTTGATATAACTTATGTAATACTAGAAACTCTTCTATGATCACATTCTCACCACACTCAGGATCTATTAATATCCCATTAGTGGGCTTATTATAGATTTTTGTAGCTATGTAGAGAGGACCATTAGGAAGCTTTTGTAGTATTTCTTTAGCAAAAAAAGTGATATCAAGAGATTTAGTGGTTTGGCCCTTCCAAGGGATAACGTCTATCGCAGCCACAAGTTGATCCATAGGACCATCTTTAGTAATAGGTGGAGATATATCATGTTGTTCTTTGTTTGTATCAATAGTCATTATGTCAGTGTGTGAAGGTTCACTAGCCTTGACAAATGGAGTAGTGTGTTTAGGCATAGGATTGGTGAAAATTTGTAAGTTCTGGTTAAGGGGTGCAATGAACTTATTTCCTTGATCATTAACACCCATAATGGAAACATGGCCTGAATCAATGAGGTCTTGAACTAAATTTTTTAGATGCTTGTAGTGTTTAGTGTCATTCCATTTTGGTGATGAAAATGACAATAAGAATTAGGTTTGAAGGTGGGTGGTAAGGGTTTATTTGGATCAAGTGGTTCGATGAGTGACAAAGTGAGCATGTATTGTTGAATTAATTGGTTCATTATGCTATGGAGGGTATCGAGTAAGGGAGTAAATTGTCTCTTTGGGTCCCCATAGGTATAAGGCACCGCTACTTTAACAACTGCCAATTGAGTTTGAATTGGTTGGGTTGGTTGTGGTTACGAAGGAGACAAATTGAATTGTAAAAATATTTTATTTGGTTTGTGAAATTTTTGTGTGTTATTCTAGTTTTCATTGTTGTGTTCATGTTTTTTAGCTTGGTTAGAAGTGGATTTTGAATCACGACTTGAAAACGAGTTATGGTATTCACACAAGGTTGTGCATAAATGCATAAACAAAGGGAATTTCATCATAGTTAGCTTACCCTAAAGGTTTTTGTGCAAGTTTTTGATAAAAATCTTTTGTAGATGTGCATTAGGAATCTTGACATTAATATGAGCATACAAGGATTGGTATTATGAGATAAAATCTATTACCTTTTCATCTTTTTTTTCTACATCTCATGACGTCAACCATTGTATTTTTAGGTGTCATGTGCACTTGAAAGTGACTTATGAAAGTATCCACCAAATCATTCAAAGAATGGATGGAATGATTAGGCAAGTTGGAAAACCACTCTAAGGTAGTATCTTTCAAGGTCCTTGGAAACAATTTGGCTAATAGTTTATTATCAAGGAAAAAATCACTACAAAAAGCTATATAAGCATTAACATTGTTGATAGGGTCTTCTTTACCTTTGTATTTCTTAAACAGAGGAATGTCTATCCCTTGTGGCATTGAGGTACATAATATTTCTAAGGATAAGGGGCTGCTATAGACATGATATGTGGGTGGAGTGGTTTGACCTTGGCTAATGGTGGAAAGGTTGTGTTGCATGGAAGAAATGGTGTTAAGGAGCTATGTAAGAATAGGGTCGAGGTAAGTGGATTGAGGTGGAAGAGAAAAGGGTGATGGAGTGTAGGTGATGTTAGTGGAAGTGAAAGGAATAATATGGCGTGAAAAGGTGGTGGAGGGTACTTGCGATGCCATAAGAGAAGTAGGAATTCTAGGTGGAATCGAGAAAGAAGTAGCTGCATAATTAAATTGATGCATAGTTTTTTGGACTTGCAAATTAGTATTTAAGTTGGTATGGAAGCTATGGTTGAAGGGGAAAAACTTGAGTTCCTCCTTGGCTTATAGGAATGGTTGTGGATTGGGTATTAGAAGAGGAATTTTTATTCTAAATCTTGACAATTCTCTTCATCACTTGGAAGCCATCATCACTTTCAATCAAATGATTAAGATTTTCAATGGAAGGTATGGAAGTGGTGGAAATGTTTTCAAGTGACAAATCTTGTTGTAAATGTGCAAAACCCTCATGAATATTAATGACCTTTTCTTGTAGGAGGGAATTTTTTTGGGTGTCAATATTCATTGGATGGAAAGGTGAAGGCATAAAAGTGGTATTGTCAGTACCTAAAGCACCATTGTCCATACTAGTCTGAGTAGGAGCTTGTGAGATCCCAAGGTCCACAACGAAAGTGTTATGGCAAGTGGTCATGAGTCTAGAACTTCTTCTCAGTAAAGTATTATCAATGGGGCACCAAATACTCATACAAGTACCACAAAGGAGGGGGGAAATCAAATGCAATGCAATCTAAGATGTGTAAAATTCCAATAAAATAAATTTGGCTAATTGTAATAGAGATCTAACTATAGAAAATAGAAATGCAAAAAAAATGCCAAAAAAATGCCAGAAATGTTGTTTAAAAGGTACAGAGGGACTGATTCGCCCAAGGTGGCGAATGAATCCCAAAATGATGTTTTTTTGTGTGTTTTTCAAAAAATTTAAAATGATTTTAATACTCTGCAGAATGCAATCAAGGATGTAGAATGCAGATTTTCAATTTTTTCAATGAGATGCAATGCAACAATGAAATCTAAATGAAGTTTTCACTAATGCAATATGAAAAGTCCTAGAATGCAAAAAAAAGGACAATGCCCTAATTGAATGCTAATGCAAATGTAATCTAGGATGCAATATGCAAATGAAATTAGAAATGAAAAGTGTTCATAATGCAAGTTCACCAAAATTAACCATTGATTTTTTGGTTTCCTATGGACTTCTCCAACTCTTCCAGGGTTTTTCACCTAAAAGGAGAGAGATAGGGCCAAAAAATGCTAAGGATTCATTTAAATTAATGTTATGTATGATGTTGTCTAAGCTAAATGATGTAAAAAAATGTAATTGAGTGATCTAAATGAGTAAATATGAATGCAAAGCTAAGATTTAAACTATGCTTGAAAATGCGCTATGATATGCAAACAATAAACTAAATGAAGAAATAATGTAGAACAAAAAGAAATGAGATGAAATAGAGTGCACCTATGAAATGTTTGATGATTCAGGAATGTTGTAGATGCTAACTAAAATCACTGAAATTTTGCAGTGGGACTCATTCGCCCAGGGTGGAGAATTAGTCCTATTGGTGAAAAAGTGTCAGAAACTGGTTTCTTATTGTTGGGATCCAAAATTTGACAAAATTTTGATTTTCAGTCCTAAGGCAGGACTCATTTTCCACTGGTGGAGAATTGGTCCTCTCCCAAAATCATGAAAAATTAGGAGACAACTCTAGAATACCAGATTTGGAAATCTCTGATTGTCGGGTTGCCGAAGTCAATTCTACAACAAACAAACATAAAACTTTCTCCAAGCTTGAAATATGAATGAGTTGAATTGAAGCACCTATTTGACTTGTTTACCAATCTTCAACACCAAAAAGATTGTTAAATTTGCATACTTAGGTCTGCAGACACACATACAATAGGGGAAAATTTGTTGAGGGTTAGCAAATAGGGGTTTTCCTTGGTCAAACCCCACTTTTTGTAATCAAACCCTTGATGAAACAATGAAAAGAAAGAGAATGATAAACTATTAACATGCAATAGCTATCAACTTACCAAACCCTTGATAATGTAAATTTGAAGTAATGTTAATGGATGCTCCAAAGTGTTTGAATATTGTTGGATAAGATGCTATAAGATTCTTGAATGCTTGAATATGATGTGTGAATGTTGGAGAATTGTAGGAGATTATGGGAGATGTAAAATGAGGTGAAAATCACTTATTTATACAATCTTGTGCCTTAATTAATTGTTCATACCTCATCATAGGTCAACATCAAGTGTTTTTGAATAAAAATTTGAAAGGAAATTTAAAATATCTTGAATTTGGGGCAAAAGGGGACTCATTCGCCACCCATGGTGAATGGGTCTCACTTAGGACTTGAAAATGGGTGTCAGGAATTAAGTTGTATTTAATGTTGTTTATCAGGCTTACATTAAAAAATACACTTAAGACATATGAGGGCATAAAGAGACCAAATAAAGAATGAGAAAGGGATAAATAGTAAATTTGTGCCTAAAAAAGTGTGAAATATTGTTACAAGACTTTACAACACTTCAAAATAAGCCTTGTTTAATGAATAAAAAGGTGATTTTTAGGTGAGTTGTAATTAATAGAGTCTAGAAGAGTGTAGAAATGTCTTACAACACTTCACAACACCTTCACAAGACATCATTATTTTAATTTTAGTACCTAAATATGCATGTTCAATCCATGTTACAACATAAAATTAGAGAAAAATATATCAAACAACATGAAACAAGACCTAAAAGGCCATGAAAATGACAAGGGGTCATTTTACTATGACATGGCTAGAAAATCAAATTTTCTAAAATTTCAAACATTTATAGTCTTCATTTTGTCCTTCATCAGTTTCTAGGTGCACAGTTTTTGTTTAGCATCTTTATCTTGTTCTTTATTGTGTTTAATCTATCATTCTATATATCACAATGTGTTTCAAACAATTTTCATTTCTTAGGTTTTACATTAACAATTCATTTCCTTTATAATTTTATTGCATTAGGACATTGCATTTAGGTATATTTCATTCATAATTGCATTAATTTTGAGTGGGGACATTGCACATTTTGGCCCATCTCTCTCCTTTTAGGTGAAAAACCCTAGAAGTGTTAGAGAGCATTAGGGTGCCAAAATCTTTGTCCACAATATTAATGTACATGTATATATATATGTATGTATATGTATATATATGTATATATATATGTATGTATATATATATGTATGTATATGTATATATATGTATGTATATATATATATGATGTATGTATGTATATACATACATACATGTATACATATGTATACATATATATATATATATATATGTATGTATACATACATATATACATCATGTATACATATATATATGTATGTATACATACATACATCATGTATACATATATATATGTATGTATACATACATACATACATGTATACATGTATACATACATGTATGTATGTATGTATACATATATATATATACATACATGATGTATGTATACATATATATATATATATATATATGTATGTATACATATACATATATATATATATATGTATATGTATATGTATACATACATACTTCATGTATGTATGTATATATGTACATGATGTATGTATGTATACATATACATATATGTATATGTATACATACATACATCATGTATTCATGTATATATGTACATGATGTATGTATGTATACATATACATATATATATGTATACATACATACATCATGTATGTATGTATACATATACATATACATATATATATGTATATGTATACATACATACATCATGTATGTATGTATACATATACATATACATATATATATATGCATCATGTATGTATGTATACATATACATATACATATATATATACATCATATACACACAGACACACACATATGTGTGTGTGTGTGTGTGTCTGTATATGTATATGTATATATGTATGTATACATATATATATGTATATATATGTATATATATAATATACACACATATATATGTATATGTATATATATATATGTATGTATGTATATATATGTACATATGTATACATATATATATATATATATATATATGCATACAGATATACATATAGACATATACATATATACATATGTATACATATATATATATATATGCATACATATATACATATAGACATATACATATATACATACACATACATACATACATACATACATACATATATACATATGTACATACATACATACATACATACATATATATTTATATATACATACCAAGAGTTACAAGGAAGATATGTGTTTTATGGACATCTCAATAATTCTTTTTGTTAAGTATGCTAGCTTCTATTATGAATACCTTATAGATTCCTATTACATGTTTATTTCTCTTACTATCTCCTTCGAGGTATAAATTGACTACTTAGTGAATATCAAGGTTCAAATCCTTCTGGATTGTACTACCCCCTCTTCTCTTGCCAACAATAATGTTTAAATATTAACTGTGACTTCATTAGTATGCTAAAATACCATAATTAATTAAAGGAGATTATTATCACATATCACAATATATTAAGATAGAAAAAAATAGTAATGGTCATATTAAGAGAGGCTAGGATAAAGATATCAGAGAATACATGGTGTGAATAATAAATTTCTATTCAAGGATTAAGAATTTAAAAGAATGAGTAAGTGTACAAAACCTTATCGAAATTATATAATTTGATAATTCACTAGAATATCAATTGTAAATAAGCTTTGGAACATGGATGAATATCAATCCTAATTACTAGTCTAGAGTAGGTAGAATGAGTAGGAGATAAGAAAGTAACAAAAAACCCTAAAATCGTGACATATCAAATAATTAGTATAAATTAGTTAAAATAAATCTAAAAAATGGTAAAATGAGAATTACTAAAATATGATTTCAATGTAGGGAAAGGATGTCAAATTCTCCAAAATAAAAAGAAATAATATCCCTTCTCTAATAGGGAAATCTATCTTAATTAATCAAATACACAATAATTAGACACAAATCAATTTAGATTGGGTTTATTTTTTTGAAGTCTTAATTGATAAGATTAGATAATATCAAGTAACATGTAAAATCATAGAATAGGTAGTAATAAATAAATACATAGAGTATAAAACATTATAATGACAATAGGTGTGGAAATGGATGAATGAAATGAGATCTATGCTCCTTACAATCTAGAGATAACCTAGATAGTCTTGCAAGTGGATCAAAAATAAAACATTCATCCTTGATTTGTGGTGGGTGTTTTTTAGAATTCGAGATCTAGAGCGTGCATGTGAACTTGATTCATATACATGAACTTGAAATTTGATGATGTCTAGACATTTCCTTGTGAATTATAAAATAGGTCTATTGCTAGAAAATGATAATTTGTTTCGAGTCCCCCAAGGTTTTTTGTCAAGATATTTGTATTTAAAAAGAATAAATTAATAAACAACAAGTTTTAGAAATGCACATAAGTTGTAGAATGGTAGCTAGGTGATCCACATGCACTAGGATGCATGTGTGATATGATATGATAATTGCAAATAAATGATCAAGTTGTTGAATGCAATTTGCATTGAGAGGGTCTTGAAATATTCTTTAGATGGTAGATGATTTGATGATTTGAACCTAATGTAACATAAATTTCTTTCTAAGCACATAAACATAACTCTAAATTTTAAAGATTCATGCAATGCTAGCCTAGGACAAAAGTTGACAATGGGACCAATCAACTAGATATTTGATTTTGATTTTATAAATAAAAATATCAAGATTGTAAGTATGAAGCCAACCTCATATGTGTAGACATGACTTAGATCACACAAACATGTTACATCAATAACAAAGATGGTTTGGATTGGTTAAATGCTCAAAATCATAGAGAAGCTAATTGAACTAGGATTACATGGACATAAATATAGATATAATTAATGAGCATAAGTGAAGAAAAGTAAAGAAGTCTAACTATATGCAAAATATATAATTTATAGCTATATAAATACAATAAAACATTACCTACCTCATATTAAATAGAAAAGTAAATAAAAAAAGTACATTGAAAAAATATTTTCATCATTAGAATATTAATATTACATATTATTCATAATTAATTCTTATTAAGATCACTTTACATATTTATTAATAATTATTGTAGCTTATCAATCTGATTTTTTTTTTTATAAAGATATCCCATCAACTTTTAAAATTTAATACACAAATCTACGCACTTAGTTTTCGAATAATTACTTTAAAATTTATAAACTATAATTTGTGTTGTAGCACCTTTTCCTTTTGGAAAATAATTTGATGCCCTGCCCCACATCATTTTAAGAACACACTATAAGTAATAATAAATAAAAAGAAATACTATATACACTCTTCTTTCAAGAATTTTCTACTTTACCATGTTTAAAAATGTAGACAACCTTTATTAATAATGTTTGATTAGTCAAAAGTTTTCTAACGATACTTTGGAATTTTCATGAATCACGTTTTAGTGGGCCCACATTAAACGTTACTAATGCGTTACTTTAGAAGATTTGGAAGTCCTTGAAGAGCCTATAGCTTTTGTTACTTTTCCTAGGCTATGCATTTTTATATAGGCCTAGGCCCACACGTGAATTGTCCACGTCCACGTCCACAATGATGTGAAATTCCAATAGACAACCATTCCACATAAATTCCAAGAGACCACCATTATTATTTTATTATTTCACTTTGGTATAGGATTTAAAGGAAACTATTGATTATAAAAAGTATTATACCCTTGGAAATTTTAAATATGAGCAAGTTAAGGGACAACTAATGCTATCCCACCCCACAATTGAGATGGGTTTATTATAATGTTTACACATTATTATGAAGGTTTTTTCAGTTAATATTCCTAGCATTGCACTTTGTGGGAGAAATCTCATCTAAAGAGTTGAAGATTTTGTTGATTCCACAGTTGAAGCACTAGAATATAATGGTCATATTGGGTATAATGGCATGGCCGTAGTAGGTGCAAGCACCAACAAAGTAATGTATCGAGTCAGTTCATCGGGTGTAGGAAGTCAATAGAGCAACAAGTGCCCTTGCATCCGTAAAATGTACCATTTTTGGATGATGGTAGTTTAGAGGTCAAGTCTTTAATCATGATTTTAACTCATAAAGAAAGACATCTACTTTGTATTTTTCTTTATTCATGTGTAGTTTTGAAGTGAGAATACATGTGCTCATCATCTATAATTACTTTAAGAGAGCCTTCATGTTCTAGAAATGTATGCAAAGGGAAGATAACACATGGAGGGGGACTATTACCATATTTGAAACATGAACCTACAATTTACAACTAATGTTTTCAACTTCTTACTCCCCTACACAAGAGAATACCATCTATGAATGGTTAGGATGGTTGGTAATGATGTTTAAGATTTTTAGAATGTTGTGAAATCAATAGTCACATCCTCCCATGCTACAACTACAATTTCACACATCATTTAGAATTTTAAAATACTCAATCCATGTAAAAACACCTTGGTCAAGGTTTAAAATTCCCTAATATGTGAAAAAAAACACCCAAAAAGCTATAGAATGCTCAATTATGGAGGGTAAATAATTAGAAAAGAGGGAAAATGTCCTATAGTTTATAGAAAATGTACCAACCATGGTCCAAAATTCCCAACTCAATGGTAAATGTCTCTATGTGAAAAAACCTAGTAGAGGTGAAATGCCAGGCCATAAATGATTAGACAACAAACAAAGCAAGGAAAAATACCCTTCCATATGATTTGTGATAGAGAGGGTGCTAGTTATGATTATATTTAGAGGCATTTGTGCTCATTAAAGGTCATTGATGAAATTATTTACACAAAGAGATAGAACCAATGATATTGAATCTATTTTGCTTGTTTATTAATTGGTTGTCTATACAAACTTTGTCAATTCTCACATTGCCTAATAGTTCTACATGAAGTTGAAATCAATCCTATCTCAAATAGAAGGATATGGACTTTGGGGATAGCCAACAAAACCAACAAGATATTGTAGATTATATTTTATTCAACAAAGTAAGCATATGAAAAATATGAAAATAAACTAATTGTATGTTAAGTGTTTGAAAAATGTCACAGTTGGCAATACAGAGAAATAAGGACCTCTAGGTGCTAAAATTTCTCATCACTAATTAGTTTTAACTTGAAGGTTAAGGGTTAAGTGCTTTTAGGTTGATTCTTTCACCCATGAGGTGAATACCAAGTAGGGAAACATGTTCTACATAGGTGGAAAAATAATTTGAATACAAGTGGAAATTTGAGTAACTAATTACAATTTACTAAAAAGAAGACAAAATAGATGAGATTTTAACTGTGGAATATGATTTATATGAATGTGTTGTTGACAATAGGACTATATTCTAAATATTTTAATTCCCATGTCTTTGTTTTTTATTAAAAAATGCAGGGAAAGGGCCCTTATCCCATAAGTTTAAAACAACATAAAACTAAACAAAGAAATAGTAGGAGGACACACTAGCCAAACCAAAAAACAAAAGGGCATGTAGGCTCACCAAAAAATAAAATTAAGGACATGAAACAACAACAAAATAAAGAAACCACAACACCTAAACTAATTGATTAGACTATGGGACCAGCAAGGAGACATCTGGGGATGTTTCCCAATCCTTCTTGTTAGGTAGCTCCTCATCATTCTTAGCATCCTTGTTTTGGTTCTCATTTCCTTTAGAAAAATTTTCTTCTCTTTGTTGATTTTAGTGTGACCTAAAACCATGGTCGTAATTTATTTTTTCATAATGCCATTAGTAAGAATTATGATTTTTAAAAGTGAAATTTCCATGTGTTTCATCTTGTCATTATTACTATTGGTTTCTAGCTCCTTCTCTAATGCACCCACCTTGGCACAGGGTTTCTTAAGTTAAGTGTTATTCTTACATCTAATAACGCAGACCTTGTCATGCGTAGGCCTCTTTTCCACTTTTTTTCCCATCAGTTCCTCATACTAGGGGAAAGAGGATCCAAAGTTTCTACTTCCATCACATCTCTATCCTCAACCTCCAATTGTTCATTATCCTTATCCAAATTTTCCTCATTTTCCTCTCTATCATGTTCCTCCACTTTGTTGTTCTCCTACATATCCTCCTTATTCCCATTCTAAGAATATGCCTCCAAATCATCATTTTATTGAGGAAGAAATTCCTCATCTTCATTCTCTTCCTTTCAATATCTTATTAGTCAACTTTATGTTATAACTACATCAAATTTGTGAGTAATATTGTTCATGTTTTGTGATTGTTTGTTATGTGAGTATTAACGCTTGCACTATTACCAACCAACAAACCATTACTCCTTGAATGATATGTGTATGAGTTTAGTCCATCAAGGAAGATTACAAAAGAACTTGTAATTTTACAAAACTTGTCAAATTTTCACATTTTTTATCCATTTACCTTTTCTTGACAGAGGGTAAGAACTCTTTACATCATCATTGCTATTGTGGAGGTTGAAAAACCAAAATGAGGTTTTACCTAGGAAATTCCCTATATGACAACCATTTTGCCTCTTCCCTATGTGTAGGAAGGATAACTGAAGCAAGTTTCAAAGGAGATTAAAGATCTAAAATTGCAAGATTTAACATTCAAGCATCATCTTTCAAAAAATTAGAACAAAGAGAATTATTTACTAATAGAGGAAGTTTCATACTTGAAAATAAAGAGTAATGGAATATAGACCACAATCAATTGAGATGTATTTTGAGATCTAAACATGTATCATTTATAGTATATGGAACCCACACCCCTAACTAGCCAGATCTATTTAAAATTGGAATATTAGGTTCCTGTGTCACTAGACTCTACATCTTAATAATTTATTTATGCATAATTTAATTTTGCAATTGTCTATAATCTCATCAATTTTCTTTAGGTGAATTATTGTCATAGTTCAATTCAAATTACACACTTCACTCCTAAATAATATCAAACCTACTAACACAAATCAGGGACCAAAACCCTAATCAAACATTTTGACTCTTCCATTAAGGATAGTAGCCAAGTGGGGATGATTTGTGTCCATGAAATGTTAATTGGATTAAAGGTGTAATTTATACCTTAGATCCCCTTTTACCCATCATATAGGAATAAGGGATATAAGTTCTATATCAAAATTTTATCATGTACTAGATATTAGGGGACACAAAAATGATCATGAAAGACCACATGGCTACTATCCTAAAGGACAAAGCTAGAATGGATTATTAGGATTTTGGTCCCCTTTTGGGAATGGATTGTTTCCTCTATTAGATTTTATGTGTGTTATCTTTTGAATGTGAATTAGGTTAACTATGCATCTACAAAAAGCTACCAATATTGAGAAATAAGGACCTTTATGTTCTCAAATTTCTCATCACTAATTAGTTTTAACATGAAGTTCAAGGGTTAAGTGTTTTTGGGTTCATTCTTTCACCCATGAGGTGAATACCAAGTAGGGAAACACATTCCACATAGGAGATAAAATCATTTGAATGCATGTGGAAATTTGAGTAACTAATTCCAATTTACTAAAAGGAAGACAAAATAGAGGATATTTTAAATATGTGGAATATTAAATTTATGAAACATCAAAAATTAGATTACAGGAATGAAAAGGGGGGGTTCAGTAAAATTATTAAAAATAGATCTATTTTCCTTTATTTCATTAGCAGATGAGATCAACACAATGAAATGGTTATCAACCCTTAGGTGAATCAATTCAAAGTGGGAACCTTTAGATTTCCTTATGCTTGAAGGACAGGGGTCAAGGTAAAACAACACTTTAGGGAGAAAAAATAAATAATAGAAAATCAACACCAAAATGCAATCTAACACTTGAAATAGTAATATTAAGTTTAATACTGAAAAACCCAAAAAGTCAAATTGTAGATGAGAGAAGGGTGGAATGATGTTTAGCAATCACCAAAAGTGCTTTTTTGAAGTAGATTTGGGACTCATTCACCCAGGGGCGAATGGGCCCACTGTTATGATTTTTTTATAGCTTTTAGGAGTCTCTAATACAAATCTGAATCTTCGAATTTTCCCAAGTTTTAGAGTCGGAATGTCAAAAATGGCTTCAAGATCTTAGTTTCCTTGAGATGACAACAATTTTGACAACTTTGACAACTTTATAAATCTTGCACTTTCAAGATTTCTTCAACATAATTCTATAATCACACATACAAGAGAGAAAAAATGTTTGTTTTTGGTGAATAGGGGTTTACCTTGGTCAAACCCCATTTTGGTAATCAAACCTCGAAATGAAATGAAATATGAAAGATGGAATGAAGATGAACAAAGCTATGTTACCACTCAAAAAACCCTTGATTAAAACCTTGATAATGGAGATCTTATGAAGTCTGCAACTTGCATAAGATGGCTTCAATGGATGTGGATCTTGATACTTGAAACTGGCTTGAAATAATGCTTTGAATGCTTGACTTGATCATGAAACCTGCATCACAATGTTAGGTCCAAAAACATGTATGATGCAATAAGACTTTGACATGATGGACGGATCTTGAATGCTGCAATAAGGGTAAGTGCACCAAGCTGTGACACAAAAATGGCTCTTAAGATGTCACTTTCTTTTTTGAAATAAGAAAACTATGATGTGCATGAGAAAATTAAGATAGTTACGCTCAAAATTTGGAAACACAATAAGAAGAAGAGTTGAAGTGCCCTGAGTCTAGTTTCTAAGCTACTATTTTTTTTGAAAATAATGAAGATTAAGAGTTTCAAAATGGGGGGAAAAATAGGTCCTGTTTTTATCAAAAAAATAGCATAGCATCTAAGGCTCCCCCTTTTTCATTAACTTTTTTTTTGGAATTTCAAAAATCTAAATGGTAAGAAATTAGCTAACACCATGTAGTTTATCCCCATTCTTTCAACTATTTTCTTAATGAACATATACTATTTTATGAATTTTCAAAGTGGACACATCCTAAAAAGATGAAATTTGAGTGTGCTCCCCCATAATTTTTTTGAAAACTAATCAAAAATCAATTTTTTTCATCATGTGTAGAATCGAATCTAGTTTAATTTTTTTTTTTTTCAAGATTTGATGAACGAGTAAAAATATATCCTAAAACTAGCACATGCTGGTTTTTGACAAAAAATAGAGGCAATAACAAGAGAAGTTATGGATGAAAACCTTAACATAATCAAAACACAAAACAAATTATATATTTAGATAGCTAAGAGAGATCCTAATGTCATTACGGTTTTTTAATAAAATTGCATTGAAAGATGTGAAAATGTGATGGTTAGGACAACCAAAAATATGTGAAAATTTGTTACCCTCCTAGAAAAATCATGTCCATAAGTAGCTCATTTGGCGAGCACCAAATTTGGTTCTCTCCAAATGACACATCCCATTTGGTGCTCACCAAATTTGGCGAGTGTCAAATTTGGTGAGTACCAAATTTGGTGAGCACAAAATGGGATGTGCCATTTGGAGAGCACCAAATGAGCTGCATTGACATAAAACTAACATTGTTTTCTCTTTTTGTCTCTCTCCACCACTTTGACGACTGATGCAGGAGTATCTAGGGTGTAAGGAAATCTTGCATCACAAAACAACAATGTTATTTTAATTTGGTTTATTTTCAATAAGGGATTAGGGGTTAGGCAAATTATAATTTAATTTGCAACAATCTAAATTCCCTTGGTGTGAAATTGTAAATGTAAATCAAATGGGAAAAAAGTCTTGGTAAAATAGTGAAACCATCTTGGAGGGGAATATGCCTTTTGGGTGTCTACTTTTGGAAAAGGTAAAAAAATTCTTGTTTGCATGTACATGTGTCATAAAATTTCATAGAATGGGCTGCAAAATAATCTTCCATGTTGTCCACAAGCTTTGCATGTTTTTGCCTATCTGGGATCGTATCTATGAGACCCAATCTCAATAAAATGGCTATAACTTCTGCGTATCATTACAAAATAAAGAATTTAAAAATGTTTTATAAAGTTGACAAGGAGGAACAAAAAACCCATTTAAGACTAATTTGAAATATTTAGAATAATTAGGGAGCAGTAATGGCAGAAAATGATGGGCTTTTGTGGTTTTGGGAAAACCATAGTGGTTTTCCTCAATCACAAATCTAGATATATTCAAGCCTTGTCATTTGGGAAGGTGGCTTTGGGAGTTTTGTGTGTGAGATGGGGAGATTCTTTCAGATTGAAGAGAGGATTCAAAGACTCCATTGTTGTAATTTCTTATTTTCATAGAAGCCCATGGTTTAGGAGCTAATGTGCTTCATATTTGGAGAGATAGTGAGCTAGTTAAAAAATATATATTTAGAAATGACATTTATTTTTTAAATATAGACATCAAAATTTTAAAATAATAATTATATATTTTGAGGTATATATAAAGATACATGGAAATCATTGAGGAATGGCATCATAAGATCCAATTTTATACTTTTGCATCATTGTTTAGTTTTTGTAGTTTTTGAATGTTAGGAAAGCACACCATCTATGATTATTTTAAGTTTTTTTAAAATGCCAAAACTAGGATGGGTGTCAACCCCATACAAGGTGAGTGCAATATAGATTCATCAAATGGAAAAACCATGTGAAATTCCACCACATGGTGTTTGGATATCTCATTAGCTCACCCATGGCTATGCAATGGATAATTCTATAACCATGGGTATTAGTGATTGTATTTTAGAGTTATCTAGGTAGGGTGTGAGGGAGTGAGACCTAAGAGAGAGAGAGAGACTTGAGAGGGAGAGAGAGATCTATCTAATTAGGGTGGGGGTGTGAGACCTGAGAGAGGGAGAGGGGTTGGGAGGGATATTTTGAGGTAAATACTTGAGAGAGAGGGAGTGGGAGACACCTGAGAGAGAGAGTTGATAGAGAGATACCTAAGAGGGAGAGAGAAATATAAAGACTTGAGAGAGGGAGTTGGAGTGAGAGAAAGATAGAGAGAGAGAGAGAGAGAAATACCTGAGAGGGAGAGGGATAGAGTAGGAGTTTGAGAGATAGGGTTGGAGTGAGAGAGATTTGTCTATGGAGGGTGGGAGGGAGTGAGACCTGAGAGAGACTACTACATCAAATAAATAGGTTTATCTAGTTAGGATGGGACAGAGAGGGGGTGGGAGGGATATTTTTAGGGAGATACTTGAGAGAGAGGGAGTGTGAGAGTGTGGGTTGGATTGAGAGAGAGTAGTCTAGGTAGGGTGGGAGGGAGTGAGAGCTAAGAGAGAGAGTTATCTAGTTATGGTGAGGGGGAGAGACCTGAGAGAGGGAGACGGGTTGGGAGGGATATTTTGAGGGAGAGGCCTAAGAGAGAGGGAATATGACAGAGGGGGTTAGAGTGAGAGAGAGAGTTTTCTACATAGGGTGGGAGGGAGTGAGACCTGAGAGAGAGAGAGAGAGAGAGTTGAGACCTAAAGAGAGGGACTTATCAAGTTAGGGTGGGGGTAGATACTTGAGAGAGAGAGGGGTTGTGATGGATATTGTGAGGGATATACTTGAGATAGATGGAGTTGGAGACACCTCCACAAGAGAGATACTTGAGAGAGAGAGATAGATGAGAGGGAGAGAGGAGGATAAAGACATAAGAGAGGGAGTTGGAGTGAGAGAGAAATAGAGAAATACCTAAGAGGAAGAGAGAGAGTGTGAGAGATGAGTTCAAATTAAGAGAGATTTATCTAGGTAGGGTGGAAGGGAGTGAGACCTGAGAGAGAGATTATTGTCGAAGAAAGAGAGTTATCTAGTTAGGATGGGAAGGAGAGATGTAAGAGAGGGAGAGGGGGTGGGATGGATATTTTTAGGCAGAGACTTGAGAGAGAGGGAGTGTGAGAGAGGGGTTGGAGTGAGAGAGAGTAGTCTCTAGGTAGGGTTGGAGGGAGTGAGACCTTAGAGAGAGATACTTGAGAGGGAGAGAGATTTATCTAGTTAGGGTGGGGGGAGAAACCTGAGAGATGGAGAGGGGGTGGGATGGATATTTTGAGGGAGAGATAGAGAGAGTAAGAGACACCTCATAGAGACACCTAAGAGAGAGAGACATGAGAGAGAGAGGGACAAACTTGAGAGTGAGAGAAACCTAAGAGAAACTTGAGAGAGAGAGAGAGAGAGACTTGGGAGGGAGAGAGAGAGAGGGAGTGGGAGAGACCTAAGAGAGAAAAACTTGTGAGGGATAGAGAGTTGTCTAGCTAGGGTGAGTGGGGGAGACTTGAGAGAAGGAGAGGGGGTGTGAGAAATCCAAGAGACAAAGGGTGGGTGGGTTAGATCAAGGGAAAGAGAGTTATCTATTTAGGGTGGGAATGATATATTTGAGAGAGGGGGAGGGGTATGAGACTGGTTAGGGCAGGAGGGAGGTACTTGAGAGAGAGAGGGGGTGCAAGAGATCTAAGAGATAAAGGGTGGAAGGGATAGAGCAAGGGAGAGATTTGAGAGAGAGGGGTTGGGAGGGATAGAGGGAGGGAGAGGCTTGAGAGGGGGGTGGGAGGGATAGAAGGAGGAAGAGACCTAAGAGGGGGAGTTATCCTATACATTAAACCCTCAACCCTATACCTTAAACCATAAGGATGGAAGACAAGGTAGAGATTGTAGGAGAGACCTAGAGAGGGCTAAGAGAGAATGGGTACGTATTGGTTAATATGGAAGGAGGTAGAGAGGGAGTGAAAGGTAAAACCTCAACTATCCATCAACAATAATAAACCATGAACTCTAAGTGTTATTTATGAATAAGAAACCAAACCTCATTTACACACTCACAACAATCTAAAAATGTAACTCAAAATTTGTTTGAATCAACACCAAAAATCTGCAAATAAGGTCTCATGTTTCTCATTCGAAGACTCATGAATTGTTACACTAACAAAGCATAACTAAAGTATACTATTATGAATCCATATGGGGTTGATGAAAACCATTAAAAAATTTATACAAATATGATTTACTTGAAAAAAAGTAAAAATACAAAATTTATCTCCTTCAATTTGTCTTCTTTCACAATATTATAGCTTCTTCAACCTGCATTCATCATTACAAATCATTGCTGCAAATAAACTATGAAACCATGAACCTTCTTGATTCTGTAATACACCTTCAAATCTGGAACAAAAAATATTCTTAGTCTCTTTCAACCTTCTCTAAGCTAAAGCTCTCAATTTATGTTCACATATACTTCACTAGCTCACTATCTCTCCTAGTATGGAGCTCACTAGCTCCTAAACCATGAGCTTCTATGCAAATAAAAATCTGCAACAATGGAGTCATTGAATCCTCTCTTCAATCTGACACCATCTCCCCATCTCACCTAAAAAACTCCCAAATCCACCCTCTCAAATGAGGAGGCTTGAATATATAGATTTTTTATTGAGGAAAACTACTATGGTTTTTCCCAAATGACAAAAAAAACCCATCACTTTCTTCCATTACTTATCCCTCATTAATCTAAATATTTTAAAATAGACTTTTGGATTTTATGTGCCTCCTTCTCAGTATTCGGGTACATTTTTTAATTCTTTATTTTGTAATGATATGAGGAATTTATGGCCATTTTAATGAGACTGAGTCTCACAAATATGATCTTGAACATGCAACAACATGCAAACCTTGTGGACAACATTAAAATACATGCAAGAAACATGGAAGATTATTTTCCAACCCGTTTTATGATATTTTATGACACATGTACATGCACACAATACTTTTTTACTTTCTCCAAAAGTGGACACCCAAAGGGCATATTCCCCTCCAAGATGCTTTCAGTATTTTACCAAGACTTATTTCCCATCTGATTTACATTTACAATTTCACACCAAGAAAATTTAGATTGTTACAAATTAAAGTATAATTTGCCTAACCCCTAAGTGCTTATTGAAAATAAACCAAATTAAAATAACATTTTTTTTTGGTGATGCTAGATTTCCTTACACCCTAGATGCTCCTGCATCAGAGACCCAAGGTACGCGAAAAATTGTGAATATGGATTCACAAAATTGAGTTGAGTTGTAGTATCACCCTTTTGAATTGCAAGCAATTGTCAAAAAAGTCCATCACTGAAACTATTACCTTTGATTTTTTCTTTTCTTCTCTTCCAACACTTAGCTAAAACAAGCAACCTCCTTCTCTGACAACTTTGCACTCCATTCTTCTCTCCTCTTGTGGACTTGTATCCACTATGTTCTATCCTCCTGCAAATAATCTCTCTACTTCTCTCCTCTTTCATGGGTTTTGATCCATGACAAACCAACCAACTCCACCAAATATCTCTTGTAGGGTATGTGCAAGATCATCATGGAAAAAATAGGCCCTTAAGTGGCAAAAAATGCAGAAAAATTAGTGTTAGGCAACTTGACGTAAAGATTTGAATAAATTATCTATATTATTTCAAAAATATGTAAGAATAGAATACATATAAAATTGAATGTAGTTTCTAAACTACTAGGTTTATTTATAAATAAATAAAATCTATTTGGTGAAAATTTGAAATTTCAATTTAGTAGTACTTAAATTTCAGGGAAAAAAGAAGTAGGTGTCTGTCTGACCACCCTAACCATAATAAAATGATAATATTTTTTATAAGATTTAATATATAAGTAGAGGACTCATGTCCGGATATGATGCATATTTTTTTGTAATTTTTTGCCATGTAAATAATTAACTATAATTTTTTTATTACAGCTTAAATTAAAAAATATAAAAACTCATATGTCTGACCACCTTAACTTGGTCAAAACTTCATGAAATTTAATTTTTCTTTTTTTAATCCTATAGTATGTGAAGCATAGAATGTGACACATGTTTCAGATTCAAAAAATGTGATACCGTTTGAAAGTTATAGATTTTTTTCAATCAGCCTATCGATAAGGACTTTAGTCATAATTCTAATAGAAAATAAATAATAAATATTTATTAAATTAAAATTAAAGCATAATTTATATTGGTGGAAATCTTAGAATCTCCTCTAAAAACCCTTTTCTTTTCATCAATTTTGGGTTAAAAAAAAGTTGTCAGCTACACACCCTACAAATACCCATAATATTGCCACTTTTTGCCCCATCATGATCCTGAACATACCCTGTAGCTTCCTTGATAGCCTCTACCTACAAGTATAAATCTATATATCACTCTAGATCAGGACTAACAATCTATTTTCTTTTGTAACTCTTTTCTCATCTCACAATGTAAATCCTTTACAAATTCAAGATTATAAAACTCATAAAAATAATGTTTTACCTCGATGACTTTTTCTGTGACAACATCTTCCTCATTGTTGAATGATATTGTTGCATTGAACAACTTCTCTATCTTTGTGATCTCTTCCTCAATAAAATATTGGTCTTCACCAAGTACCTCATCAAACATTGGATCCCCATATATCAGTGCATACTTTGTTTTAATTGCAACATCCTCAACTATTGCAATTTGGTTTTCTCTTTCTTTAATATCATCCATTTTGTTAGACTCTTTTGTTGCTGCTGTAACCTCACTTACCACACACTCTCAAACTTCAACCTCTCAAGTATAGTCTGCCTCACATTTAGCAATTGACCTACACACCTATGGACACAAAAAAGGTAACCCTTCTACTTTTTCTCATGTTCGGGAATTCTTAATGGAATTTGGCTTGATTTTTCCTAGATTTAATTTGGTAATGTGGCTAACACATTCGCATTAGGTCTTTGACCCTTGAGAATCATTAAGACTTCTAGGATGTTTTGTAAAGGTGTTGTGAAGTTTTGTAACCCACTTTCACACTTTTCTAAGACCCTTTCATTATAATTCACGTAAATATTCAATTTTTTATCACTTAACAAGTCTTATTTCAAAGTATTATAAAGATTTGTAACAAACTCTCATGTTTTTCAAGACTTGTCATCACTAATTCAATGCTTTCTCATGTTTAAATGACCCCTTAATGCACTTTCCAACCACTCTTAAGTGTTTTTTTTAGGATATTCCTGTTAGACAACATTTAATGCCCTTTAATTATTGACACCCACTTAAATTTCTTAAGTGGCACTAAGTCACCAATAGGGGTGACTTAGTCCTATTTGGCACAAAAATAAAAATTGTTTTAAATTTCTAGCAGGATTTCATTCTCTAACCCTTGAGGTCATCCTATGATGTGTTATTTTCAAGAAATAATGGAAAATCACATATAAATAAAGGTTTTTCTCCTCATTTTTCATATCCTACAATCTCCTAATCTCTTTCATTCTCACAACTCATTAAGCATTCAATATTTCAATCATTCAATCACTCTAATCATAATCAAGTCATCCATTAGAGTACTTCATTGCCTATCTTCAAGTTTTCACATCAAGGGTTTGGTAAGTTTATGAAATTCATGTTGTTTATTTATCATTCTCTTCATATTTCATTTCATTATTTAGTGTTTAATTACCAAATGAAGGTTTGACCAAGGCAACCCCTATACTCTAACCCTTAACCATTTTTCCTTCTTTGCATGTGTGTTTGTAGATTTTGTAGGAAAATTTGTCAAAAAAATATGTAATGAAAAGTTTTCAAAAGTCATCGAAGCTATTCAAGTCAACAAACACCTAATTGAAGCTTGGAGACTCTTTTTATCACATTTTATGCAGAATCAAGATCAGACACCTATTAGAAAAGCAAGCCCAGACCTAAAGCTATAAGATCTTGTCCCGAAATTCCCAAAATTTTTAGGTGGACTAAGTTGCCACCAGTGGAGAATTAGTCCCACTATCAGGCCTAAAAGGTGGTTTCTACATTTTTGGATAGCCATTTGGTAGATTCCTATTTTGGAAAGTTCTTGCCGAAGCTGGTCTAAGTCGCCAAACTTGGCGTAAGTGTCCTAGTCAAAATTTTCAATCAACTCTACATGATTCTAGAATCACTCCACATCATATTTTAGATTCTACGTGCACCTCTCCAGTTTTTTTTAGTTATTTCATCATTTACATTCATTTTTAGGTGTTTTTTCATCTCAAAGTATGTTTTCCAACACTTTGCATTCCTTATGTTTAGCATCATTAAATCATTTCCTTTTTAGTTTATTGCATTTGTACATCATATTTAGATACATTGCATCTCATTTACATTAATCTTGAGTGTAGAAATTAGCATTTTGGCCCCATTTCCACTCCTTTTAGGTGAAAAACCTAGAAGAGTTAGAGGAAACCTTTGATAACCAAAATCGTTGTTTACAACACCCCAAGTCCTAGTGCAAACTACCTCATGTTCAACGCTCTTCCTATACACTCAGGAACTCCTGGTCTGCTACCACTAATGAAGAAGAAACCAAACCTCATTCACACACACAACAATAAAAAAATGTAGCTCAAATTTTTTTTGAATCAACACCAAAAATCTACAAGGTCTCATATTTCTCATTCAAAGATTCATGAATTGTTACACTAACAAAGCATAAATGAAGTGTAATATTTTTTAGCTATATGGGGATGATTAAAACCATTACAAAACTTATAATACAAATATGATTTACAACTGCAAATAAAAATACAAAATTTATCTCCTTCAATTTGTCTTCTTTCACAATATTCTAGCTTCTTCAACCTGCATTCATCAATAGAAATCACTATTGTAAATAAACCATCAAACCATGAACCTTCAAATCTGCAACAAAAAATCTTCTTAGTCTCCTTCAATATTCTCTTAGCTGAAGCTCTCAAGCTCCCTTCACATATACTTCACTAACTCACTATCTCTCCAAATATGGAGCTCACTAGCTCCTAAACCATGGGCTTTTATGCAAATACAAATTTGCAACAATGGAATATTTGAATCCTCTCTTCAATCCAAAAGCATCTCCCCATATCACATACAAATCTTTGAAAGCCACCTTCCCAAATGACAAGGCTTGAATTAATATAGATTTTTGACTGAGGAAAACCACTATGGTTTTTCTAAAACCACAAAATCCCCATCACTTTCTTCCATTACTGCTATGTCACTATTCCAAATATTTAAATTTTTCTTCTGGGTTTTGTGTGCCTCCTTCTTAGCGTTACAAAAAAAATTGAAATTCTTGATTTCATTATGAAATGAGGAATTTATGGAAACTTTGATGAGACTGGGTCTCATAGATACGACCAGAGACATACAATAACATGGAAAGCTTGTGGCCAACATGAAATACATGCAAGAAACATGGAAGATTATTTTTCTTCCCATTTTATTATGTTTTATGACACATGTACATGCAAACAAGACTTTTTGACCTTCTCCAAAAGTGGACACCCAAAAGGAATATTCCTCTCCAAGATTCTTTCACTATTTTACCAAGACTTATTTCCTATCTGATTTACATTTACAATTTCACACCAAGGGAATTTAGATTATTGTAAATTAAAATATAATTTGTGACCTAACCCCTAAGCCCTTATTTAAAATAAACCAAATTAAAATACCAATTTCTTTTTGTGATGCAAGATTGCCTTACACCCTAGATGCTCTTGCATCAGACACCCGAGGTAGGAAAAAAATTATGAATATGGATTCAAAAAATGGAGTTGAGTGTTAGTACCAACCTTTTGAATTGCAAGTAATCATCAAAAAACTCCATCACTTCAACTATTATGTTTGATTTATTCTTCTTTCTCCTCTTCCAAAACTTAGCTGAAACAAACAACCTCCTTCTCTGAAAACTTTGCACTCCATTCTTCTCTCCTCTTGTGGACTTGTATCCAATATATTCTATCCTCTTCTAAATAATCTCTCTACTCCTCTCCTCTTTCATGGGTTTTGACCCACTATAAACCGACCACCTTCACCAAATCTCTCCTATAGCTTCCTCAATAGATTCTACCTACAAGTATACATCTATATACCACTCTGGATCCTCAAAATAATTTTTCTTTTCTAACTCTTTTCTCATTTCACAATGTAAATCCTTTACAAATTCAACATTATAAAACTCCTGAAAATTAGATTTTACCTCAATTAATTTTTTTGTCACAACATCTTCTTCCTCATTGTTGAATTCTATTGTCTCTATTGTTGCATTGAACAAATTCTCTATCTTTGTGATATCTTCCTCAAGAAAATATTGGTCTTCACTAGGTTTGTCATAAAACACTGGATCCCCATATATCACTACATACTTTGTTTTAAGTGTAACATCCTCAATAACTACAATTTATTTTTCCCTTTCTTCAATATCCTCCATTTTGATAAACTCTTCTTTTGCTTCAGCAACCTCACACACATTCTCAAACTTCATCCTCTCAAGTATAGACTTCCTCAAATTCGACGATCAACCTACACACCACACACTCTCCACCCCCAGGTCTTGGTGTAAAATACCTCACGTTTGGTGCACTACGTCCACACTCAAAAAATCCTACTCAAATACCACTGATGAAGAATAAACCAAACCTCATTCACACAATCACAATAATCTAAAAATGTTACTCAAATTTTTTTTGAATAACACCAAAAATCTCCAAGTAAGGTCTCATGTTTCTCATTCAAATTATGTTATGTGAGATGTTTTCTAAGCTAAATGAAGTAAAATAAATGAAATTAAGTGATTTATGAAATTAAGTGATTTAAATGAATGATTATGAATGCAAAACTAAGATTTAAACTATGCTAGGAAACACAATGTGATATGCAAACAATGAACTAAAAGATGAATACAATGCAGAACAGAAAGGAATGGGATGAAATAGAGTGCACCTCAGAAAAAATTGAGGAATATAGAATGTTGTGAATGTTGTCTAAAGTTATTGAAAATCAATAGTGGGACTCATTTGCACAGGGTGGTGAATTAGTCCTAGCACTAGTGAAAAACTATCAAGAACCAGTTTTTGACTGTTAGGATCTTGAATCTAAAAAAACCAATATTTTAAGTCTTAAGGTGGGACTCATTCACCACTAGTGGTGAATCAGTTCTCTCCCAAAATTATGAGAAATCAATAGACAACTCTACAACACTAAATTTGGAAATGTCTGCTTGTTAGGTTGTCAATGTCAATTATGTGGGAAACAGACAAAAAACTTTCTCCAAGATTGAAACAGAGTTAATTTGACTTGAAGCACCTAGTTGACTTGTTGAACAATATTCAACACAAAAGTTCTTATTAAATTTTCATATGTAGGTTTGGAAACACACATGCAAGAGTGGAAAAAAGGTTGAGAGTTAGCAAATAGGTGTTTTCCTTGGTCAAACCCCACTTTTGTTAATCAAACCCTTAATGAAATAATGAAATGCAAGAGAAAGATAAACAACATACAAATGCTATCAACTTACCAAACCCTTGATGATGCAAATCTGAAGTAATGTCAATGGATGCTCCAAAATTCTTGAATAGTGCTTTATAAGGTGTTGTAAGATGCTTGAATGCTTGAGATGATATGTGAATGAATGCTTGAATGAATGGGGGTTAGAATGGATGTAAAAACACTTATTTATACAATTTTGTGCCTTAGTAACCTGTTCATACCTCATCATAGGACAACATCAAGTGTTTTTGAATAAAAACTGAAAAAAGAAATTTAAAATATTTTGAATTTGGAGCCAAGGGGGACTCATTCGCCACCCATGGCGAATGGGTCCCACCTAGGACCTGAAAAAAGGCATGGAGAATTATCTTGTATTTAATGTTGTTTGTCAGGTTAACATTAAAAAAATACACTTAATTAAGCCTTATAAGGGCATAAAGGGATCAAATAAGTCATAAGAAAGGGATAAATAGTGAAATTATGCCTAGAAAAGCATGAAATCTTGTTACAAGACTTTACAACTGTTCAAAATAGGACTCAATAAGTGATGAAAATGTCGTTTTAAGGTGAATTATAATAAATAGAGTCTAGAAGAGTGTATAAATGTTTTACAGCACTTCACAACACCTTCACAAGATGTGATTATTTTAATTTTAGTACCTAAATATGCATGTTCAAGGCATGTTACATCATAAAATCAGAGCAAAATAGATCAAACATCATGAAACAAGACCTAAAAGGCCATGAAAATGACAAGGGGCCATGTTTCTACGACACAATATTAATATAGATTATTATAATAATATTAAATCATAATATAAATAACCATGTTTATGATATTATATTTTACAAATAATTTTAAACAAAAATAAAATATTATAATAAACACTATAAATATAATCATTAATAATAATATTAAGAAAAATTCAATACATGTCTTATTAAATTGTGATTTTTTTTAATTTTTTAGGTTAATATTATAATATTATTATAGCATAATATCAATAATTAATATATTATTATTATAATATTTTAATATTAATATTAAAATTTTAAAGATAATAGTATTTTACTAAATATTATATTAAAAATTAATATTAATAATAATATAATAATTATGTAAGGTGGAAATTGATAAGTGTGAAGAAATCAAATTGAATGAACTAAACTAATATAATTTAAACAAAAGATTAAGATTCATACCCATTACTGATGAAATGAAACTACAAAGAAATGAAATCAAACAATGTAATAAAAGGAGAGAACATAAATTGAATTCATAAAACATAACATTGCCATCCTATGTTGAAGTGTATTTGCAATGATGTTGGATTGTTGTTGTATCAATGTGAAGCCTCCATTTGTGTGTTACAAAATCTTTAAAGTTATATGATGTTTGATCAAATATGTGTTAAAGCTTGTGAGAAATAGATTGTCAATTTGTCATTACTTAATTGTGCAATTGATGCCAATTCTCTGATCATTTTTGAGGATGAAGAGGATTGTTATATAGGTTTTACATTTTGACATGAATGATTAGGATTGTGTAGTAGAAACTCCTAATCAACGGTTGAAAGATGTTGAGAGGAATTAGATTGCTCAGTTAGCTTATGTGATTGAATCAACTGAGGATGATAATTGATCAATCAAAGGAAATAGACTACATAATCTATGGAATTGAGGAAATAATGTTGAGCCTTCAGTGGGATTGAAGAATACATGGATTAGTTAGGAAATAGATGAATCATTCTGCCAATTAGAGTGAGCAATTGGTGGTCATAATTTTCTCAATCATGAAAGTGGGTGAGGGTTATTAATTAATTGAATTATTTAATTAATCTATTTGAGTTGAATGTGCAAATCATTTTTGACTTTTACAAACAAAGTGATATTTATTTTTTGACCTTTGTCAATAATGTTTGAATAATTCATTTAATTAATCAAGTTTAGGGGAAAGTGATTTAATTAAACTATTAAGTTTAAATAATTTAATTGACTTGGGGGAATAAGGTAAATTAGCAACATAATTAAATAATTTATGTTATTTAATTAATTAATTAGGAGGAATAAAGTTAGATTAGGAATTTATTAAATAAATAAAATTTATTTAATTAGTCAAAAAAAGATGAAAAAGTGAATAGAGGAAAATTTAGGTTTTTTTAATTAGTTAGAAATGATGATCGAGGATGAATTAATTAAATAATGTTAAATCACTTAATTAATAGATGAATATGAGAATGATAATAATTAAATAATAATGTATTACTTAATCATTTAGGAGGAGAAGGGTGAGAGTTATTTAAATAGTGTTGTTTGTTAGTCAAGAAAATTTAGGGTGTCTACAATAATATTATTAGTTAATACAAATTATATTAATTAGCTAAATATATTAGTATGAAAAAATATATATATACTTGTGCCATAGAAAAATGGCTCCTTGTCATTTTCATGGCCTTTTAGGTCTCGTTTCATGGTGTTTGATCTATTTTTGTCTAATTTTATTATGTAACATGGCTTGTACATGCATATTTAGGTACTAAAATTCAAATAACAATGTCTTGTGAAGGTTTTGTGAAGTGTTGTAAGACATTTATACATTCTTCTAGGATTTATTCATTACAATTTACCTAAAAATCACCTTTTTACTCATCATCAAGTCCTATTTTGAAGTGTTCTAAAGTCTTGTAACAAGATTTCACACTTTTCTTGACACAACTTCACTATTTATCCCTTTCTTATGACTTATTTGACCCCTTTATGCCCTCATATGCTTTAATTAAGTGTATTTTTTAATTTAAGCCCGACAAACAACATTAAATATAACTTAATTCCTGGCATTCTTTTTCAGGTCCTAGGTGGGACCCATTCACCATGGGTGGTGAATGAGTCCCCCTTAGCTCCAAAATAAAAAAAAATTAAAATTTTCTTTCATGTTTTTATTCAAAAACACTTGATGTCGGCTTATGATGAGGTATGAATGGTTAACTAAGGAACAAGATTGTATAAATATGTGATTTTCACCTCATTTTACATCTCCTCATTCATTTAAGCAGTCCTCCAACATTCACACATCATATTCAAGCAATCTCAAATATTCAAGCATCTTACAACATCAATTCAAGAATTTTTCAAGCACTTTGGAGCATCCATTGACATTACTTCAGATTTGCATTATGAAGGGTTTGGTAAGTTGATAGTATTTACATGTTATTAGCTTATCTCTCTTTCATTTCATCATTTCATTAAAGGTTTGATTACCAAAAGTGGGGTTTGACCAAGGAAAACCCCTATTTGCTAGCCCTCAACAATTTCCCCCCTGTTGCATGTGTGTTTGCAGACCTAGGTATGCAGATTTAACAAGGTTTTTGGTGTTGAATATTGGTTTACAAGTCAACTAGGTGCTTCAAGTCAAATCATTCATATTTCAAGCTTGGAGAAGGTTTCCCATCCATTTTCTGCAGAATTGACTTCGACAACCCGACAATCAGAGATTTCTAGATCTGGTGTTGCAAAGTTGTCTCCTAATTTTTCATAATTTTGGTAGAGGACTAATTTTCCAATAGTGGCAAATGAGTCCCACCTTAGGATTGATATCTAATTTTTTTTAGATTTTGGATCTCGACAAATAGAAACCAGTTTCTAACACTTTTTCACCAATAGCAAGACTAATTCGCCACCCTATGCGAATGAGTCCCACTATGAAATTGGAGTAATTCTAATAAGAATTAAAAAAATTATAGATTTATCAAATGTTTCCTAGATACACTCTATTTCATCCTATTTCTTTATGTTCTGCATTGTTTCTTCATTTAGTTCATTATTTTCATATCACAGTGTGTTTTCAAACATAGTTTAAATCTTAATTTTGCATTCATATTCATTCATTTAAATCACTCAATTACATTTATTTTACTTCATTTAGATTATATAACATCATACATAATATAATTTGAATGAACCCTTTGCATTTTTGGGCCCTATCCCTCTCCTTTTAGGTGAAAACCCCTAGAAGAGCTAGAGAAGTCTATAGGAAACCCCAAAAATTAGTGGTTAAATATTAATAATTATTATTATTTTTATTTTCTATTATATATTATAATAATACTACTAATAATATTGTAAAGCATGATGGGTGAAGGGTGAGCAGGAGTGGGCGAGAATGGAAGTGGGAGTGGTTTTTTGAAATCCTATGAGGATGGAGAGGATGTAGATGAAGACCCAAATGCTGATTTGGGTGTGGAAAAGGTTTGGTGGGTCTCTATTTTCATGTTGGTTGTGATGCTATCCTCTTATAATTGAGATTTTGTCTCTTTAGAGATTTGTTGTTGCTCTTTTTGAGCTTTGCATTTTGCCCCAGATATTTGTGTCTCTTTCTATTGTTGGGGATCCCCTCTCTTATTTTGCAGGGGTGCTTCTTCTCTTGGGAGGATGTTGCTTGCCTAAACTTCTATGTTGTTTATGCAGTCCCTATAGGAATTCAAGGTCTTTGGGTGGTTTTGGAAACCGGTTTTGACCCCTTTTGGTCGATGTGGGTTATATCTTTGAAGGTGTTTAAAATCTGTTGGGATCTGTTGTGTGGGTTGATCTTTGTTTCGGAGGCAACCCTACTTTTTTCTACTAGTAGTGTTTGTCTAGAGGGTAAAGGTTATCCCCTTAGAGTGGGTTGTTTGGTAACCCTTTTCTTTATTATGTTCTCTAAGTGTAAGGAGTTTGTGTTTATTTTGGAGGTTGTTTATCATTTTTCCTCTATTTATGTTTCCTTAGTTGGGAGGTTTCCAAAAACCTTTTTCAAGATCTAGTTATTCATGGAGTCAAAGATTGTCTCTACTGCCTTTGTGTTGAAGAAGAGTGGTTTGAAAGAGTTTATGTTGTTGGAGTTGTCCATGGATTCTTTGGTTTCTCTAGCTTCTTCTTTCTTGTTGTAGGTTGGATGGCATTCTATGTTTCTCTTTATGTCCCAGCGAGCTGAGCCCCTTCATATATTTAAGCTTATGGATCAATGGTTTATTTTGGAGGATTGTTGTTTTTGGGTGATGGTCTCTTATTAGGTTTTTCCAAAGGTTGGTATGGCTTCTTGTTTTGCTATTATGTTGGTCTTCTTCTCAGATCCTATGGGGCGGAGTTGGGAGGTGATTGTCTCTGGCTTCCTTAATTTTTGATCCTTTTGAGGTGGAAAATTATCCTATGGAGGTGGATCTTGAGGGTGTTAAATTTTTTGGAGTGGACTTGTTGGTCATGAAATTTTATCTAATAGTGGGGAGCTCCGCCTTTTGAGGTGGATTTGCAGTTAGATTCCTAGTTTTATATGTGGCTTTGTCTCCAATGGTCTATTGTGCTCTCTAACTCACCTATTGAGGTGGGATTTTTGGATTTGATGGAATTTATACTTAGGGGTTTGATGGTGTCCTACATCATTAAGCAGGTTATCTTTCTTGGCTCAGTGGTGTCATCCATGAGTGGCCAGTTTGTTGATACTTGACAGATGCAAGAGGATTCTTTGTGTATCTAAGGGTTTTTGGTTCTAGTTAAAACCAAGTTATAAAAGGGTTTTGAGTCCTTGCTTATTTGTTTCATGCATCCTATGTAGTCATGATTACCTTTTAGAGGTTGTTGTTGGGTTGTTGGTTTGTGGTTTATCTTATTTGTAACTAGATTTTCTTTGTTAGGTTGATAGTTCCCTTCAAAACCCTTATGTACTGGGTTTTGGGTCCCATAAAAACTTGTTTACCCCTAACAAAAAATAATATTAATAATATTAGTTGTACTAGTGTACTTCTTTCTGCTAGGGCATCCAATTTTTTTTTTTTTGAATTTTGATCGAACCAAGTTTATTCTTTGAACAAACACAACAAGTACATTGCTTCAAAGAGGGGAAAAATGTAGACACATGAAATTAGCATCATGCAATTAATTCATATTCATTCAATCATCAAATAAATCAAATTCACATTTGTCCATTCATCAGTAAATCAAGTCTTTTTAATTCAATCTCTAAGGTCATCCATTTAAATTGAATAAATTAACTTTATTTAATTTAATCCTATCATTATCCCCCTTAGATAAATAAATAAAAATAATTATTTAACTAATTCTAAAACACTTTTCATCTCCTTTTGATTTATTTTAATCTATAAATCTATGTCAAAACACCTAATCTTCATCTTAATTAATCCAATCTTGATTAAAATAATCTAACCTTAATACTAATGTTGGAATATGGATAAATCTATAGATAAGTACTTGGACACTATTAATAGCCAAGTCATGAATAGTAATATAGCATTTTGGCTAAAACATTCAACACTAAAAAAAATGTTGTGATAGAGACAACAATTTTTAATGATAGCCAACAATTAGAAGGATAGTGATATTGATGAGAGATCATAGATAAATCATGGAAAACAAAGACTTTACCTGATGGATTTAATTGCTAACTAATGAACAAAGATATCTAATTTCCCAACACCACCATTTATTCCTCCCGTGATCTTACCAAAAATCAGATTTATGATAAAATACAAAAACTCATGGTATTCTATAATGCTTGGCCTATCGTGGTATTCTTGAGATACTTGTAAAAGCAATGCCTCCTAATTTTAGCACAAAGATCTCAACAGTCTTTGTATAAGCGATGCACAAAAAACTTTCCTTATGTTAACAAAATGTATCTTTGTGTCATAAAATTCTTGATTGGTTAGACATTGATTATGAGAATCTAAAATTAAAACCAAGTTAGGGCCTTAGATGACCTACCCGATTGCTTGCTTTATGTGTAAGCATTGTCAAATTGATTATGCATATCGTGTGGCAGTAGGTACCAAGGTAGGAAACGAACATACAATAAACATATTATGTATGGCTCAAGAAATTATGTCACAGACTTATCAAGAAACTATGAGCATGTCTGAGTGCAAAATCGAGTCTTTTACCTAAGCTTACCAACTGTTAGGATAACATCTTGATTTGAAAGATAAGCGACTCTGTAGGTTTCATATAAATTAGTGGAATGAGGTGCAGCCATACAAGCAAGGGTTAAAGGTTACTTGGAAGGTTCTAGGAGTCTGAGCATATTTCAAGGTAAATCAATCAAATTTCAACCCTTCCGAGACTTTATTACCAAATTCAGACTTAAACATTGAAGACAAATTATATGGAATCTAGTAGCTATCCACTTTTATCAAATCTTCCTATGAATACACTATCATAAGTGAAAAAAATAAATTCACGTTAGATACACATATCTTAGTCTCCAAGCTCCCGTTAAGTTGTACAACTACTCTTTCTCCAATGTTGCCATATAAAAAAGATTCAGCTAGAGGAAGTAAAACATATTGACTAAGAATTGCAAGGAAGCTTCAAATAAAAGTGGATTTGACATAAATCTGCACTATTGATATTAATCAAGGAAGAACATAAATGTATATCATCTGAAGATAGTAAATAAATGCATATGTCCAATGTCCACTTTTATCAAATCTTCCTATGAATACACTATCATAAGTGAAGAAAATAAATACATATCACCCAAAGATAGTAAATAAATGCATGTTAGATAGGTAGATCTTGTTCTCCAAGCTCCTGTTAAGTCGTACAATTACTCCTCCAATGTTACCACTAGAGGAAGTAACATGTATTGCCCGAGCATTGCAAGGAAGCTTTAAAATTACGTCTGGTGATGAATGGAGTATGTTGACATCTTGAAAAGTGACACCCTTCCTTGTATTTGCAAATGGTATGCAACTTACAACCGTATAAGCTTAAGATCACACTTTCCTTGACTCTTTGACTAGCTCAAGGGTACATGTCACTATCTCCTAGTATCCTTAAGATGCACAACACTTTCACTTTAGGCTATGGGTATTGTGGTGGCACACATGCCCAAGAAGGTCTCACAGTTTGCTAGTATTGAGGACGTTCTTTACTTCTCATAGTTTGACTAAACATTAGGGAATTTTATCAAGGCAACATTTGACTGTTTTGATGGGCTAAATCATGGCACCTAAATTCAATTCAAGAAAATTTCAGGCTAAACCCATTGGTAGGCATAAAGCCAAGTTCTTCAATCTTTTGTGCAACATCTTCCTAGAAAATTCTAATGTAGATCTTTATGCCTAAACAGAGGTTCTTCACATTGAAATTCGGGAATGAAAAGAAATAAAATACAAATGTTGGCATATGGAGAAATGATTCTCCAAATTTGCAACAATGATCATGTATGTCTAACATACTAGGTAAGGTCTGAGAACAATTGTGGTCTGGAAAAATGAAAACAATAAAACACATATATTTAAATTCCTTCCACAAATTCATATAGCTTATATTGACAACAAACTAAATAGAGGAAAATACATGTCATGAAAACAAAGGAAAATACTCATTGTGAAAACAAAGATTACCTAATGCATCAGCTAACATATATGTTGCAAGGATTTTTTTTCTTTTCAACAATGGGAATGAGCAATAAAGCAATCTTATAAACACACACACACATTATATTCAATCACATCTTCAAGATTATAACAGATGGGAAGAAATGTTTTTCTTTCACCAAAAATAACAACATTAGTATAAAAAAATCCTTGGATTAAACAAAGAAATCCCTCCTTCTAGCACCATTATGTGAACCTTAAATCATCCTTACTTCAAAGAATGACCATAGTTAGTTGTTAGTCCATTCAAAATAATCAAATCTAAGATTCCTATGAAATAATTGACTATGCCAAAATATGCAAACTAAGTAGAACAAAGACCACTAAATTGCAAGCATATAAAAACATGATCAAAACTTTATCTCATAGTGGATTGTTGCTTCTATGGAAAGAAGCCCTTTCCCAATCCTTTGCTAAGCTCCATTATATGTTGATGATATGTTGATGATCAAGATGATGAATTGTGGAGTTGACAAAATTATCTCTCCATTGAAGAGAGTACCTTTGCATGAGAGTTGTGGATGATTTGTTGAAGGATGAAGCTTCCATTTATATACTCTCAAGTTGAAAGAGTGCTCAAAAGAGAGCAATGTGGGATAATTTTTTACCCAATGAGATGGATCCACTTGTCACCTTGTGAGTGGTTGAGGAATGTGCAAGTTTTGGTCAATGTGCCAAAGAAGGGGAGATTCAAATTTGAATTTGAGAGTTAAATGATAAGTGGGGGACATGTAAGAGAGAAGTTATTGCCATGTTGGAAGGGACAAGTCAACTTTCTTTCAAATTCAAACTTGGAGAATATTCCCAAAAGATGCTTTGTTGAGGGAAAATGAGGAATTTACAAATGAATTAAAATACTTTATTGGTGCAAGTGGGAAAAGCTAGAGGATGTGATGGGTGGTTAGATTAGTTTAATCAAGATTAGATTAATTAAGATGAGGATTAGGTGTTTTGACTTTTTGACTTAGATTTATAGATTAAAATAAATCAAAAGGAGATGACAAGTGATTTAGAATTAGTTAAATAAATATTTTGATTTATTTTGCTAAGGGGGGTAATGATAGGATTAAATTAAATAAAGTTAATTTATTCAATTTAAATGCATGACCTTAGAGATAGAATTAAAAAGACTTGATTTACCTAATGAATGGACGAATGTGAATTTGATTTATTTGATGATTGAATGAATATGAATTGAGTGCATGATGTTAATTTCAGCATAACATATTTCTATATGGTATTATTATAATTAATTATATATTAATATAATTATTATAGATAAAATATAGACTTGTATATTAAATTATATAATAATATATTACTAATATATTATATAATATATAATATTATAATAATCTAAAATAATAATATGTTAATTATATATAATATAATATTAATTTTATATTATATAATATATTATAATAATTTTATCATGTTACATCAAATTAAACTAAATTATTAAAAAATAAAAGAATGATATTCCTGTGTGTTATTTATATAGATTATTTAATTAATATAAATGAGCTAGTATATATTATGTTATATATGATATATTTTATTAAAATATATCTATTTATATACATTATATATTCTATTTTAATATATTTATAATATAATATAAATAAAATATATTAAGTTATATATTATATAATATTATATATTAACTTAAAAATATAATATACTTATAATATAAATCAAAAACCACAATTATGGGCTACAATTCTTGATCTAGAGTTGTCCAAGGAAGTTTTGAGGTGGTTTGGAGGTGACAAAACTGTGAAAATTTGAAAATACAAATTTTTGGATTTTTTTAGTATTTTCTAGGTTCTAGTAAATCATATTTTTGGAGGTCTTCAGAGTGGAATTTGGGTTTGAAACTTTTGTCAACATTTTCTCATGAATAGAAAAGAATTTGTCATAAGGGACTAAAATTAGTCCTCTTGGAGACCTTTACAATGGTGTAAACAAATTAGAATTATGAGTACCAAGTAGAAAATTATGACCCCACTAAGTTGGGGTAGATAATTTCCTAGTTTTTTTAATTTAATTCTTAATTATTTTGTATTTATTTTTTGGAAAAATATTCATTTCAATTTTTTTTGGAGTCTAGAGACTGTTCGGACTCTAGATAGATGTGTAAAACTCCATTTTGAATGAGATAAACAAAAATTTGGATGTAAACAACTCATTTTTACAAGTTACACAATTTCTCTAATTCTCTGCAATATTTGCAAGTTCTAGCTTAGCTAATATTGCAATTTGAATTTCTTATTGAATTTAGATCATTGGTATCAACACTATGGTGCCATGTAGTGTTATTGTCAAAATGGGTGAAAAGAAGTATGAAATTACTAATGTAATTCCTACAAAATATGCTTCCTTAATTAGTGTAGAATAATGTAGACGTTTGATTGCCCATACTGGAGTTTTTGTACTACTGATTGTAGCAAAAGCTTAGGTACAGAACAAACATTCCTAGTGCCAAAACCTCAGGGAAGAATGTAGATATGACTTTAACTTTTGCAATTACAATACAATAAGATACACTTGAAGAGAATTAATAGAAAAGAGAAATGAACACATACACAATTGAACACCAGATTTACATGGGAAAACCCTTATGGGAGAAAAACTCACCACACCAAGAAAACCCTCTTTGTATTACAATAAACAAAAGTACATACAAAGTACAAAATTCACTTTCTGATGTCAATTTTACAGCAGCAACATTCACTGATCAATCTTGTACAGAACATTAATCTCACAATGCTATTAGGTAAATACCATGAACCCAATCAAATTAATCCATGTTGAGTATCAAACATAAATCTCCACTACCTAAACCGATCATTGTCATTCATTATAGAGTATATCTCATTTTGTTCATGGTCCGTTGATCTTCCACACATGAATGGTTGCAACTGTTCAACTTCCAATGGTTCACATTCCGCTTCTCTCATTGGCTCAAAATGCACCACGTAGGATAGACATTCAGTCAAAGAAGTTCAAACAAAATCGCATGTCGGTGAGACACTAGACTGTGTCTACCAAAATACCTGATCACATAGCTATTAGCAAGAGCAACACCATCGGAAAGATTCATACTAATTTATGCCTTCACAAAGTTTCAATCTACTATTAGTTATGATATTTCAAGCCACAATAGAAATATTATGGGGAATTTTAAGTGAACTGATTCAGCCTACGTTTTTCCAATTTTAATAGGTTTTTGCACTATGGTAATATAGAAATAAATTGGTTTGTGGAATTTTTTGAGTGAATTGCAATTATTTACACCATCTTGTACCAAGGAATTCTTTTTTATTTTAGAAAATTTCATGTATACTTGGACTTATTAAGGTTCCTACATGAATAGGAAGTTTCTTCGGCCAAGTGTTTTACTAGTTTTGATCATTTCCACCATTTAGTAGAAACTATGAAGTCATTTTCCTTTATGAGAATCTATTGTGCATGTAGAATTTTGCAAGTATCTCATATCCATCAAAATTTGTGGGTAAACTCTAGTGAGCTGAACCTTAATAATTTATTTCAAGAACTAGTTCTTATGAACAATTCTATCAATGACAACATGATGGTAATTGATACCAATATGTATGGATTCAATGAAATTACTAGCCAACTTGACTTGAGTGGGATTTCACATTTGAACTTGTAGATTGTAAAATTTCCACTTGCTACTACATTTGTGGGTTTCCTACTTGCAATTGCACTTATGGGCTTTTGACCTACTACTAGAATTTCACATTTTTGCAATGATACATTTTTTATAACTACCAAGAGTGGTTTTGATTCATCTTTTGAGTCATCGGTGGATAAAGGGATGGGAGAGACATACATTTTGGATCTTTTGGGAAGGTGTGGAATGGTGAAAGAGATCAAGAAAAATCTCATTGTATTCCTATAGTGATTTTTTCTTTCAAAAATTAGAATTTCAATTTCATTATAATCTAAATATTTGATATTTTGTGTTGAACTTTTGTAATGGCTATGTTATTGAGAAATTTGATAGGATTCCCTAATCCTTATTGCAATAGTATCTTGTGTAGAAATATGATCATGGTGTTAGCCTATAAATATACTACGTATTATAAGTTAACAATTTTATGATTAATATTCTCAATAATTAGTCAATTTTGTTGGCCTATAAAAATTGTAAATAATTAGTTAAGTCCTTCAACTTTTTTATATTTTAAGTAATATTTAAGTAAGTTGTCGTGTTAATATTGTGAATAGATAGTTAAGGCTTCTGACATATTAATATTTTGAATAATAAGTTAATGATTTCATCCAATTTCATAAAGAAAATAAACGATGCAAGGAATTCAACCTATTTCATGTAGTGAAATAAGAGTGATAAGGCCTTTTGTCTACTTTATAGTGCTTTAATTATTAAGGCCTTTGGTCCATGTAGTTAGTGTATAGATAGAAGAATACATATCATCTTTGGCTTATTGCACATTGCAAAATATGTTAATATTAGGTAATCGATCTATCATATGATTGGTAAAAATATTTTTGGCCTATAATAGAATTGCTTGAATATTAAAAAATTCAATCTATCAAAATATGAATTAGATTGTGAAGTCAAGATAAGTAAGTAAATTTTTTATAGAAATAAATCTTTTTAAATAGTTGATAAGGCCTTTTTTTTATTGAGAATTCTTAAGACATTAAAGCAAGTTGAACAATATATATGTCAAAACTAATTATCATTAATGTTTTCTTGATTGATAAAAAATATTATATGTTTTAATTATTCCATGATAATAAACACATCATAAAAATAAATATTTAAACTTTAATAATTTAGTTTTGTACATCTTCGCCCTTCAGAATCCCTTATTCAATCGAGACCTGAATATCGAATTTATAAAATCATCTCTATAATTAAATGTATCAGCCTAGATTTTTACACAAGGGACTTTATTCTCTTATAATATCAAACAATCTCAAAATATGGAAGTTTAATAATAACAGCAATCTTTATTTAGGAAATCGGTCTTGTAGCATCAATCTGAATCACATAGTTCTTCCCTTAGTTTAAAACGCATTACAGTCAACAATTCACACTTAGGAATTACATAGTTCTTCCCTTAGTTTAAAACGCATTACAGTCAACAATTCACACTTAGGAATTACATACTTACTAATTCCCCTGTTCTCTCGTCTACAAAGAAATAAAAGCAGTTAATACATCTATCCTGAAGTACAATTGTAAGGTATTCCTAAGAAATATAAGCGATTACATCCATGATAAAAGAAGACAAACTATCTACTATATAGGAACTATTGCTAGTGAATTGTTTCTTTCTTCCATGACTTTGCGTTCCATATCTAACATATCCACGATCAGCCTGGCCTTTCCTGCTGTATAGAGTGCTTTCCCCATTCTTTTCTCATCACTGTTTCGGGCCCATTTCTTGGAGTTCAACAAGAGGAGAAATTGGATTTTCTCTAGGCATTCGTTAATTATATCTGCTAAGGAGCTCTCTAATTCTTTCAGTAGTTGATTCACATCTGTTCCATCATCGCACTGAATGCTGTTACATAACTTGTACACGGCGTTGCCGTATGCGGCTGCTTTCCAATCCAAGGAGTCGTTGCCTCCAATTTCCATCCATCGGCCTGATTGGTCGTCTGGTTTTTCTTTATTATCTTTTACCTCAGGTGCCGATATACAATTGACACTTCCGAGTGGCCCTGTTTTCCTTTTACATTTCTTTTTGAGGTCGTCCAATGCTGCACGCACGCATTGGGGTGTTGCATCCCTGGATTCGCTTCGAGGAAAGTCTCCTTTATCCACTTTCCTTTGCAATATGTCGAAGTATCTGTCGGCTGCTTGGCTGGTGATTCCGTTGATTTCTGTAGCCGTCTCCTCTACAAAATCTATGATTTCCCATGCTTGAGAATAGGCCTCCAAACAATCCTTAACGGCGTTTGGAGAAAAATCACGAGAAGCGGAACAGTGTTCCTCATCCAATTTCGCATAAATTGGAGAGAGGTGAAAGATGATACTGAGCAGAGACACTACTGTCATTTTCCATGACTTTGTACTTGCGTCTGCGAAATGTTCTTCCACAGCTAATGACCAGTTTTCTTGTTCTTTTGGTTGCTGCTTTTCCACGTCACTTTGAATCGGCCTCCTCTTGCATAGGTACTTCAATTCCTTTTGAGGCTTGTAAGGATCTAGGCAATGCAGGCCTATACAGCAGCGCGTTCTCTTGTTAGCCAGAAACTGTACCAGATTTTCACACATCCGTTCACCGTCTTCGTTACCTCGAAGAATGAGGTTCTTAGCCTTTGTTATGGAGTTGCGGTTAGCTACCCACAAGCTTTTTGGAGACCGTCTTAGCATCTGCACATCTTTCAATATTTCTTCGTATTTTGAATAGTCTTCAAATGCATGCATGTCGTGCTTTGATAGTATTAAGGAGAGCAACTTACCCATTAATTTGTTGTGGAAAAACATCAAAGACGCGAGCCAACAAGCTTTGCTGAATGCAACCGTAAACCACTGTAGCCCGATCACTGCATACAATAATGGTCTTGGTACAGTGAATGTTACCTGCTCCTTGGCAACGATTCTTTTGACTTTGTTGTCGAGCAATTCTGCCTGCCGTAGCCTGGGCTTCTGCGCCTCCTGCAACTCTCTCAGGTGTCGTGTCCAGAAATCTTCTACCCTGAACCCACTACGCCAGGAATCCTTTTCCCATCTTCTGTAATAAGCCACTGCTGTAGCCCACCTCCATTCGATCATGGACCATCCTATCAAAATGAATACACATTGCAACACAATGGCAGTAAACCTCAACCCGCCATTTACAGTATTTATATTCACTTTGGGCCTAACTAAAACCGCTCCAACGATTGTAATCACAATTTGTATTGTAACTATGCTTGCAGCGGATGCGGCCAAGGCCGACCTGGCAATGATATATTCAAGGGAGTAGGCGCGAACAACGACCCATGCTCTAAACACCGCATCTTCTACTGTCCGCCAGCATTTTTGACAGTGACGGTGATCGTGTTCCTTCTCCACCACCTCCGCTCTGAGCAGGGCATCATCAACTGTTCGCCAACAGGAGTGTTTGTTTAGCTCGTCCCCCTTTTCCCTGTCCCCTCTGTGCGCAACATCTTCAACTATCTTCCAACAGGTCTGATGGTGATCCTCATCCTCCATATTCACTCTCAGAAACAAATCTTTAACTGTTTCCCAACAGGAGTGATCGTGAGGGAGATCCATCTGCCTCATCCGAGTTCTCAGCAAAGCCTTTTCAACTGTCCCGCAACAGGAGTGATAGTAGTGCTGATAGTTGTGATGACGGTGAGTCTCAGTGGCCTTCTCCCCTAATTCAGAATACAAATCGCTTCGGTCCTTGAGAACTAGAGGAGTCTTTTCGGCCACGATGCGCTCAATGCCTCTGCCGGCAATATTAGCGCAACCGAGAAGAAGAATGAGCATAACGAAGCAGAGGGATATTAGCGCGGCAAATGCAATGTAGAGAGGCTCATTGACCCCGTTTTCGCGAGGGCAGAACCAAGCATAGCAATAATAGCTTTCAGAATTACTAATCTTCTCATTATGATGTACAATGTAATACTCGGAGCTTACCTGAAGAAATATAGTTAATGTCAAAGCCATCAACTTACCCCAGGAGTCCTCAGAGCCAGGATTTGCCATTCCGGGCATCAAATAGGCTACAATTACACACAACATCATTCGACTGGTATGGATCGCCCAAAACTTATCCCAACCGATTGTATCTGTGGGATTCAAATTGAATGGCTCGCCTTGAGAACCAAGCAAGTTTAGCAATTGGATTGTGAAAGCGCTCAGCACAAGAAAATCACCAGGAATCCAATGTGCTCTCCTCTTCAGTGCCTTCACTATATCCTTTAAAATGAGAACAATAAATACAATGACTACTCCAACTAACAAAGATAACTTCAGAATTTCACCGGCGGACTGCCCTGCACCCGTATTAGAGTACACTGTACTCGTTTTCCTATCCATGATTCAACGAACTCAATGCTCTTTGCCCTTGCAAAGCTAAAATATAAATAGGTGAGTAGCAGACTAACATGCGTCACTCTGAACGTACAACGAGAATTGATTCAAAGTGGGGATTCAATTTGATGGTTCTACGACAGTTTTTTATTGTTTTTTTTAATTAAGCCAGAATGATTGATTGATTGATTGATTTTAATAACGTCCATGAGACCAGCCAGTCTGTGGGACCCACGAAATGAAACAAAAAAATCACCTTAGCCAAAACAGCAAAAACAATAGCCGACCCCAAGAAATCTGTTAAGGGCTTTCATCCGAGCCAAAGAGACCACAAAAGAATCCAAATAAAACAAGATACTTCAAAGAGACATTAGGGTCATGTTGGTGATGTCGCAATTGTAACTAATTTGATGATGTAAATAGTGTAATAACACAATTAAAAAAAAAGCGCTGAATCAGTTGTTAAACGCATCTAAGAATCTTCCAAACTGAAATGAGATTACTTGAACCCTAAGCAAAAGATTAATGTAAAAAGTAATGTCTTTGGCTATAGTCTTAGAGAAGGTGTCAAGAAAGATGTTAAGACTTTTGGGATAAGATTAATTAAGTCATTGCTCACAAGGGCTCCAAAGGGAGAGAAGCTACACTCCCAATAAAAATCACCTATGTATGTAACATTATAACATAACACCAATTCCTCATCCCACATGTTGGACAAAACATACTACTAGATAGACTTAATGGATCACATTGACCAACATTTAGGCATCTATCGTTTTGATTGCCGTCAGCTGTCCTATTGCTGATAAAATGTGGTAGCGCTGACAGGTTTTCAAAATCATAATTTGGAATGGGAAAAAAGTGCCAAAGCTAGCCATTTCAAAATAATAATTTTGAATGGACAAAAAACCAAAAATATCGCCATGTTTCACATTGGCCATTTTGCAAGTTGCTGGAGAGCATGGAAGGGAGTTGCAGGCATTCGAAGGCTAAAGCAAAGTGACCACTCTACCTACCAAAACACTTTTGATGGGTGTGGGCAGCTAGCTAGCAGGTATGTATATCTTCCAGAAATATATGGCATTTTTCCATTCTGCTTAGGAATTGTGAAGAATTGAATGGCTATTTGTTGTGAAGATGGGTTTTCATTGACTAGAAAATAAAGTGTTTTCCTTGTGAAAAGGGATTTTCATATGAAATGAAGAGCTATTTATGTGTTTTTGTCTTGAGGGTTTTTTTAATTTTTCCATTTTAATCTTCTCACAACACATAACTTTTAGAGGAAGTTAAATGATAACAACCCATTGTGGAAATATGAGTGAAATAACTGAATATCGTTTAGAGAAACCATAAACCATGAAGAATATATAACCAGGATGGAAAGCACAATGTAGGTTCTATAATGAAATGATAGATTTTTAAAACCACATAAAGCACATAACGTCTCCATTTTTTACATTCTCATTTTGAAGGTTGCTAGTGAGCTCGGAAGGGAGTTTCAGGGGTTCGAAGGCCAAAGTAGAGCGACCATTCTCCCTACCAAAACACATGTGACAGACATGGGTAACTAGCTAGTAGGTATGTATATCTTCCAAAATTATATGACATTTAGCCCTTGTGCCTAGGGATTGTGAAGAATTGAATGGGTATTCATTGTGAAGATGGGTTTTCATTAAGGAGAAAACAAGGATTTTCATAACATTATGTGGGTTGGAGGTTTCATAAATTATGTACTCACCTTGCACTGTGTTTTCCAACCCACAATCATAATGTTGCTATATATTTGGATAATATTAGGAAATATAATGTATATTTGGATAAATGTAGAATGATATTTCCTTTTCTCATCTAATTGGAACAAATAAAATGTGTCACATTATTTGCAGTGTTGGAAAATAGATTATCCGATATCAGTTATGTTGAGAGTATAGAGGTGTTGTCATTGATGTCAATAAGATGTGGGCATGTGCAAAATCATGGGAGTCCAAAAGGTGGAAATGAGGAAAAAAGCGTGTTTACTTTCCGGAAATCGTGAAAAAAATGTTGAATTTTTGTGTGGTTCGAGTACAATATTCATTTTGGTTTGGTAAAACCAAACCAAAACAAACATCTATTGATAATGATTATCTATTTTAAAATGAATATCCATTATAAATGGATATCCATTCCCTAAAATTAATTTTCAACAATTTATGCAAATAAAATGAATGAAACAAAATGGATAGCAATTTTGAAAATCCCAAAAAGCACACTTTGAACATTAAAATCGGCATAACTTTTGCATTATTGATCAAAATTTTGATTTTTTATAGGTGTTGGAAAGGTGATTCAGAGCTCTACATATTGGATAAGATTATTTTGATAGATTGAATACAAAAATTAATTATAATCATTTAAAGTTCCTGCTTAAGTCTTACAATTTTAAATGCTAATAATTCTGGCATACAAAGTCTTTTTTTTTCTTTTCTTTTCTGCATTAACCATCCTAAATGACTTGAAACATTAAAGAAGTGATAAATAATGAAAAGAAAAAAATTACTAAGGAGAGTAAAAAATTTCATAAATCATCATAGGACTCCTTGTTGTCTTTGATCCTATGCGCGGGTATAGCTAACTTGAACTTGGAGAACATACATATATATATACATATCCCTCTATCTATTTAGCTATCTCTCCCTCTCTCACACTCTCCTTCATTTACCCTCTCCCTTTCTCTTCCCCTTTATCTTTCATAGGTTACATATATCTTTATATATCTCTTCCTCTTTCTATCTATATCTCTCCCTATCTCCCTTTATCTGCATCACTCCATATTTCTATATCTCGCTACTTTTTTCTCTCTCTCTCTCTATATATATATATATATATATGTCTCTCACTCCCTCTCCCACTCACTCCCTTGATCTATTTATATAATTTATATTTTCATCAAGTTATCTTCATATCTTTCTCACTCATAAACACACACACACACACCCTATTTATTCCTTCGTATATCTATCTATTTGTCTATGTCCCTTTCTCCATATCTCTCTCCCTATCTCTATTAGTTGTCTCTATCACCTCCTTTCTCTCTCACTCTTTCTCTCTCTATCTATATCTATCTCTTGATTTATATCTATCTATATCACATTATCTTTACCTCTCTCTCTTATTCATTATCTCTCTCCCTATCCCTTTCTATCCATATATTCCTATAGCTTTATCTCCCTATCTCTCTATCTCTCTATATCTCCCTCTTTCCCTCTCCCACTATATATTGATATATTTATGCCCCTCTTCTTCTCTCTCTACCTCTCAAACTATAACTCTCCTTTTCTCTACCTCTATCTCTCTATCTATGGTACTTGGAGAGATAGGTAGGGAGTGGGAGAGATCTAAGAGATAGAGAGGGAGAGAGGGAGTGGCAGAGACTTGAGAGAGAGACCTAAGAGGGAGATAAACTTAAGAGGGAGAGAGACTTCAAAGGGGGAGAAAGAGAGAGAGAGAGAGAGGGGGGGATAGGGAGGGATGGAGAGAGAGAGACTTGAGAGGCAGAGAGGGAGAGGGAGAGAGGGGAAGAGAGAGAGAGAGTTGAGTTATCTAGTTAGGGTGGGAAGGAGACACCTGAGAGAGAAACTTGATAGAAAGGTGGAAAGTGAGTGTGTGTGTGAGAGAGAGAGAGAGAGAGGCAGACAGACAGACAGACCAGAGAGAGAGATAGATAGACATACTTGAGAGAGAGGGAGATGGACAAATGAGTGGAGTAAGATATGGGGAGGGAGAAAGAGAGGGAGTGGGAGAGAGAGAGGGAGTGAGAGAGAGGGAGTGACTGGGAGAGAGATAGAGGGAGAGAGAGATGGAGGGAGAGAGAGAGGGGAAGGAGAGAGAGAAAGACTTGAGAGAGATAAAGAGAGAGATATATGGAGGGGGAGGGAGAGATACTTGAGAGGGAGAGGAGACAGGCTTATGAGGGAGTGTGTGTGTGTGTGTGTAAGAGAGAGAGAGAGAGAGAGAGAGGTAGTGGGAGAGAGACCTAAGAGAGGGAGAGAAACTTAAGAGGGGGAATTCAAAGGGAGGGAGAGAGGGAGATGGAGAGAGGTAGAGAGAGAGAGACATGAGAGGGAGAGGGAGAGAGGTGTTGGTGTTTCTATCTAATGGTCTAGCATCTCCTAAAGGGTAGCTAATCCTTATACTTAGGGACCCCAGGTTAGTGGCCAACAAACATGAGATGACTAATTAGCAAGCCTCTCCTCTGCACTTTAGGCTTTGTAGGACCAAGGTAGGTATCCCTATACATTAATGCATATCATCACACTATAATGGTGGAATACCTTTAATGGGCTAAATCATATAAAAAACTCTCCCTTGTCTTCAATGGCTTATGGTAGTATGGAAATAAACATAAAATAAAATGTAGGAAATTAAAAGGTTCTTTTTTTATTTGAAATTGGATCCACCTCAAACTTAGGCTTATGAACATAGAATGACTAGGGAATTATCCACATGGAGTACATAAATGAAGTAACATTCCTACAATAGACCCACCTTGGCTTCTTATAAACTTGTTTCCTTACAACAAGAAACCAACAAAGGAATAGAACTATCAACTTCTTTGGAATCCCTATTGTATCATCACTACCTTAACATATGACTTGAAAGGAATTAATTTTCTTCTTTAATAGAAACTAATAAATCAGACGTTCAAGATCAACAAATGTGATTGAGAACTGAAAACAATCCTTGATTATATTGATTCAAAGACAAGTAGTAGGGTACGTGCAGAATCATCATAAAAAAAATAGGCCCTTAAGTGACAAAAAAATTAGAAAAATCAGAGTTACGCAACTTGATGTAAAAATTTGAATAAGTTATCTATATTATTTCAAAAATATGTAAGAATAGAATCTATAGAAAATTGAATGTAGTTTCAAAACTACTAGTTTTGTTTAAAAAAAAATCTATTTGGTGAAAATTTGAAATTTCAATGCAGTAACTAGTACTTAAATTTCAAGGAAAGAATAAGAAGTAGGTGCTTGTCTGACCACCCTAACCATAATAAAATGATAATATTTTTTTACAATATTTTAGATATAAGTAGAGGACTCATGTCCCAATGTGATGTACATTTTTTATAATTTTTTTCCAAGTAAATAATTAATTATGATTTTTTTATTACAGCTTTTGGGTATGTGCAGGATCATCATGGAAAAAAGAGACTGTTAAGTGGCAAAAAATTTAGAAAAATCAGAGTTAGGAAACTTGATGTAAAAATTTGAATGAGTTAAATCTATATTATTTCAAAAATATGTAAGATTAGAATCTGTAGCAAATTGAATGTAGTTTCTAAACTACTAGGTTTTTTTTTTTTTTTAAATCTATTTGGTGAAAATTTTAAATTTCAATGGAGTAGTACTTAAATTTCAAGGAAAAAATAAGAAGTAGGTGTCTATTTGACCACTCTAACCATAATAAAATGATAATATTTTTTTATAAGATTTTAGATATAAGTAGAGGACTCATATCCGGATGTCATGCATATTTTTTTGTAATTTTTTTCTAAGTAAATAATTAATCATAAATTTTTGTTACAACTTTTAAAAAATATAAAAACCCATATGTCTAACCACCTTAACTGGGTCAAAACTTCATGAAATTTAATTTTTTATTTATTAATCCTATAGAATGTGACGCATGTTTTGGATTCAAAAAATGTGATACCGTTTGAAAGTTATACATGTTTTTCAATCAGCCTATAAATCAGGACTTTAGTCGTAATTCAAATAAAAAATGAATAATAATTATTTATTAAATTCAAAGTAAAACATAATTTATATTGGTGGAAAGCTGAGAATCTCCTTTAAAAACCCTTTTCATTTCATCAATTTTGGGTTAAAAAAGTTTGTCAGCTACGTACCCTACAATACCCATCATATCACCACTTTTTGGCCCATTATGATCCTGCACATACCCTTTTAAAAAATATAAAATAATTGTATGTCTAACCACCTTAACTTGGTCAAAACTTCATGAAATTTAATTTTTCTTTTTTTAATTCTATAGTATGCAAAACATAGAATGTGATGCACGTTTTGGATTCAAAAAATGCGATACCATTTGAAAGATATAGATGTTTTTCAATTAGTCTCTTAATCAAGACTTTAGTAATAATTTGAATCGAAAATGAATAATAATTACTTATTAAATTCAAATTAAAGTGTAATTTATATTGGTGGAAAGTTGAAAATATCTTTTAAAAGCCCTTTTCATTTCATCAATTTTGGGGTAAAAAAAAGTCGTCAGCCACATACCCATCATATTGCCACTTTTTGGCCCATCATGATCCTGCACATATCTAGTACAAAACTAGAGAGTATGTTAGAGTTGATACAATATTTAAAAGAACATGCACAACACAATGAACATTTGGGTCATCTATTAATTTATAGAGAAAACCTTACAAAATTTCCTTCCTAAGTGCAGAAACCACTATATAGACTAAGACAAAGACTTACAAAAATTCATAGAGGATGGAACCTCTACCAAATTCATAAAATTTTCCTTTATAGATCAGGCATAACTCAAATTCAAATTTGAAATTGCAAACCCTAACAAAACTAGGGTTTTAGACCAAAGCACCTAGGTCAAACTATAGAACACCAATAATTCCCCCCCAAAATGATGCAACCACCAGACATGAATTCTCCTGACACCTTGAGCACACACCAAATTAATGGCACTAAAAAATGTGCATGGTACTCCTGATAAATCCATGATCATAGTTAGGAAGAACATACCCTAACATTGATTTCGTTCTCTACAACACATGAGGACATCAATGATGCCACTCAACAATAAATTTTTCTTGGGAGAAGTAAAAAATTTGATCTATAATTGTCTTGGATTGATCTTGGTAGTTGGTTGTAGTTACAACATTACTTCTATCCATCACTTGAGAAGATTCAAACAACTAGCCATTTTCACTTGAATATAGGCCATTAGATTTGATATTAATAGCCATGACTGCACATCAAATCAAGATTAAAACACCATCTTCAATCTCTATCTTTAAACCTAGGACATTGATCATGCATCGTGCATTGCAGAAAGATAAAACCTTGTGTGAAGCACAATCATAATGCACTAAGCATCAATGATATTCGCTAGATCATTTGACTCTAAAATCAACACTATCAATCACATATTGTGGAAAAAACTCCAATGCCTTGCTTCACAACAACAATCTGAAGCAAGGGAACAATATAATCTTGACCATCAGATACTCTTCATTTCATCTAAGCTCTTCATCATGCATCGCTCATTTAGTTTTCATCAAATGGTCTCAACTCGCGATACTACGATCTCGCATCATGGGGAAAATCTCAACCCATCGGTGGTTGTGGGTTCCCTTCTAGAAGGCATGAAATAACTGCCGATGGTAACAAAGCTAGTGATGGGTTAAGTGCTTAAGCACATCGCTCATCGGGGGTTGTCTTTTGGTGATGACAATGGAACATGCGATGGGAAATGAGCCTAAAAATGGTAAGAAGGATAGTGTTTCACTCATGGCAAGGTGGAAATGGGCCACTTCAAAGAGACATGCAATGAGAAATATACCACCAGTGGTGAACTTAACTGATGTTAAAGTGCACATGGGCGTAAGTTTTTTTAAAAAGGGGGGAGTCCTAAGAAAATAGAGCATTGAGGGCCAAAATATCCCAGACGTAGACCTAAGAAAGGGATGAAAAATTAAAAGTGGGTTGCGATTAGGCAAACGAGAGATGATGAAATAAGTCATGACTTAAAAGGGGTAAGACTAAGTGGGTTCAAAAATTTGATGAAAAAATAAAATACAATTAGGGTTTAAAGAGGGTTTAAGTGAACAATGAAGGCTCGAGGGGTTTTAAACCCTATTACAAAACCCTAATGCATGAAAAGTGAATTCTAGCTCTTAGGAGAATAAAAATTTGACAAAATGGCAATAGATTTTGCAGGTTCTACTAGTGGCTCTAGTTGGGGAAATCTTCTTGACAAAGTAGACCAAGAATCCAATAATTTATAGGAGAGGAGACCACCAAAACCATTGGGAAATGGAGTCAACCCAAAACATACCACCTCATTTGATAGCCCCTGGCCATCAACTAAAAAGCATAATTAACATTTATCCCTGTCAAACACCAACTTGTTAAAGGAGTTGATCTCCCTTAACCAGTACTTCTTTATGTTACACTATGGTAGCACAAGTAGGCTCTTTCCTGCAAAAAAAAAAAATGTGATCACCCTTGAACAAGTGAGAACTTGCTCCATGTTTTTATTTTCTATTACATGCCAACCACATGATATAGGGAACCTCACTACCACCTAAATGTGCATTTTATGATTCTATAATCAATGACAAAAAAATGAGAACACTAATCAACATCATAGAAAACATTTATCCCTTCACACCTGCTCATCACTTGATATGAATGAAGGAAAAATGAAAAAGCCTCAAATTCACATGGAATAGAAAAATGTGCCATCCAATCATGTTGAAATGTAGAGGGAAACTCATCCTCAAACAAGTCAAATTGAAAAATTTGAAGCTTAATCACACTAGGGACATGAGCACCCATAAAACTACCTCATTGCTGCTCATCAGAACTACAAGCAACATGATCAAATTTCTCAAGGTTGATGCAAACGTCATCAACAAATCCATTCAAATCATGAGGAACTTTGTGTGAAGAGCTATACTCTTTAGATTGCCTCTCTTTTTCATCCTCTTTGTAATCTATTGAAGTACATGTACCATATAAATTTGAACTATGACACACATCAAGAGAACATACCTAAGCAATATCACTCTTCCATGACAAAATTTAAGCCCACAACTAATGAGCAATACTATGAGTTTCACTCCCTGAAAAAAAATATGCATATGCATCCATGTGATCCATACAATCATACTCCTCAGGTCTAGACTCATCATAAATAACATTGTTAGTTGTAGCAACATTTTTTTCTTGATTTTCATTTCCACCTACAACTACCTCTATGCTATCCTCATGAAAATAATTACTGGAAACTTCAAAACAAAAATGAGGGACAAAAGAAGGTGGGGAATCAAACAAGGGAACAAATTCTTGTTCATCACCCATAGTAGGCACATCTTCCTCCTCCCTACTGCTACACAAACTAGAAAAATCATATCCCAAACTATCAAAATAGAAATCATCATTAGACTCAACATTTTTTATCTCTTCCAGTTGAAAGTCACCACAAAAACTGTCACACTCATCTGATATAGAGAGTAAACTCTCTTTCTCCATTGTTTCACTATTAGCAAGAGGCACATCTACACAAAATTATTTTGTGAGCCGCTCAAAAGTAGAATCTTCACCACTGCAAGATTCATCATTATTCTTTTCTATACTAGCCAAACACCTATAGTAGGTACCATCATATAGTCTAGATAGAAAGTGATATCCATTCCTCTTGATCATCTTATCCATCATTGAAAGCCAACCATCAATGTCTCCAACTCCTAAAGGCTTCCACCATTGTGGCATTGTACTCATACCCAACTCAAGTCTTTCACAAAATAAATCAACACATTTTGATTCATTTGGCCTCACTGATTCTAGTATAGCAAACCAACATTCCATGAATTTTTCATGAAAATCAGATGGGAACTCATCCCCATATATTTCTACACTCCATAATACATCTAGAGGTGAAAAATCTTCAACCTTATATTCATATTCCTCTTCATTTTCCTGACTATGTAGATAACTACCATTAAACAAAAGGGTATGTGTAGGATCATCATGGAAAAAAAAAGCCTTCAAGTGGCAAAAGATTTAGAAAAATTAGAGTTAGACAACTTGACGTAAAAAATTGAATAATTTATCTATATTATTTTAAAAATATGTAAGAATAGAATCTGTAGAAAATTAAATGTAGTTTCTAAACTACCAGGTTTGTTTAAAAAAAAAAAATTATTTGGTGAAAATTTGAAATTTCAATGCAGTGGTACTTCAATTTTAGGGAAAAAATAAGAAGTAGGTGTCTGTCTGACCACCCTAACCACAATAAAATCATAATTTTTTTTATAATATTTTAGATATAAGTAGTGGACTCATGCCTCGATGTGATGCATATTTTTTTGTAATTTTTTTCCAAGTAAATAATTAATTACGAATTTTTTATTACAACATTTTAAAAAATATAAAAAATTGTATGTTTGACCACCTTAACTTGGTCAAAACTTCATGAAATTCAATTTTTCTTTTCTTAATCCTATAGCATGCCAAGCATAGAATGTGACGCATATTTTGGATTCAAAAAATGTGATACCATTTGAAAGCTATAGATGTTTTTTAATCATCCTATCAATCAGGGCTCTAGTCATAATTTAAATAGAAAATAAATAATAATTACTTATTAAATTCAAAGTAAAGCATAATTTATATTGGTGGAAAACTAAGAATCTCCTTTAAAAACCCTTTTGGTTTCATGAATTTTGGGTAAAATAATAGTCATCAGCCACATACCCATCATATTGCCACTTTTTGGCTGATCATGATCCCGCACATACCCAAAAGACTACTATTCACCTCACAAAACCAATATGTGAATATTTCTTTAAACTCGCACCATCAACAAATGGAATGCAAAGATAGATTAACAAACCAGTACTAGCATCAACTTCAAAAGTTCTTACAAGTATCTTCATGACTACATCCTCTTCTGCTATCTAGTTTTCTATCAACAACTCATAAAAATCTTGCTAATGTCTTGATGTTGATTCTTCGAAACTACCTCTAAACTTAAGTAGATACTTCTTTATTTCCCATTGGATAGAATGTGGATAACTATGGATTTTACTAAAATCTAGAGGGTTATATATCTCCAAAGAAAAAGGTTTTCTTTGAGGATGACTTTGGTTCACACACGACAGAATAGCTAGTAGAGAGGGAATCTATTTGATTTTTCTTTTTAAATCTTAACCCTCTACAACCAGCTAAAAAATATCCAACTTCTTTTTTTCGCTTTGAACTAGTACCTTAAAGCACAAAATAAGGGACAATTTTTACCAACTCTTATTGCTAACCTTCATACAAAATCTTGCAATAGAAATATACCTCAAAACTAATGCAACCAACTCTTTTGATGATGTGAAATTTTTTGCAAAGTCGCCACCTCCTTGAAAGAGGAAAAGATCTTCAAGCAGTAGAGAGTGCCTTCCAAGATCAAAATATTTATGAGTTTTCTCAGCTAGCAAAGCACCAGACTTCAAGAACACATCAGAAACATTGCAACAACCTCCTTCAAGTATGTAAGTCCCTTTGCAAATCTCTATCTTCCTCAATGATGTAGAGTATATATTTAGTTGCTCACCCAAATATTTCATGCACTTATCTTTATCTTTCTTAGAGCATATGGTTCAAAATGAGGCAAATAATATATTCAATTTCTCATCCAAATATTTATTCTTTTTCTTCTCCCCAACATCGCTAATATGTTGACTTGAATGACTCTTTTGATAAGAATATCTACAACCAAGATTTTGAGTTCATCCCTAGCAAAGTCACCAATCTATTGGCATTTCCAACTAATTCTCTAGCATCTCCTAAAGGGTAGCTACTCCTTATACTCAGAAACCCTAGGTCAGTGGCCAAAAAACATGAGATTATCAATTAGCAAGCCTCTCATCTACACTTTAGGCTCTATAGGACCAAGGAGGGTATCCTCTAGGTCATGTAAAGCTACCAGCAGATGAGGGTGATGGGCTAGAAGAGAGAGTACAAGAGGTACAGTGCAGGCCAATAGATATTTTTATAGATGCTATCAATTAGGAGGAGGATGAGGATTATGAGGAGGATTATTTTCATGAGGAGCCACCCTTGAGTGAGGGTAATGAGGTAGCTATTGAGGATCAATACAAGCATGGAGAGTTGTCACATACTGACAGGACTAGATCATGGGTAGTAGCTACACCAGACATCAACACTCATAGTCAAAGAGAGGCTAGCACATCCTCCATGCCTCCTAGAGATGAGGAGGTTGAAATTCCTTAGGCATCTAGAGACATAGGTGATGATATTTAATTTTATGAATGTATTTTAGTGATTTATGCTTTATTTCTATATATATTTATCATGATGATGTGTTACTGATTGTGTACATTTCCTATCTTGTAGGAGTGATAAGAGACTTGCGAGAGTTCTATCATTATGTTGCTATGGATATAGTTCCCACATCCATCGAGGAGGAGGAGATGGATCCTGACTACATGCCCCCACCAATCATGGAGGATGAGTAGAAGAAACTCAAACCTTTCGCAAGATTACTGGCAGTGTACAAGAGTGTGAGGAGATGACTCTGTCAGGTTGAGAGTGCACTATATTCAGCACAGACCTCAGTAATGGTAGAGAGACTACAACTAGAGCTAGCACAAACATGAGTGGAGAGGGATCAAATGGAAGATGAGTGGCTTATAATCATTGGTCGAGTACAAGTTTTGGAGTATGCATTGAGACTCGACAGTTTGTGGTCATGATCACACAAGACTATCTCATGATGACCAAGGACCTGATCATGAGCACCAGATCTTGGGGGGTCTAGCTCTCATAGACCACTATAACATTGTATATGATTTTTAGATGTACACAAAACTTTGATGTATATATAGACATGCACACTTTGATTTTATGACGATGTATCTCTCTATGTGAATGTTAAATATTATGTGATTAATTAAATGAATTATGGTAAAAGTATTTAATTAATGACTTTGTGATTTAACAAGAATGATGTGATCTAGCATAAAACATATTTCAGTTGTAGCATAGATACAACATTGATAAAGATAAAATAATACATTAAATTAAATACATTGATAAGGATCTAACTTAACACAACAGGAATGTGAATAGTATGAAGCCTAAAGAAATTATAAAATGAGCTTAAATAATTACCTTAGTATTCAAGAAAACCATAAATTTAGTTGTCAAAAATAGGGGCAATGTGAAATTTATGACATTAAATAACTTTAAACAACACTGATATATCACTTATACTATTCAAAGGGGATTAGAGATAATACTGATGCAAATGCGTGACATTAATGGGAACCCTAAGGGGCATTCCATCAAGTTGCATTAAGAGATAAGCACTAGACCCATAATTGGTACCAACTACGTAAGGTCCCAACCAATTAGGGATGAACTTATCTTTGTCTTCATTATCAGCACTAGTAGTTTGTTGATTTTCAATAAGAACAAAATTGCCCTTAGAAAACAATCAAGGGATAAAATGAATGTTGTGTTTTCATTTTTATTGTTTAATGTGAGCTTTTATATGTTTGAGAGTGTTAATGTGTTGTTCATCAAGCATCTCAAGTTGATGTAATTGTTGTTCTTTATAAGTATCAACATCAAAAAGATCTCATAGAGAAACTCGCAAAGTAGGAATTTCTAACTCCAAGGGCATAATCACATTAGTACCATAAACAAGGCTATATGGGCTGTTTCCTATGGATGACTAAATATTAGTTCTACAGGCCCAAAGTGCGTAAGATAGTTGTGTATGCTAGTCTTTATGATTTTTGCTGATAGTTTTCTTAAGGGTTTGTTCGATAAGCTTATTAGTATTCTTAGGTTGTCCATTAGATTATGGATAATATGATGTAGAGAAATGATGTTGAATATTAAATGTTTCAAGAAATCCTTGAACTTCACTATTCTTAAATGGCATTCCATTGTCTGAAATGATTGTGGAAGGAAGCCGAAAGTGAGCAATTATGTGCTCCAATATGAAATGACAAATTGCTTCAATGGTTGTAGAATAAAGGGGAATAGCTTCCACCCATTTTGTGAAATAGCTCATTGCAGTTATAATAAACGTATGTCCAGTAGAAGAAGGTGGTGAAATTTTTCCAATAGGATCCAACCCCCATACTGAAAACAACCAAATGGGAACATTAGCATGAATCTTAGCCGTAGGAGCATGGATCAAATTGCTATGCTCTTGACATTTGTGAAAACATTTAACATAGGTGAAGAAATCCTTCTCCATATGTCTCCAATAATAACCCATATGAATAATTTTTTGCACTAATGAACGACCTCCAAAATGCCCTCCATAGGCACCAACATGAGCCTATTTGAGTGGTAAAGGGATTTTAGAATCTTTAAGATAGTGGAATAGGAGACCATTGAAAGATCTTCTATACAATGTGTTGGCAAGGATTACATATTTAGTTGAATTTACATAAGTGCTTTCGAGTATTCGTTGTGGTAGGTTCACAAATTGTACCATTTTTCAAGTAGTTGTATATTGTATCATACCATTCACATGAATTATCATGAGTTATCATCAAAATTTCTTCTAATAGAGTATTAATTGAAGGTTTGGTGATGGGAAGGATAATAAAGGTGAAGCTAGTTGAAAGTTCAAGGATATGAGAGAAGCTATACTCGCCATTGCATGTGTATGTTGGTTATCTATGCATGGGATGTTATGAATGGTGAACGAGTAAAATTTTTCTAATAGTCTCATTATAAGATCCTTGTATTTTAATAATTTTTCACGTTTAGTTTGATATGTTCCATTTCTTTTTTTGATGACCAATTGTGAATCACCAAAGATCTTAATATGTTTAGTGTGTAGAGAAAAAGTAGCTTGTAGACCTATGATCAATGCCTCCTACTCAATTGTATTATTTGTGGATAGGAAATTTAATCGATAGGATAAGGGAATAGGTTTTCCATCAGGTGGAATCAGTGTCACACCAGCACTGGAACTTGTTCGACACATAGAGCCATCAAAAAATAACTCTCATGGTTCAATGTTAGCAAGACATGATCATCAGGAAAGGAATCAGGAGTGGGTAAAGTAGAAGGTGAAGGAGCATCATCTAAGTGATTGGTTAAGGCTTGGCCTTTGATTGATTTTTGGGAAACAAATTTAAGGTCAAACTCAGTTAACAATATTACCAACTTAGCTAAGCATCTTGAAAGATCGGTCTTGTTGAAAAGATATCTAAGAGGATCAAATTTTGTGACAACCTATACTTCAACATTTAGTAAATAATTTCACAACTTACTAGTAGCAAATACAAGAGCCAAACATTGTTTTTCAATTGATGAATATGATGTCTCATAATCAATTAAGGTACGACTAATGTAATAAATAGGGTTTTCTTTACCATGATTGTCGTGTTGATCCAACAATGTTGCAAGAGCACAGACAGATGTAGCAATGTACAAGATTATGTGGCACAATAGGTTGTGAAATAGGTGGAGTGGCTAAATATTCCTTTAGACTCTCAAAATCCTATTTTTAATCCTCATCCAAATCAAAAGCGACACCCTTTTTAAGGAGATGCGTGAAGGGTAATGTGCGATTGGCTAAAGATGCAACAAAATGACAAATAGCTTCAATTCAACCTTGTAATGTTCACAACTGAGAAATATTTCTAAGAGGTGGCATGTCAATGATTACATTGATTTACTTTGTGTCCACCTCAATGCCTCTGTGAGATATGACAAACCCTAAAAGTTTACCACTATCTACACCAAAGACACACTTTTTTGGATTTAATTGCATGTTGTAGTGTTTTATGCGTTCAAAGATTTTACAAAGGATGTTCACATTGTCTTGTCATGTTAACTATTTAGCGAGGATATCATTGACATAATCTTCTAAAATTTTGTGAATGTAATCATGAAATATTAATGTCATTCCACCTTGATAAGTTGTGTTAGCATTCTTTAAACCAAAGGGAATCACAATCCAACAAAATGTTCCCCAAATAGTTTTAAAGGTGGTTTTGTATTAATCTTGAGGATTAATAAGGATTTGACTATAATAAAAAAATAAATCCATGAAAGATAATAAAGAATGTCCAATAGTTGAATCCATGATCATTTCTATATTAGGAAGCAAAAAATAATCTTTTAAAGAGCCTTTACTCAAGTCTCAAAAATCTGTGCATATCCTAATATGATTACCAGGTTTTGTAACTCTAAAAATGCTTGAGATCAAAGGAGAATAATCAATAGGTCTAATAAAGCCTATATCAAGAAGTTTCTCGAGTTCCTCTTTAACATGAAAGGCTACATTAGGGTGCATTTTGTGGATCTTTTGATGTATGGTTTTAGCTTTTATAGCAAGTACAGTGTTATGCATCATAATTTTTGAGTCAATTCTTGACATATCAAAATATTTCCAAGAAAAACTTTCAGGAAAATTATGAATGAAGTAAAGTGGTTGTATCTTCTTGTTCCTCATCATCAAGGCACTTCCCAATCTTAATAACTTTATCTTTATAATTAATGTCCATTAGCACATCAATTGTATCTCCTAAAGGGAGTGCACTAGATTTAGGACTTTTAGGTGCAAAAAACTCTTTAATGATATCATTGGCTTCTTGCTCGGTAACGTTCAAAGCATGAGAAATGTGTTTCATGTAAATAAGTGAGGATGGGGTATCATAAATACAAAAAAATTGTTTGAAATCCTCATCACTATCAACATATGTCCATGAAGGAGGTAAGGTTATCTGAAGTAAATCAGGAAATTTGATTGTGATTTTGTGTTGTGGGTGACATGTTATAACGCTAATATTTAAAGATGGTCGTTGAGTAGCTTTGGTCATTTTAGAAAAGGAATATCCCAATCTGGTTTTTGTTTCTTGTGTATTAGGTTCAATAGGGACATGAGTACCTTGTTTATTTTTTCCACACCCTTTTCCAGTATAGCCTAATTTTTTTACAAATTTATACCCTTTTCGGTAAATTCTTTCCATTTCATGTGGGGTAGGTGGGGATTGGTAATTTATCTCATCAAAATCAGTTGTGTATGTTGCATTGTCATCCATATTGTAGGAGATAGATGCTTGAGACAATTGTTTAGAATTTTGAGTGGACATAATTGTTGGTTGTTCTTGTTTCACATATTTCTTTTGTGTGAGGATATATTCTCCCATAAATGGGGGTGTGAATTCTAAGGATCCCCAATCATCACCAAATAATTTAGATACTATCTCTATATCATTATGTTCAATTTTAAGAGGGTCTATGTTAGAGGTTGGAACTAATGTTTTCAAAGGACTTGTAAACCCCTTTTCAAGGTGGAAGAAAATTTTAGACTCAGGATCTATTTAAATTTGATAAATGTGATTTTTATAGACACATTTTATGAGATGATGAAGGGTTGAAGGCACTGCATTCATCTCGTGAATCCATGGTTGGGATAAAAGAAGATTATATGAAAGATTGTAAGGCATGACATGGATAGGAGTTTTCAAAGTAGCCACCCCAACCGTAATAGGCAAAGCAATTATCCCAAGCAGTTTCTTTGTTGTATTATCAAATCCTCGAATAGAGATGAAATCAAGTATTATTTGTGACCTATCAACTTTTAATTGATCAAGGAGACTCACACTACAAACATTAAGGGAAGAACCATTATCTATGAGAGTTTGTTTGATACCTATGTGATTGAATCGAGCAATTATCATAAAGGCATTTTTTTGTTTACACAAATCCAAAGGAGGGAGCTCATGTTGGTGAAAAATATTGTCAATATTGCTCTTTTGGATGAGAGCTATCACATCATTTGGAGTGGTACCAGGAGGAATTGTGATTTTTTTAAAGCAATTTGAAGAATGTTTTTATAGTTTGGTGAGGTTTGAAGAAAATCCCAAAATGAAATTTTGGTAGGAGTATTCTTTAATTTTTCAACAAGATAATACTCCTTTGTGTGTGGGTTATATCAAGGAGAACTAGGTCGATTAGGTAAAGGTTAGGAAGGTGGAGGTGAATGTGGCAGTTGCGGGTTGTTTTGGGTGTTATATGTATGAGAAATAGCATCATTACTAGATTGTTGTGATACATTAGTGTTAGGTGGCTAAAGGGTTTACCAAGGTTGATTAGAGGGGTGAAGCAGATGTTAGGGTGTGTAAAGGATGAGTTTAGGTTGAATTACATTAACATTTTTGATGTTAGAGGTCTCACAAAAAATGAAAGTATATGAGTTGGATGAGATTAAGTCTTGAAAAGACTCATGTAGAAAATGTAAAACATCACTACTAAAAGGTTTGAGGGGTAAATGATTGTCAACTGGTTTAGGATGTTCAAGAAAAGCACTAGAGGTGTTAACTTTTTTCATCATGAGTTGGTCACCACAAACCTTAGTGGATGGCTTATGCGAGATGAAGTCTTCGAGGGCTTCATATAACAAATAAAAGTCATCACAGTCAAAAGGTTTGAGGGTGATTTTATCATTAAGGGGTTCAAGTTTCCCATTTGAAGCGTTAGAGGATGAAGTGAGTGAGAGGAAGTCCTGAAGGACCTCATCTAACTTATCAACATCATCACTACTAAGAGGCTTAGATGAGATGTTGTTCCTAACTTGAATCATGTGTTTGAAGGGATTGTTTTTTTTTCATTTTTGGTGTCATTATGTATCAATGAATCTGATCTAAAAGAACTAGGAATGAAAATAGAAAAGGAAATTTTCAAATATCTAAAACTAGCCATGAATTCCATGAAAATAAATGAAATTTATGCTAAGAAAACAAAAATAACTAAACTGTAATAGAATGATAATGACAAAAAACAAAAAGATGCAATACAGGAAATTGAAATCTAGAAATGCTAATGCAAAACTATAGAGGGATTGATTCGCCCTAGGTGGTGAATGAGTCCTAGGAAATGACTTTTTTAAGATTTTTTTTTTTTTGTGTTTTCTATAAAATTTCAAGTCTATACAATAAAAATATAGAATGCAGATGTAGAAAGTTGAAATAATTGAATGAAATGCAATGATGGAAACTAAATAATGCTTTCAGTAATACAATATTTAAGAAACCTAAAGATGTAAAACAATGCAAGACTATGAAATAATGAAGACTTAAGATGCAATTAGAAATGTAAATTAGAATGATGTTATGTTCAAGAGTCGGGTTCACCAAAATGAACCGTTGATTTTTGGCTCCTATGGACAACTCTTGTTCTTCTAGGGTCTTTCACCTAAAAGGAGAGAGATAAGAGAAAAAATGCTAATAGTTCATTCAAATAATGTCATGTGTGATGTTTTATAACCTAAATGAAGTTAACTAAATGCAATTGAAAATTCTAAATGAAGGAAAACGAATGAAAAACTAAGATTTACTCTATGTTTGAAAACACGTTGTGATATGCAAAAAGCATGAAAGAATGAACAAAATGCAAAAGTTGTTTCTCAGAATGTGTGCACCTAGAAAAATATAGATGACTAGAAGAAAATTTGGAAAACTGATGAAACTTGAAGTTAGGCTGACTTGGACTCATTCACCACCTTGGGCGAATCAATCTCATATTAGGACTTTTCTATGCATAATTTTTTTCTAACAGTCGAGAACTTGGATATGAATCTGACTCAGTTTTGCACCTCATGAGGGACTAATTTCCCAATCATGTTGAATTATCCACCTTGGAATTTTCACAACTTCAAAATTTTGTTCTGTACCTTAATACCTACACAACAATTTCTGACATATGCCCGACTTGGATCTCAGAAAATTCCTTTAAAACAACTTAAAAATATTTGTCTAATGTGGGATTTTCCTTGGTCAAACATTTTTAAGTTGTTTTATCAAGAGCTGAAATATAACAATTATCATATTTTATTGTTGTAGAATAAGAAATGCAAGAATGATCTATATGATGCAAGATCTTAACCCTAGAAACCTTAAAACACATGTGAAATAGGGATGAAATGACATGAAAATGATAAACAAACAAGATGTAAACCTTAATTTAAAGATAAAGTGAAAATGGAAGATGGAACCAATAAGAAATCAAGTCCTTAGGCATGATTTGGTGGCTAGTTTCACCTCTTCACCCTAGATTTCTTCATGATTTTCCAAAGGCATCCATCATCAACCCTTTACAATGTTGGATCTTGACAATAGAAGTGAGCTTCAACACCTACAAAAACCTGATTTTTCTTCCCTAAAAATTAAACTTTTGATAATGAAACTTGTTGTGGAAGACTTAACTCTAAAGATTGCTCTTGAAACATGATAAAAAGATGATAAAATTTGTGTGAAATGACTTAAAATGAGTATTTATAAGCGAAAACACCTTATTTTCCCATTAATTAGACCTAAGAGGTCGACATTTACCAAAAATTAAAGTTAAATTGATTAAATTCCCATTGAATTTTGAATTTTCCCTCAAAGGGGACTCATTTTCCACCCTTGGTGAATGGGTCCCACCAGAGGGGACTCATTCCCCCAAGGTGGTGAATGGGTCCCACTGCTATTGTTTGAAGGTGGGTTGTCTGTGTATGATGTAATTAAATGTTGTTTGTAGGGTTTTATGTTATTTCTCAGTTGAAATGGGCCGAGCTAGATCAAAATTAATGGATTGAAATGATGTGAAGGGACTTAAATGTGGGTCTAATTATGCATGAAATTATCTATTTTCTCAAGAAGGTCCAATTTTCTATGACATAATAAATATGGTCACAAGGCAACATAATGCAAGATTAGGAAGAACCAATTTTTTGGTCCCTTCATTGAACAATGTTCTGGATGTAAGAAGATTGGACATAAAGCTACTGAATGCATATCTCAAGTGAGAATTATCAATGAGATGATGATGAATAGGTTTAATGGAGGAAAAATGAATCAATCCTTTAATGGCTACTACTATGCTTGTAACAAATTTGGACACAAAGCAAAAAAATGTAGATCGAGAAGTAACATAGGCCAAACTTATCAAAAAAATGTTGTTTGCTATAATTTCAATAAGCAAGGACGTATCCCAAAAGGTTTACAAAAGAAAGAAAGGAAAGAAGTTTGCTTTGGTAAAGAAGATTGACAAAGAAGAGATGGAGCAAAAGATGAATCAAATATGAAAGAAAGAAGAAGAAAATCTTAAAATTGTTGATGTGTCTATGCCCTCATCTGGTATGGACAATTCCTCTAGGAATGAGACCTAGCATGGTCTTAGGCGAAGCATTATCAGAAAATCATAAAAATCCCCTAGATAAATACCATGTCAAAGGCTAGCACAAGGATTGAATGTGAAGAATGAGTATTGAGAGGTTTTGGAAAAAGAATTGGAAGAAAACATGTTGACATGATAATTTGCAAACCAAATTAAGTTTTTTTTGTATTGAGAATAATACTTTTAGCAGCTTCTTGATGTCTGTCAGATTTAATGTGTCTTAGGGAAAATTGATGGTGTATAAGATGATATTTGTAAGACCGTTTTATTAGTTGAGAATTTGAAGAGTTTGGAAAGTTTCTTGAAGTGATCTTGAAGTAATTTGAAACAATTCTGAAGGGAATTTAAAGAAATTGTCATAGGTAATTAGGAATCATTTCTCAATTTGAAATGGGTTCATCCTCTAGTAAAAGATAATTGGAAGTTGCCATTAGTGATTCCCCTTCAGAATGAAAGAAAAGAAAAGCTATAACTAAAGACATCACTATCTTTTCAAAAGAGAAGGAAAAATAATCTTTTTCTAGATCCGAATCTTCTAATCCAGATGATATCTAGACTATGTTAGTTAAAGGAAAGTTGAAGAAGATTGGTGAGATATGGAATGAAGCCTCTCTTATTGCTGGACTAAAAATTGATGATGCTCTAGTAGAGTATCTACTTCGGAAAGGTATTGATGTATCACTTGTCTCTGACTCCTTACTAGAGAATTTAGTTGAGATTGTTGAAGAAAGAATGCTACTTGAAGGTCTAAAAGGATGCAAATTTGAAGCCTTGGTTGAAAAGAGATTTACTAAAACTAAGTAGAGATTATCTGAGCTTATCGTGGAACTAAATAAATTCATCAAAGAAATATCATATATCTACAAATACTGTCTCTGGTGGCCTATTGTGGTAGACAATTTCAAAAGTAGGATTGAAGCAATTGAATCTGAAGTGAACAACATTAGAAAGAACTTTGATATAATTGAAGAAAAAGAAGGGAAACAAAGGCTAATATTTCATGAATTGCAAGCTAAACTAATTGTGGTACAAAGACAAAGAGATGATGTGGTGAAAATTTTTTGGCTCCTTAAGGAGATTTCTAAGGTCTGGTTAGACCATCCTTTTAGAATACTTACTCATGCAGAAGATTGTGAAAGACAATACTCATATTGGTCATCCTCCTTTACTCTGTTGGCCCTGTTGGAAAGCATATTAATGTGAATAGATTCAACTACATTCAACTAGAAGAAGTTATATCTAGTTATCAAAGAAAGATACAAGAAGGTGTTTGAGGTGAAGAATATGATTTTTACTTAATTATGAATGTTCAATTTCTCCTCTTTTGTTTTGGCAAGAAGAAACGAAAGAGAAAAATGGAATTTGAACAAAATGAATAAGAATTGAATTATTGTTGAATGATTGAATTCTTTTGGCTGGTTGGAAGTTTTTTTTGAAGAATAGGAATACGTTTGCAATTTTGATGTCATCCTGTCTACATATTTTTTGTCACCCTTTGCTATTGATATCAAATGGGGAGAGATTTGTAAAGTTGGGAGAGATTGGTGGAGAGTTTTTGAATATTTGTTTTGGCACATGTTTCCATGAATGAAAAAGGGGGAGATTGCTGGAAGAATGAAGAATTATTATTATCTCTACACTTTTGTGTTGTCATTGATGTCACCATGTTGTGGTTACAATTCTAAGTCAATGCATGATCTACTATTTTGGTCTAATATTTGAATCGATGTTCAAGTTGTACTAATCGATATTCTAGTCTACAATCCTCTGTAGTTGATAGTTACTACTTGCAATTTTGGGAAATGGATTATGGTTGTTGAAGGCATGGTTGTTCATAATTTCATTTGCTTTGGTGCTCGTATGATGTATTGACATTATTTTGATTGATTGTTTTTTGCAATGAAGCCTATTTATGGCTTACTTCTTGGATTAGTTGTAATATGGTGAATTAATTTTGTTATGCGGATATATATGTGACCTATCTTAGGTCTACTCCGACACGATATAGGGTATTAAGCTTTTGAATTTCTATTTTGGAAAATTTTGTGAATACTTGAAGCTAATAGTTGTTATTTTTGGTAAATAAGAGGTGCATCTAATTAGGCCAACGTAATTGATGCTTGTGGATAGATCAAGTATATATGTGTGTTGTAATTTTTTTGGAGAAGGGTGTGTGAGTGTGTGTATGATCGATGAAGCAATATTGAATGCAAAAAGTGACGAAGAGCAAAAATGATGAAGTGTGTCAATTCAATCTATTGAGCATCACCATAATTGCATCCAAATTTTTTAGGTGCACTATTATTTTTTCATTTTGGTTGTGAAGCCCAATTTTTTTGTGTGAATATTTTGTAGGAAGTGATCCTCCCTTGTAAGTAGTGAGCTTTTGTATCTCGAAAATGATTCCTATTCAAGGCAGTGAGCCTTTGGCAGTATGGCTTATATATTTAGTTTTTAAACTACTTTATATTTTGCATTAATCTTCATCATGGTTTTCGATGAGAAAATTTAGTGCTCATTGTGTTGATTTACTTTATGTTATTTGTGTTTCATTCTCATACTTAGTAATAGAATAGTTTGGTCATGTAATTGATAAGTGTTAAAGTTGTAAGTTAGAATTTTGTGAAAACTGATTCACCCCCTCTCTCAGTTTTCCTATGCCTTTTTAATAAAAACCAATATGTATACTAAGAAAAAGAATTAAAAAAGATTCAGAGAGGATGGAACCTCCACCAAATGTACAAAATTTTCCTTTATAGTGCAAGCATAACTTAGATTCAAATTTGAAATTACAAACCCTAACCAAACTAGGGTTTCAGACCAAAGCACCTAGGTCAAACTGTAGTCTACTGAGAATTTCCCCACAAAATGATGCAACCAATAGACATGAATGCTCTTGAAACCTTGAGAACACCCCAGCTTAGTGGCGCTTAGAAAATGGGCATTGCACTTCTAAGAAATCCACGATCACAAAAAGGAAGAACATACCTTGACATTGATTTCATTCTTTGCAACATATCATGAAATCAATGGCACAACTCAAAATTAAATTTTTCTTGGGAGAAGAAAAAAATATGATTTTTAATTGTCTTGGATCGATCCTAGTAGTTGGTTGTAGTTGCGCCATTACTTCTAGCCATCACCCACAAAGATTCAAACAACTGGTCATTTTCACTGACAAATTAAGATTAAAACACCATCATTGATCTCTATCTTTAAACCTAGGACATTAATCATGCATTATGCATCGAATAAAGATAGACCCCTATGTTAAGCACAATCATGATGTGCTAAGCATCAACGATATTTGTTAGATCATTTTCCTCTTAAATTTGCACCATCCATCGCATATCGCAGAAACAACTCCAATGCCTCGCTTCACAACAACAATGTGAAGAAAGGGCACAATATAATCTTGACCATCAAATAATCTTCATTCGATCTAATCCCTTCATTGCACATCACTCATTTAGTTTTCATCAAATAGTCTCAACTCACAATTTTTTTGATCTCATGTGATGGTGAAAAACTCAACGCCCGGTGGGATAGTTTGAACTAGAAAAGTTAAAAACTTGTCCCTTCATTGCTATTATTTGGTGTGTATGTTGATATTTTTTCCTTTAAAGGTAATAATTTCACACACTTGGAAAATCCAAGTTTCAATCTACCTAGTTTCAAGTGGACTAAATGTTACTATGTACTTAAATTTTTACAAAATTAGTCATGATTATTCTTGGTTTTAAGAATACGTCAATAAATTTATAGCTTATTTAAATGAGGCACCATGTCTTCATTCCATAGAGATATTTTTTAACACCCTCCATTTCATGAGAGTGTTGGTCATATTCCCTTTTATTAGCCATATCAAATTGAGCATGCAACTGGTTTGAACCCAAATGCCTTTGCTATACAAAGAGAGCAACATGTTCAATATACTTTCCACCCACCCAACCCTACTCAATCTCCTTGGAAGCCTTCACGTTTAATTTTTTTCAATAAGTTATCAAAAGTCATTCTTGTGCCCAAGCATGAAGTTATAGCTAAGTATAAATGCATTCAAATTATTATGCACTTCAAGATAGTATATATGATAAACATGAAGGGATTACTGAACATCCAGAATACTGAGAGGGGGGTTAATCATTATTCCATAAAACCATTCTAATAAAATTCATCTAACCATTAAATAATTCTAACTGAATCAACAAGAGAGAACATAAAAAAAAATCAATGCAATCAACACATACATGAACAACATGATTTTTACATGGAAAAACCACAGTGTGGGTTAACTTAGAATATATTATATTCAGATACAAGATATTATAGGGCTCATTTCTAGGAATCACTATCATTGAAAGGCTCACAATTTGAGTACAAAGGATGACTAACTGCCAAGATACAATGATTGTGGCTCACTACCAAAAGTATGAACTACTAGAATACACCTTTAGTGTGTAGGGTTTAGTTCCAATGAATCTCAGAATATAAAGTAGTACATCTCACAATAGTCACTCAAAAAATCTATTCTAACCCTGAAATAATAATTCATTTAGGCTTAGATCTTCACATACCCCATAATCTTCTTCACACTTCACTACACCACACCTTCTCTCTTCCACACACACTTTCCTCTCTTCACAGAATATTATATATATACAATTATATTTCAGTCATCAATTAGATCTGCCTAATAAGATGAAAAAGAATAATCAAAACATTCTTGTCAGAACCATATATGATTTAAAACATTTTGTTCATGTAGTGTAATGTTATATCAAGCCATCTAACATCCATGAAGTATAACTAGTCTCCATAGTGTATTGCATACATTAGGTCGGCCAAGACTAGAACTTAATCCACAAAAACTCCAAGCCAACATACAATCCTCAAAGAAAACACCTTTTAGATATGAGATTACATGAATTTATCATCATACTAGCATCATAGAGACTACCATTAGAACCATAGCATTATAATTTTCCCCTAAAGAAAGTACAGAGTCTCCCACACTGATATGCTAAGCAGAGAACAACAATAAAATGAAAAGTTGAAATCTTTAGTGATAACTTTCTACTCACAACCCAAAACTTCTCAAGATCTAGGATATAGCAATCTGAATGAGACATGATAACATGGTTAAGAGATTAGATTCGTATCATTTCATGTGGTGAATTCTAAACTCAAATACTAAGACACTGGTTCATCATAGAAGAACACTACCAGTAGAGAACAACTTCCAATAAAGTAAGTAAACTTGGTCTACAGTTGTCACCATGTTGACATCAATGGAAATACATGAACAACCAACACAAATAATCTACAATTCATGCTCATATTGCAAGGATCCATAATTTCAACAATCTCCCCCTTTGGCATTGATGGCAACATGCATGTCAAAAAAAATTCAATATAAGGAAACTAAATACTCCCCCTATCAAAATTGTTCTTGTCAACAAACAAATCCCTCTACCAATCTCTATCTCTCCCCCTTTGACATCAATGGAAAAGGTTGGGGTCTGGTATATATATATATACACATCAAGACTTAACCAAAAAGGTATGAACACAAATAGTTGAATTAACCTAAAGAAGAGGAACCTTTGAGATTCTCCAGGATGCCCTTCCATGAGACATTTCCTTCTTCCTATATATCTTTTTCACTTGCAATATTCTTGTGTAATAGTTCAAGCTTACTTAAGGACTCTATACCATCTGCTAAAGTATTGGGACTAAGATTAATCTCTGATAATTTACCAATATCGTCAAGAGCAATAGTCATGGGAATGTACCTTAGTTTAACCATGTCTTTGAGTACCACAAACTTATTAATAACTTTTGTTCTTTGGTCTTAAAAAGAAAATATTTTTTTCTGAAGCTACACAATGTAGGACCATCTCTGATTATCTTTATCTTCTTCCATTCTTTATGTATCTACATGAGTACACATTTGGTTTTTGTTATACCTTATCTCATCTCTTATGTTCAATGTATTGCTAGACCAATTTAGGAAAAAGGAAAGTAGTTCCTAAGCCTCTTCCTCACAAACTTGTACACTCTCCAATTCCTTCATCACTTGACTATGTGCATTTGCACTTTTCTTCCTGATATCTTCTATATTTTCTTTAGCAGACCTGATTCCAGCATGCACTTCTAGTCTGGAGATATAGACCTTCAAAGAATTAATTATGTTTTTGAGATTCTCCACAAATGAAATAGATGTATCAAAAATAGTACTAGGAATAACCTTCTACAATTTTTCCAAAGCTCCTTAAATGTTTCTTCTTTCATGCTCATGTTGAGATTTGTTTGACTCACTTCCTCTTCCAGCTTCTTGTTTGACAACACTCTTGCTCTTCTTCCATGTTTTGATTGCACTACTAGAGGTACCTTCTACATTGGGATTCTTAGGGATTTCCAAAAGAATTCTTGCATAATGATAAATTTTAGAGGTGATCTCACAATACTAGTTTACAATATTTGGCCAAACTAGACACTTAAATCTTTTTTTCTAACTAAATCTTCACTTTCAAACACCTATAGCAGCTAAACCATGAGGAATTTGAAGATGATGCAAACTAGTGATTTGTGAGATTTTTTTTGCAGATTCTAAATATATTATTTTCAAAAAAATTCTAATCCAAGTGCACTTCTTTTTCTATCTCTTTCAAATAACCAGTTTTTTTCAGTAAACAACATTTTAAAGGAGTGACACTCACTGTATAACACGTAATTTTTTTTTCATGAAGGATAAAATTCTAATTATTTCAAATTTAGATTTGTAACTCTGATATCTAGTGCTTCCAATAGGTTAGATAGTGTTTTGTTAAAGTATTTTTCCTTAATTAAGTTTCGAAGTCAAACCAATTACAATTTAGACATAGGAAAATTGTATAACACATAATGTTTTTTGTATGTATCAAAATTATCATTTTTTCTTGTTGGATCAAGGAATTCAATATCTAGCACTCATATTTTTCAAATTTTTTTTATAATCTATTATTTTTCCACATTGCAGAACAAAGAGCTTGATTTTCGATGAAAAACCTATGTTTAATCAAACTAAAAAAATAAATACATAATAAAACCAAAATATATTAAATTTATATTTGTTGGATACCTCGTTCTGAGGACTACCATCATCCAATTGGATCTAGGAAGTCTCATTGATTTTTATCCTCAACCCAAGCTTCAAAACGCAAAATTCTAGACTTTTTTTGTGCCAAAGGGTGAGAAGATGGGAAAAGGGGGGTTTGGGTGAACCACGAGGGGTTTGAGTGAACCCCTGGGGTTTGGGTGAAGCACGAGGGGTTCGAGTGAACCTCCAGGGGTTTGCTTGAACTAGGGTTCATTCGAACCCCCTTTCAAAAAGGGCTTCCTTTGGTATTTTGAAGGGAATGTTGGGAAGTTCATTGAATGGATTCACTTAAACCTTGGTCTATTCAAACCCTCTTTTGGTTCATTTGAAGCTATTAGTTCGTTCAAATGCCAAAAATACTTTTTTTTGGCATGGGGTCATTTTTTTAAACTTTCCCTTCCTCACTCCAATTGTAAACCACTTTTGTAGGTTCATCGTCATCTTTTGACACTTCATAATCTAACTGAAATATCTACACCAACCTTGATTCAACTACTTCCATATGACATAAATCTATAAAAACTAAGAAATTGATATTTTTAGAGTACCTTTCAGTAACACTTACTAGAATCCTTGGCCTTTTGTTCATCCTAATTTGAAATGTTTGAAAGAATGCAGAAAGAGAAGTCTCTTGAGCATTCAAATTACAAAGATTTACTATGAAATTCCTAATCTGATGAGCAATAGGCTTTATATTTGACAATTCTATCTTTCTATTACTGGTAATTATTTCAAGAAATAAAAGATTAAGCAGACAATCAAATTACTGTCTTAGAATGTATTCTTCTTACTCTTGTTGATTTCCTTTAAGTTCTTCAAAAAATGTATTTAAAGTAGCTCACACAGGTCATAATCCATGCCTCTTCTAACCATGTCAATAGTAGTATGTACATTAGTAGTAGAAACTATGAAGCCATTTCTAGGTAGAAAAAATTTGTGACCAATAACCATTGTAGCATACCTAATGACTAGATCCTCAATTAATCTCAAAACAAGCTCTTTCCCTTCAAGGGTTGCACTATTCAACTCAATTATCTCTTGCTCATTGATAACCTTCTATTTGGGAACTAGTCCAAAGGAACACAAACCAATTACATCTTTGATTACTTCTCTATTAATGAAATCTACTGGACTTGTTGCCGCGATATGCCTTCATTGATTCAAAGATCAATATTTTTTCCTCTATTTATTTCAATTTTCTCTATGTATGAAAGAAAAATAGACATTATTGTGAGTTATATGACTCCTTGATTGTTGTTGTTCTAACTTTACCTCTTAATTATTGTTGCAAATTACCATATGAAGCATTAGATTGAGATTCATAGGTTGTATTGTTGAAACAAAGTAGAAATCTACTATATTTGGTGTATCACCAACATTTTTCATTTTAGTTTCAAATTATTAAATCTTTCTCTTCTATTTTTTCAGCAAGGTTCTTTAGTTAGAGTTAATTTTTAGGCGATTTACCAAGGGGGAGATGCCTGTTAACCAAAGGTTGACCTTGAGTTTCGTTAGTCCCAAAGCTCAAGAGGTCATCCCATGTTTCATAGGATAGTTGGATTCAAGATTTAGCAAGGTGCATATTCTAGGTGATAATAGATACATAAAGACACTTTTGACACTAACAGTTTCTTCATGTTTACACTTGCTATTATACATTTACCATTTATATATTGTTTATCATATTGCATTCACACTTGCCTCTATACATTTTGTGACCACCTTGATATTATTGTTTTGTTGTTAAGGTTTGTTTCTGTGTCACTCAAGACCAATCCATCAACATACATGAATGAACAATTCACATATTTAAATTCAAATTGTAAAGTTCTTGCCCCTTTGGACTAATCATTATGAACTAACTTGTTGCACATTTATGTAGCATGTTGCTCTATTATGGTATTTAAAGATATTCAATCTTAACCTAAAATCAAGAGAGAGGACATTTAAAAATCAAAATTAGTTGACAATTAGAATGAAAAATCATTAGTTTGGCTTTGTAATAATCAATAAATGAGATCATTGGTTTTTTAAAACACTATTTTAATTTTTTATCACGTTTCTAAATGGTTTAATTCAATATCTACACTTATAATATGATTTATTTAACTGACGAACTCATAATAAAAAGTTAAGCAAAGCCACAGAATAATACACTACTTTTTTATAGAGTTGATTTTACAATGTCATGTCTGATAAACAACAATATCAGATCTTCGATTTATGTTTGAGAGTGATAAAAAGCAAAAGTTGATGTGAATGTTGTATACGGAAACGTGCTTGGACCCAAACTGTAGAATGGAGAGGTGAATTCCAGAGAGGTCATCTAAGAGGCAAAGGGAAAGCTGAGCCCCGCGTGCTCAGGATAATCCATGGAATTTGGAAAAAGCAGGGAAAGATGATGAATTTGTTGCTTTAGGAGATTGCTGTGTGCGACAATAAATAGACTGGTCGTAGGGATAATACTTCTTATTCGTAATGTATGGGGGACTGGTCTTAGAGATAAAGAAGTGCTTTCACAAGTAGCTTGGGCCCAAACTGTACAATTTTTGAGGAATTTGGGCTTTCACATGTGGGTAGGTATAATTGAGAGATGGATTCCAGAGAGGTCATCCAAGAGGCAAAGGGAAAGCTGAGCCCCACGGGCTCGGGATAATCGATGGAATTTGGAAGAAATAGGGAAAGCTGATGAATTGTGTTGCTTTAGGAGATGCCCGTCTACGACAATAAATGGACTGGTCTTAGAGATAATACTTATTATTCCTAATGTATGGTGGACTGATCTTAGAGATAAAGAAGTGCTTTCACATGCAGCTTGGGCCCAAACTGTACATTTTTTTAGGAAATTGGGCTTTCACATGTAGGTAGGTAAAATGGAGAGATAGATTCCAGTGAGGTCATCTAAGAGGCAAAGGGAAAGCTGAGCCCCACGTGCTTAGAACAATCCATGGAAAGATGATGAATTGTGTTGCTTTAGGAGATGCCCGTCTACGACAATAAATGGATTGGTCTTAGAGATAATACCTTCACTTATTCGTAATGTATGTTAGACTGTTCTCAAAGATCAGGAAGTGCGGCTTACGAGATAGTTCTTCTTATAATCTGCTTTAAAATCAATATATTTTGATTATATTATGCGGTAGCAATTTGCTAGTAATATATATAGATCATATGTTTAATTATGTAGCTAATTATATTGTTTATACAAGTGTATTTGTGTATATATGTATGCAGATTACGATGGATTCAGTGATGTAGCTAAAAGTCATATTGCTGATGAAGAGTTAATTTATTATGAAAGGAAGGAAACATTAAAGATACCAATATATTTCAAAATTTGTCTATTAGATCTAATTAAGGCGAAAAGAAAATATTGATTAGTATAGTTCTATGCTAATAAGATAAAGAGAAACACTCCAATAAGTGTAGTGTTGAAAATTGCATGTTTCCATGCCCTTTTCCCTTATGTTCTAGGGATTCTTTGATTAAGGTGACATAAAGGCATCATTAGCTTACAAGTGGCATATTCATGTAGAAATTTAACTCACATCCCAATCTGAATCATCACTTATCCCTAAGTTTCACTCGCAATTCTTGATTTACCATTCCAACCCAAATTAGATTTGTATGTGTGAACCTAACCTAGTCAATTCTACAATCATGGGTTTAGTATAAAAAAATTAAAAATTCATTCTTAATTTCTTCATGTTTATGCTTACTATTATACATTTACCATTTATATATTGTTTATCATATTGCGTTCACACTTGCCTCTATATATTTTGTGACCACCTTGAGATTATTCTTTTGTTGTTAAGGTTTGTTTGTGTGTCACTCAAGACCAATCCATCAACATACATGAATGAACCCAAAATTCACATATTCAAATTCAAATTGTAAAGTTCTCGCCCCTTTGGACTAATCATTATGAACTAATTTGTTGCACATTTATGTAGCATGTTGCTCTATTTAGGTATTTAAAGATATTCATTCTTAACCTAATATAGGAGAGAGGACATTTAAAAGTAAAAACCAATTGACAATTAAAAATAAAAATCATTAGTTTGATTTTATAATAATCAATAAGTGAGATCATTGATTTTTTAAATATAAAAATAAATAAATTTATGTCTCTATTTGTCTTGAGCAATTTTAAAACTAAATCTTTATTTTTTACATTTAAGTTTCAAAATACTATTTTAATTTTTTATCATGTTTCTAAATGGTTTAATTCAATATCTACACTTATAATATGATTTATTTAACTGGCGAACTCATAATAAAAAGTTAAGCAAAGCCACAGAATAATACACTACTTTTTTATAGAGTTGATTTTGCAATGTCACGTCTGATAAACAACAATATCAGATCTTCGATTTATGTTTGAGAGTGATAAAAAGCAAAAGTTGATGTGAATGTCGTATACGGAAACGTGCTTGGACCCAAACTGTAGAATGGAGAGGTGAATTCCAGAGAGGTCATCTAAGAGGCAAAGGGAAAGCTGAGCCCCGCGTGCTCAGGATAATCCATGGAATTTGGAAAAAGCAGGGAAAGATGATGAATTTGTTGCTTTAGGAGATTGCTGTGTGCGACAATAAATAGACTAGTCGTAGGGATAATACTTCTTATTCGTAATGTATGGGGGACTGGTCTTAGAGATAAAGAAGTGCTTTCACAAGTAGCTTGGGCCCAAACTGTACAATTTTTGAGGAATTTGGGCTTTCACATGTGGGTAGGTATAATTGAGAGATGGATTCCAGAGAGGTCATCCAAGAGGCAAAGGGAAAGCTGAGCCCCACGGGCTCGGGATAATCGATGGAATTTGGAAGAAATAGGGAAAGCTGATGAATTGTGTTGCTTTAGGAGATGCCCGTCTACGACAATAAATGGACTGGTCTTAGAGATAATACTTATTATTCCTAATGTATGGTGGACTGATCTTAGAGATAAAGAAGTGCTTTCACATGCAGCTTGGGCCCAAACTGTACATTTTTTTAGGAAATTGGGCTTTCACATGTAGGTAGGTAAAATGGAGAGATAGATTCCAGTGAGGTCATCTAAGAGGCAAAGGGAAAGCTGAGCCCCACGTGCTTAGAACAATCCATGGAAAGATGATGAATTGTGTTGCTTTAGGAGATGCCCGTCTACGACAATAAATGGATTGGTCTTAGAGATAATACCTTCACTTATTCGTAATGTATGTTAGATTGTTCTCAGAGATCAGGAAGTGCGGCTTACGAGATAGTTCTTCTTATAATCTGCTTTAAAATCAATATATTTTGATTATATTATGCGGTAGCAATTTGCTAGTAATATATATAGATCATATGTTTAATTATGTAGCTAATTATATTGTTTATACAAGTGTATTTGTGTATATATGTATGCAGATTACGATGGATTCAGAGATGTAGCTAAAAGTCATATTGCTGATGAAGAGTTAATTTATTATGAAAGGAAGGAAACATTAAAGATACCAATATATTTCAAAATTTGTCTATTAGATCTAATTAAGGCGAAAAGAAAATATTGATTAGTATAGTTCTATGCTAATAAGATAAAGAGAAACACTCTAAAAGAGTTGAAGGCTATAGAATACAATTTTTTAAAGAATATAAGTGTAGTGTTGAAAATTGCATGTTTCCATGCCCTTTTCGCTTATGTTCTATGGATTCTTTGATTAAGGTGACATAAAGACATAATTAGCTTACAAGTGGCATATTCATGTAGAAATTCAACTCACATTCCAATCCGAATCATCACTTATCCCTAAGTTTCACTCGTAATTTCTTGATTTATCATTCCAACCCAAACTGGATTTGTATGTGTGAACCTAACCTAGTCAATTTCACAATCATGGATTTAGTATAATTTTAAAATAAATTCAAACTCAAATTCTTGCCTTGTCAACCCCTTCAAAGTAATTGTGAATTGACATAGGACATTTCTTTTTACATAAGAGTTTGGCTAGATTATATCTATTGGAATTCATTCATTGATTTTGTAGGATCGAAAATTGTCACCCTTAACAATTTCCCACTATGGTTTATCCCCCCTAAATTATTGAGCCTAATTGGGTCCTTAATTTCCTAAATTTTGTAGGAGTTTAGGGTGAACTCCTCAAACACCCCAAGATCACTTGCGAGACAAAATAACTTCCACTTGAGAGAAATGACATAAATCGTTGGAAGACCGAAATCACTGAGAGGGGGGGCGGGTGAATCAGTGGTTTATGAAAATCATAAACTTTTTTTAAATCAAGAAAGTATATTTGTTTTGAGCCAAGAAGATAAATGATAGTATGTGTAGCAAACTTGACTTTTAAATAAACACACCAAATGACAATTCAAAGAACATATTTGACTTGTGCATGAATAGTATTGTATTTGCATGAACCATGAATTTAAACATGAAACATTAATAGAAGGAAAATTTAACACTATCACATGTATTGTTCCAAAGACTTTGGAACAATACAATATGGATTGTGGAAACTTGATATCATTAACTATCACATGTATGAGAGCTCACTTTAAATCAAAACTTTTTATGTATGAAACCTAACATATATATTGGTAGATATGAAAGACTGATGATTAAAAATCATTCAATATATTTGGTGACACATTTAAAATCAGACAGATAAGAAAAATCACACACATAAAAACATCTCATAACACATTATATGTCCTAAGTGGAAAACCCTCTTGGGGAATAAAAACCACTTGAAAAATATTTCTCTATTCACTTAGAGCACCAACTCTTTATAGTATAGGAGCACCAAATCCACAAAGTTCAAGAGCACCAACTCCACAAGGTTTAGGAGCACCAACTCCACAAAATTCAGAAGCACCAACTTCATGAGATATAGGAGCACCAACTCCTTTACAATGCAACACAATTACAATAATCTATCAAAACCCTAGAAGTGCAATTTGCAATCCTAGAATTTCAATAGAATATTATAATTTTTTTTAATAAGCGCATTGAAGAATGTTGTATGAGAATGACAACATCTTATTTAAGCACAATAATTTGAGTATCAATATAAATATTTTCAATGCAATACCACTTCTGTATAGTATGTCTGAAACATCATATTCCTCTTGCAGGTAACCCAAAAAAAAATGCCTGAAAGCAATCTTTTAAAGTCACTAAAAATAATAATCTCTAAAAGAAATTTGTGTAACTATAAATCAATTCAAGTTAGGATTTAAATAGAAAACCCTAAATCATCCTCCTTCAAAGTAAACCCTTTCAAAAATATCACCACATAGAAGCTATTCAGTTACAATCAAGTATTGTCATCCAAAAAGCTTATAATCAACAAAAATATCTTAATTATAGCAATTTCTAAATCCTGTAAGTAATAGAAATGATTTACTTGTTTATGGTGAAAAACCAACTTGAAAGAATACCTCAAAAACCCGTCAAACGGTTACATAACTACCTAACTAAAAGATGATATCAAGTATTCTCTATGCAATTTCCACAGTCAAGCTTTCAATAGCTCATAGTCAACAAACCAAAGCATCCTCACTACCTTCTAGCTTATAACCTGGTGTCCAAGCTTACAACAAACTTGGTTAAATTTTCTAGTGTCAACTATGAGAGCTTCAAGAGCTGCATTGTAGCTGAGCCAATCATCCATGGTGGCTAGGGTTCAAAACCCTATTCTTTGCAAAAAGAATCAACATGTCTTTTTCCCTAAACAAGCTTTTTCCTATTTCAATGACTTAACAATCAATAATAATCATTTTAAGTTTTCTTCCAAACTTATCACAAATGTGGACAACACAATCACCTTAATTATTAGTTCCAAACTGTCAATGCCACATGAAACAAAGATATCTATGGAGGCCAAATAAGTTATCACAAACCCCGATGGCAGCTATCAATGACAAATAAACAAATAATAGTTGTTGGTGTCACAAGTAAATCGTGACCATAATTTGATTCAATAAAACTCGATACCAATAAACCTTTGGTAGAAAATTTATTAAATATTTCAATAATATGCTGCCCAATACCTTTATCAATTTACAAAGTGATTGCTTGCAATCAATGGGGTTTTAATCCCATTAACATTGTTCACAAATATATGTCAAACACATATAAAGGATTGCATAAAAAATAAATACAATGTGCCCATAACACAAGAATATACCATGCATTAGTCAACTTGTATTGAATGTTGTACCTAAGTATATCAAGTGAAACAAAGAATGTTGTGAAGCTTTGAATGCTAAATTATGAATAACCATCCAATATGTTAAAAAACCACTATTGTTTTATATCACCATATTCACATTGTGACTTTAATTATCATGTCAAAACAACATGAATGCCTTAAAACAATAAAATAGTGCAATAACTTAAGATTAGTTCAATGCATTAATATATCAGTTAAAGACAACCTAAATATTCCTTCTGAATATACATGTGGCAAACACTATGGCATGTAGTCTTTGAGGAATCAAACTACTAATCATCCTATCACAAGATATAAAAATCCAAAATCCTATATTGAGTACCCAATTTGAGATTGCATCCTATTAAAATCCATCAAGCATCAACATCCATCAACCATATCATCACATTTATTCTCATATAAACAAACCAACCACTTTGACATCAAGGACAAACTAACACATAAACAACTGAAAGCCAATAGAAATATCATGCTATCATTAAGATGCAAGAATGTCAAACTGAATATATGGAAATGTACATATGAATCCTTGCTTATATAGGCAAGGTTGAGATGTGGTATGTAATATGATGTTGACATGTGAAAACTAACTAACTACCTAGGAAATGATGCTAGATAAGATAAGACTTCTAGAAAAGACAACTCATCCTTCTAGAAGAAATATTATATCCTAAGCAAACATGTGAACCTATGACCTAGTAAATGATACCTAGGAATATAATTAAATGCCTAAGTAAACCTATGTAAGTGTAATCAAATAATTAATTACACCAACACCCTCCTTAAGTGCATCTTAGGAGAGAAGAGTATTATGTAAATCATGCAAAGACAGAATGATGGGTCTTGGCTAGAAGAAATATTATATCCTAAGAAAACATGTGAACCTATCATCTAGTAAATGATACCTAGGAGTATAATTAAATGCCTAAGTAAACCTATGTAAGTGTAATCAAATAATTAATTACACCAACACCCTCCTTAAGTGCAACTTAGGAGAGAAGAGTATTATGTAAATCATGCAAAGACACAATGATGGGTCTTGGCTACAAGAACATGTGAGGTACCCATGTACAAATGCAAATGCAATCTCTCACAAATAGAGAAAAGGAGAAAACCAAGTGGGATAAAACTCCTCCTCAAAAGAGAGTTGAAATACAATAATGATAAACATCACAAATCTAATCAATCTCCATCCACATAAAGGATGAAAAGAGAGACCATTCACCCCCCTATAACGAGATAACCTATTGCAAGAGAAGCACTAAAACTACACTATGGAGCAACATTGGAATCCTCAATTCGACAAGAAAGGAAATATACTTTTGTTTGCTAGAAACCATATTAGAGTGACTCAAGGACTCAAGTCAGAATCATGAAAAGAAATAGTAGACTAAATGCCAAGGAACACTAGAAAACTCACAAATTGGCACAACTCTAGAATATATGAAGCAATAGTTGATTGACAAATGATCTAGAACTAAAAAAAAGTGCAAATAAAATACAAACATAATGCAAGCAAAAAAAGAAATAGTGCATTTACTAATGAATGTTCACATCTGCCTCCATTATGAAAAATAACCTCAAATTTGTGTAGAGGACAAAATCAGATTTGTGATGATATAATGGTTTTGAAAAATGAATGTCATATGCTCAAGTTATAATTTTTTTTAAAAAAGGATAAATTGTGATATCCGACAATGTATACATGAGCCTTCTAATTTGATTTCTGGAAAATCTACTCACTTCTTGTAGACAAAAACAAAAACCCATAAATATTTTGATGCAAAGAAGGAAACCCAAAAAAAAAATTTCATCTAACAAACAAAAGATGAAAAATAAATTTCTATTGACCTTCAACCTCTAGAAAAATGATGTGTGATGCTTTTGGACAATAGTTTTCTTTAGATATGCTTACTATCTACAAAATCTAGTAGATACCCAAATGAGATTTCAACCCTGGCTAGAAAACCAAGAAATATTTTTTCCTACAAATGAGTGGAAGCTTGATTTCTAAAGCGAAAATGAAAATGACTCCAATAAAAATGGTTGGATCAAACCCTTACATATTTGACAAAATATGCTAGATTTGACAAAAGAAAGTTGATCTTGACTTTCTTTGATGCCTCAAATTCAATGGTGAAGCTCTCAAGACCTCAATTCACACCTAGTAAGACTTTCATGCCAAGATTGGTCCTCCAAATCTAAGAAGTCTGCAACACTCAAGCTCTGATACCATGTAGGAGCTTATGGTGAACTCTTCAAACACCCCAAGATCACCTACAAGGAAAAATAACTTCCACAAAAGAGAAATGGCAGAAATATGGAAATGTACATATAAAGCCTTTCTTATATATGCAAGGTTAAGATGTAGTATGTAATATGATGTTGACACGTGTCATAATCTTATGGTATGTGACAACTAACTAACTACCTAGGAAACGATGCTAGATAAGATAAAACTTTTAGAAAAGACAACTCATCCTTCTAGAAGGAATCTTATATCCTAAGAAAACATGTGAAGCAATCACCTAGTAAATATTACCTAGAAATATAATTAAATTCCTAAGTAAACTTATGTAAGTGTAATTAAATAATTAATTACACCATCAAATTATGCATTCTATAGATCATTTATACCACTTTCTAAAACAATGCAAGCATTGAACAAATGAATCCAGTTATTACTTTTCCACTCACAGTTAATGTTCTTGAAAATAGAGCCAAGACCCATTCGCCCTAGGAGAAATGGGTCCCCCTATTTTTCCAAGGACTAGTTTTGGATATGTCAGTGTTGAAATTTTAACATTCAAAATTCAACTTGAAAAGGTTGGCTATCATGATCGAATTTTTGGAAACTTTAATAAATGTCTATAAATACCTAGTCTTTTCACTATTTAAAATTAAAATGAGAATTTATGAGCATGAACTATTGTCAAGATAAAATCAAGAGCAACATTATAGAGATTTTTATTTCAATAATTTAAGATCCAAACATCATCTCAAACTATATGTGAGTTCATGTTTCCATAATATAATTATTTTGTGAAGGTTAACCCCTCTTGTTGATCTCCAAAATATTCAAGAAAATTAAGCAAGCAAGATTCAAGACCTTGAGGTAATGTGCATGATTTCAGTCCTTTAAGGAAGCCATTGATAGGTGGTGAGTTGTAGTTGTGAAGCTATAAATTTTAACAAAAAAATGCAAAACAAACACAAAGAAATGCAAGAAAGAAAATCACAAACCTACACTCAAGATTGGCCTAGTTGAATCTAGACAAAATAAAACAAAATAAGAAAATTTTACCTTTCCCAAATTGATGGTTGGTTGGCCTTGATTTGACGTAGATATATACTCCTTTGTTTGAAAAAATGGCTCAAACCTATATGATATGGATGCACAATGTCATGGAGAATGTAATGGTGAGATTAAATGATGGGTTGGATACAAGAATGAAGCTTGAAATGCTGCAACAATGGAGGTAAAAATGGCTTGAGTGGATGAGATTAGTTAGATGCAAGTGAATGTGTTGCAAAATAAGAGATTTTTATAAGTATTTAGCAAAAATGTCTCTCAAGAAATGGATGGCCAAGATTAATTCTAGGTCAAATGATCAAGGGTTGAGATGTCAAGTGAGACATCTCAACTCAACTCATGAGGACATGCAGAAGGTGATGTGGAAAGAAGAAGATGGTGTGGTGATGAGGTGTAGGCCACATAGAGGTACTTCCAAGTACCTTGGGAAATGGTGAAAAAGACTGGTCTTGTCTCATCTTCCCTAAATCATGGGGAGATGTGACAATAGATGGATTTTAAGATTCTTCTAAATTATCCCTTGGTTTTGGAGATTGACCTTGGGTAGAACAAGGGGATTGGGAATGTGTATTTTAAATTATGATTATATTCCTTCAAGAAGGTTGGAAGAATCTAGTGAAATTAAAAATTCCACAAGTTTGCATGTTGGGGAAATAAAAAGGAATTTTAAATTCCTTGGGGGATGGAGATAGCTTCTCCAAATGGAGAATACATTATTGAAGGTTGACCATGGTACCCTTGCCATAACTAGCAAGAGGAGAAGATTAGGGGCTAATCAAACTTGATTAGGGGTTGTGCAAATGATTGAGGCAAAATTATTGATTAAGGGAAAGTTGCAAAATATCGAGGATGTGAAACTAGTCACAATTAGTGATGTGCACATCTTAATCACTAAATAATTAAATTAATGTGGTTTAGGGGAGGATTATCAAGGATGTTAACATGAGGGCAGAGAGCGAATGAATTAATCTATTTATTTAATTTAGAGAGAAGGGATAAGGGTTTTAATTGATTAACTCAAACACCTTAGGGGATATAGAAGATGAGGTGAATATTAACCAAATAATAAATTATTTAATTAATATGGCCTATGGATATAGGATAGAAGAATACAAGAGTGAATTTGACCATATGGGGTTGGTCAAATTTAGGTGTCTACATTTCCCCCCTTTCAAATATCGTTAGAATAATGGTGTTTCAATGAAAAATAAAGTGTAGACTACAGGACATAAGAACACTTTGGTACATGCCCCAGTATAGCAAGTAGGGTGATAGGAAATAAAAATAGGGAAATATGATGAGGTATGCCCCCTTGAGAGGGTGTATGGGGAAGAAAAGGGGCCTCATGCAATGTCTCAATAGGAAGAAACTGAGGGTAGCATTTGGAAGAGGATAAACAACCATTAAGAATGGATTTTGAATGAATTAAAATAGATGAACAAGGTGCAAATAGCAACGCATGGAAGAAATTAGGTCAAATGATTAAAAATAGGGTAAAAAAGGTTAAAAATGACTAAAAATATGAAGGCTAACTAGGGTCAAAAATTAAAAACATATAAATAGTAAATTGGAAATTTTACTTTTCATTTTAACTTTCAAGTGCACACGTAGTGAAAGGAGATTAGATGAGAGAAAATGAGATGGCAGATGAGATGATTATCCACCATGTAGACATCATCTCTGGGTATTATCACCTATCATCCATCCTTCGATAGGTAGATCCTAGAAACATATCTTTGTCATTTGATTGAATTTCACACATGTTTTTGATTTTCTAGATAGCTTATGTAAATGAGCAAGTAGGCTACGGGGAAAATGGTTTGACATGGGTGGGATAATTTAGCCATCGATGAAAGATTGGCCCTTGTAGATAAATGGGAAAATGTATTGGGCTAAATTTTTTTATATGAATCTAATGGGTGGATGCAAAAGGATATAGGGGAAATTGTGAAACTGACCCAAAAGGGAAAAGGGAAAAATTGGCACAAAGGGGTAGCTGTGAATTCACCCAAAAAAAAATTGCAACAACCTCCTTCTTCAAGTATGCAGGTCCCTTTGCAAATCTCTATCTTCCTCAATGAGGTAGAGCATATATTCAGTTGCTCACCCAATGATTTCATGTACTTATCTTTATCTTCCTCATGGCATGTGGCTCAAAATGAGGTAGAGAATATACTCAATTGCTCACCCAAATATTTCTTTTTCTTCTCCCAAGCATTGCCAATCCATTGGCTTGGATGATTCTTTTGATAAGACTATTTGTAACCAATATTCTGAATTCATCCCTAGGGGAGTCACCAATTTGTTGGTGTTTCTAGCTAATGGTCTATCATCTCCTAAAGGGTAGCTACTCCTTATACTCAAAGACCCTAGGCCAGTGGCCAACGAACAAGAGATGACCGATTACCAAGCCTCTCCTCTAATCTTTAGGCTCTGTAAGACCAAGGTGGGTATCCCTATACATTAATACAAATCATCACACTACAATGGTGGAAGGCCTTCAATGGGCGAAATCATCTACACAACTCCCCCTTGTCCTTAATGGCTTATGGTAGTATGGAAATAAACATAAGAACAAAAGTAGGAAATGAAAAGGTTCTTTTTTTCTTTGAAATTGGATCCACCCCAGACTTAGGCTTATGACCATAGATTGAACAATGCCTTATCTATATGGAGTCTAGAAATGAAGTAACACTCCTATAATAGACCCACCCTAGATTCTTATAAACTTGTTTCCTTGCAATAGGAAACTAAAAAAGGAATAGAACTATCAAATTCCCTAAAATCCCTATTGTATCATCACTACCTTAACATATGACTTGGAAGGAATTACTCTACTCCTTGAATAGAAACTAACAAATCAAACATTCAAGATCAACAAATGTGATTGAGAACCAAAAAAAATCCTTGATTATATTTATTCAAAGACAATGAGTAGAAAATAAAAAAGTATGATAGAGTTGATACAATATTGAAGAGAACACTCATGACATAATGAACATTTGGGTCATCTATTGTTATTACAAAGAAAACATTACAAAAGTTTCTTCCTAAGTACAAACACAACTATGCAGACTAAGAAAAATACTTACAAAGATTCAGAGAGGAAGGAACCTCTACCAAATGTATAAAAATTTCCTTTATAGTGGAGGCATAACTTATATTCAAATTTGAAATTGCATACCCTAACCAAAAGAGGGTTTTAGACCAAAGCACCCAAGTCAAACTACAATCTGTCAAGAATTTCCCCCCAAAATGGTGCAACCACCAGACATGAATGATCATGACACCTCAAGTACACCCTAACTTAATAGCACTTATAAATGAGCATGATACTCCTAGGAAATCTACAATCACAGTCAAGATGAACATACCCTAACATTGATTTCATTCTCTACAACATATCAAGACATCAATGGCACCACTCAAAAATAAATTCTACTTGGGAGAAGCAAAAAATCCAATCTGTAATTGTCCTAGATCGATCAGGTATGTGTAGGATCATGATGGGCCAAAAAGTGGTGATATGATGGGTATGTGTAGGCTATGTGGCTGACAACTTTTTTTTACTCGAAATTGATGAAATGAAAATAGTTTTTAAAGGAGATTCTCAGATTTCCACCAATATAAATTATGCTTTACTTTGAAATGAAAACATCTATAGCTTTCAAACATTATCACATTTTTTTAATCTGAAACATGCATCACATTCTATCCTTCACATGCTATAGGATTAAAAAAAAGGAATTTCATGAATTTTTGACCAAGTTAAGGTGGTCAGACATGCAAGTTTTTATAAATTTTTATTTAGTTGTAATAAAAAATTCATAATTAATTATTTAATCAGAAAAAAATTATAAAAAAATATGCATCACATCCATACATGAGTCCTCTACTTATATGTAAAATCCTATAAAAAATAATTATCATTTTATTGTGGTCAGGGTGGTCACATAGACACCTACTTCTTATTTTTCCCCTGAAATTTAAGTACTGTTGCATTGAAATTTCAAATTTTCACCAAATAAATTTTATTTTTTTTAAATAAACCTGGTAGTTTAGAAACTAAATTCAATTTTCTACAAATTCTATTCTTACATATTTTTTAAATAATATAGATAACTTATTCAAATTTTTATGTCAAGTTGACTAGCTCTAATTGTTTTAAATTTTTTACCACTTAAGGGCCTTTTTTTTCCATGATGATCTTGCACACATTTGATACTGGTAGCTAGTTGTAGTTACGCCATTACTTCTAGCTATCACCCACAAAGATTCAAACAACTATCTATTTTCACTTGAATATAGGCCATCATTTCTGAAATGAACGATAACTATTGCACATCAAATCAAGATTAAAAGACCATCATCGATCTCTATCTTTAAACCTAGGACATTGATTATGCATCACACATTGTAGAAAGATAGACCCCTATGTGAAGCACAATCACGATGCACTAAGCATCAATAATATTCATTAGATCATCTACCTTCAAAATCTACATCATTCGTTGCATATTGTAGAAACAACTCCAACATCTTACTTCACAACAACAATATGAAGCAAGGGCATGATATAAGATTGACCATCAAATGCTTTTCATTTGATTTGATCCCTTCATCGTACATCGCTCATTTTAGTTTTCATCAAGCGGTCTTAAGTCAAGATGCTTCGATCTCACGCCATGGGGAAAAACTCAACCCTCGGTAGGATAGTTTGAACTAGAATTTAATTCAAAACTTGTCCCTTCATTGCTAGTATTTGGTGTGTATGTCAAAAATTTTTCCTTTAGAGGAAATACATTCACACACTTGGTGAATCTTCGTTTCAATCTACTAGTTTCAAGTGGACTAAATGTTACTATGTACTTAATTTTTTGCAAAAAATAGTCATGATTATTCTTGGTTTTAAGAATACTTCAATGAATTTCTAGCTTATTTAAATGAGGCACCATGTATTCATTCCATAAAGATATTTTTAACACCCTCCATTTCATGAGAGTGTTGCTCATATTCCCTCTTATCAGCCATATCAAATTGAGTATGTAGCTAGTTTGAACCTAAATGCCTTTGATAGACAAAGAGACCAGCATGTTTAATATAATTTCCACCTGCCCACCTCTACTCAATCTTCTTGGAAGCCTTCACATACTTTTAATCAATTTCAAGAAGTCATCAAAAGTCATGCTTGCACCAAGCATGAAGTTGCAACTAAGGATGAAGGTATTCAAATTATTATGCACTTCAAGATAGTATATATGATAAAAATGAAGGGATTGTTGAACATTCAAAATACTAAGAGGGGGGTGAATTAGTATTCCATAAAACCATTCTAATAAAATCCATCTAACCATTATCACAATTCTAACTGAATCAACAAGAGAGAACATAGAAATAAATCAATGCAATCAACACACACATGAGCAGTAGGATTTTTATGTGGAAAACCCAAAAAGGGAAAAACCACGGTTAGGGCTAACCACAATATATTATATTTGGATAAAAGATATTACAAGGATCACTTATAGGACTCATTGTCCTTAAAAGGCTCACAACCTAATATAAAATATGAGTAACCAGCAAGATACAATGATTGTGGCTCACTGCCAAAAGTATGAATTGATAGAATACACCTTCAGTGTGTAGGGTTTAGTTCCAATGAAGCTCAGAATATGAGGTACTACCTCTCATAATAGTCACTCAACAAATCTATTCTAACCCTCAACTAATAGATCATTTAGGCTTAGATCTTCATATATCCCACAATCTTATTCACACTTCACTACACAACTTCTCTCTTCCACACACACTTTCCTCTCTTCACAAAATATTATATATATACAAGTATATTTCATTCATCAATTAGGTTGGCCTAATTAGATGAAGGAAAAATAATCAAAACATTCTTGTTAGAACCATATATAATTATTTAAAAAATTTCCATGTTGTGTATTATATCAAGCTGGCTAACATCAATGAAGTATAGCTAGTCTCTTTAGTGTATTACATACGTTAGGTTGACCAAGACTAGAACTTAATCCACAAAAATTCAAACCAACATACAATCCTCAAAGAAAACACTTTTCAGATTTGAGATTACATGAATTTATCATCATACTACCATCATAGAGAATACCATTAGAACCATAGCATTATAATGTTCTCCTTAGAAAAATGCAGAGTCTCCCGCAGTAATATGCTAAGTAGAGAACAACAATAAAAGACAATGCTAAACTCTTTCAATGATAAATTTTTGCTCACAACCCAAAACTTCTCAAGATCTAGGATATAGCAATATAAATAAGACTTAATAATATGGTTAAGATATTAGATTCAATTCATTTTTTGTAGTGAATTCCAAACTCAAATACCAAGACATTGGTTCATTATAAAAGAACACTATGAGTGGATAACAACTTTCAATAAGCTAAGTAAACTTCCTATATAGTTGTCACCATGTTGACATCAATGGAAACATAAGAATAACCAACAAAGATCATCTACAATTCATGCTCATGTTGCAAGGCTCCATAATTTCAACAATCTTCCCCTTTGGCATTAATGGCATGATGCATCTTAAAAACATTTTTCAATATAAGGCAACTAAATACTCCCCCTATCAAAACTGTTCCAAAAAAAAATCACTCTATAAATCTCTCTCTCTCTCCCCCTTTGACATCAATGGAAAATGATGGGGTCTAGTATGTATATACGCATTGAGACTTAACCAAAAATATATGAACATAGATAATTGAATTAACCTAAAGAAGAGGAACCTTTGAGATTCTCTAGGATGCCCTTCTAATGAGGCTTTTCCTTCTTACCATGTATCTTTTTCACTTACAACAATCTTGTGGAATAGTTCAAGCTTAGTTAAGGACTCTATACCATATGCTAAATTATTGGGAATAAGATTAATCTTTGATAATTTACCAATATTGTCAAGAGCACTAGACACGGGAATGTGCCTAAGTTTAACCATGTCTCTAAGTACCACAAAATTTTTAATAACTTTTGTTCTCTGGTCCTATAAGGAAAATATTTTTTCTTGAAGCTACACGATTTAGGACCATCTTTGATTATCTTTATCTTCTTCCAATCTTTACGTATCTACATGAATGCTCATATGGGTTTTTCTATACCTTATCTCATCTCTTATGTTGAATGTACTGCTAGACCAATTTAGGAAAAAAGAAAGTAGTTCCTGAGCCTCTTGCTCACAAACGTGTACACTCTCCAATTCCTTCATCACTCGACTATGTGCATTTGCACATTTCTTCTTGATATCTTCCATATTTTCTTCAGTAGACCTAATTCTAGCATGCACTTCAAGTTTAGAGATATAGACTTTCAAAGAATTAATTATGTTTCTAAGATTCTCTACAAGTGAAATAGATGAATTAAAATTAGCATTGGGAATAACCTTCTATAATTCTTCCAAAGCTCCTTGAATGTTTCTTCTTTCATGCTCATGTTGTGCTCTTTTTGACTCACTTCCTTTTGCAACTTCTTGCTTGACAACACTCTTTCTCTTCTTTCCTATTTCGATTGCACTATCAGAGGTACCTTCTTCATAGGGATTTCCAAAAGAATTCTTGCATAATGATCAATTAAGGAATTTGTCACTTCATAATCTAACTCAAATATCCACACCAACCTTGATTTAGCTACTTCCATATGACAAAATATGTAGAAACTAAGAAATTGATATTTTCGGAATACCTTTTAATAACACTTACAGGAATCCTTGACCTTTTGTTCATCCTCATTTGAAATGTTCCAAAGAATGCAGCAAGAGAAGTCTCTTGAGCATTAGAATTACCAAGATTTAGTATGAAATCCCTGATCTAATGAGAAATAGGCTCTATATTTGATCATTTTATCTACCTATTACTGGTAATTATTGCAAGAAGTAAAAGAGTAAGTAGGAAATCAAATTACTGTACTAGAATGTATTCTTCTTGTCATTCTTGATTTCCTTTAAGCTCAAAAAATGTATTTGAAGTTGCTCACATAGGTCATAATCTATGCATCTTCTAACCATGTCAATAGTAGTATGTACAACAACAGTAGAAACTATGAGGTCATTTCTAGGTAGACAAAATTTGTGACTAATAACCATTGTAGCATACCAAATGACCAGATCCTCAATTGATCTCAAAAAAATATCTTTCCCTTCGAGGGTCACACTAGTCACCTCAATTATCTCTTGCACATTCATAACCTTCTTGATGACGGCACAGCCCGAGACTTCGAAAATAACCGACAAACAAGAAAATAATTTTAATATTCAGAAAAATAGAGCTTCTTACATGTAGAGGATCTCAAATCCCCAAGTTCTACAACACATGTAAGTTACAGAAAGCTACAGAATAACCCTTTCGCAATATGTGAGCTTGTCCCCAAAAAGCTACCCAAAATTTAGAAACCCACCCATAAATAGAGCTATTCTTTAGTTTGGAGCAAAACAACATTCAAATTTGAGTTTAGGTAGTTTGGTGCCGAAAATTACAACTTGAAGTTCAAATTTTAAAAGAACATTTGCAATTGTATCTTCTAGAAAGTGTGCCAACTTCCCAAGGCCATAACTTTTGATCTGGGACTCCGATTCGTGAACCGTTTGAACCGTTGGAAAGGTCTTGAAGTCAATAACGCGCTCAAAATATACTACACCAAATTTTGGCAAGTTTTGGTGCCATTCTGAGAACTCTAAGTGCCTCAAATCTAACTCAAAGGATTTTCAGGTGCAAATCTGGGAAACTAAAACTGCAATATCTTTCAACCCAGGAATAGAAAATAAAAACCATAAATTGGGAATTTCATTATGACGAAAAGGGTATCAAAAAATGTAAAAACATCTAAAAACTGAGAAACTTGACATTTAACTATTTTTGGGTGATGCAAGATTGCCCTTACACAACTGGATGCTCCTGCATCAGACACCCAGGGTAATTTGAGAAGTGACCCCATCACATCTCAGATGGTTGAGGAAAACCCAACCGATCAACCGTTGCCTTAGATATCTAGGATGAATCTTCCATAGGCCTTCCTCTCCATTTCACCAGATATTCTTCATACTGCCTGTTTCTGGTACTCCTTCCCACATGACTATCTAAGATTGTTTCAATCTCCCCCTTTCTGATGTAGGTGCTGGAATGCCATAATGCCCTATTGCTGGTGCTTTCTCCATTCCACCTTCATGATACTCTATCAATTTGAAATGTTGAACATAGGGGAAATGTTGATTCCATCAGGCAACTCTACCTCATATGCATTCCCTGAATCATGCTTCTTCAAAATCTTACAGGGACCAAATTTCTTCATCTTCAATTTCTTATAGGTTCTCATGGGAAACCTTTCTTTCCTCAAGTGGACCATTACTTCATCACCAATTTGAAACTCCTTATTCCTCCTTTTCTAATCTGCCTTAGCCTTATATTGCATATTCATCTTATTAATGTGCTCTCGTACCTTCTCATGTATATTCTTGATGTGCTCTACAAAATCTTTGGCTTCAACACTTATTTTCTTCTCTTGGTCCATCTTCCTCAATTTTAGAGCTGTTTAGGGGCTACCTTCATACACAATTTGGAACGGTGATCTACCAGTGCTTTTGTTGATAGAATTGTTGTAAGAAAATTCTACCTCGGGTAAGATCAAGTCCCATCCCTTGGGTTTATCTCCTACCAAACATCTCAGTAGGTTACCTAGACTCCTATTAACAACCTCTATCTGCCCATCTATTTGTGGATGGTGTGCAGAACTGACCTCAGCTCTGTCTTCAACTTCTTCCACAAGGTCCTCCAAAAGTACCTCACAAATTTGGTGTTACGATTTGAAACAATACTCTTTGGCACCATGTAGCCTCACCACCTCTTTGAAGAACAAGTCAGCAATGTGGACTGCATCATGGGTCTTCTGACATGGAATGAAATGTGCCATCTTCAAAACCTATCAACCACCACAAAGACTAAATCATTCCCTCATTGTGTCCTTGGCAAACCAAGAACAAAGTCCATACTTATATCCTCATGGCCTCCCTAAGGATATAAGCCTCACTCCACATACCCTACTTTTGTACAAACTTCTTCACATCCTGTGACAATGAGGCCAATAATAATGCTCACTGATAATGGCAATGGTCTACCAAAAACCATTCCTCCACTATTCTCCTTTATCAGGTCTCCTCAGGATCGGATTCCTGGATTATGAAATCCAGCCACTTGTCCTGTAATAGGTTCCTTGCAAGCTTTTCAGCCTCTAAAATTAGGATCTTCTATATAGTGTCTTGAGTTCATTGAACCCAACCACTTCAATTGCATCTTTGTCATCAATGCCTCCTACTTAAGGCATCTACAACCCTATTTGACTTCCTATGTTTTAAACAAAGGTATAACTCTAAAACTCTACCCATTTCATATGCCTCTATTTAATTTTCCCTGACTATTTAGGTACTGCAAGGCCTGATGATCAGTATATAGAAAAAATTCCTTTGGCAACAAATAATGTCTCTATTTCTTTAATGCTTGAACTATTGCATCAAATTCCTGATCATCTAGAGAATACTTTCTCTTGGTATCATTGAACTTTTCACTAAAATAGGCAATGGGCTTACCTTCTTGGCTCAACACTGCTCCAATGGCACAACCACTGGCATCACAATCCACCTGAAACACCTTGTTGAAATCTGGGAGGGCTAGAACAGGTTGCTTTATCACCTTCTTCTTCAATAGTTCAAAACTTTTTTTGCTTCAATGCTCCATTTAAATTCTTTTCTATCCCCTCTCATTGTTTCAGTCAGGGGTCCACAAATACTACTGAAGTTTCTAATGAAATTTCTATAAAAACTAGTCAAACCATGGAAAAATCTTACCTTAGTAGCAGTTCTTGGGGTAGGCCATTCCAAAATAGCCTTCACCATCTCTGGGTCCATCTTGAGACCTTCTGCTGAGACAACAAACCCCAAGTACACTAACTCCCTCTTCACAAAACTGCACTTTTTCAGATTAATCAACAGTTTCTCTTCTCTTAACTTCTCAAAGGCTCTTCGAATATGCATCAGATGCTCATCCAATGTCTTACTGAAAATCAAAATATCATCTAAATATACAATAATAAAACTTCTAAGAAATGCTTTTAGTACCTCATTCATGAGCCGCATGAATGTGCTCGGTGCATTGGTTAGCCCAAAAGGCATGACTAACCACTCATACAGGCCCTCTTTAGTCTTGAAGGTAGTCTTCAATTCATCTCCCTCTCAAATTCAGATCTGGTGATATCCACTCTTTAGATAAATCTTTGTGAAGTACTGAGCTCCACTCAAACAGTCTATCAGGTCATCCATCCTTGGTAGGGGAAATTTGTACTTGATTATTATCTTGTTTATGGCTCAAGAATATGTACACATCCTCCACTCCCCATCCTTCTTTGGTGCTAGTACTGTAGGTACTGCATATGGACTCAAACTCTCCCATATCAAACCCTTTCTCAACAACTCTTGAACTTGTATGTTCAACTCCTGATTTTCTGCTGGAGTCATTCTATGAGCTGCCTTATTTGGTAAACTGGCTCCAGGAATCAAGTCAATCTGATGATTGATCTTCCTTATTGGTGGTAAACCCTCAAGTACATTATCAGAAACAATATCCTGAAACTCATCCAACATCCCAAAAACTTCTTCTGGAACCTTCTCACTATCCTCCTTACTCACTCTAGGAATCAATGCATAACACACACGCTCATGCTTCATACCTTCTAAAATTTTTCTTCCATCTACATAACAAATTATAGCACTACTGCATACCTTTTCTTTGGTCTCCTTCAAGGGTTTCAACTTGTGACGAACCCCATCATTTGTCAAGGAATAAGTGTTTACATGGCCATCATGTATATCTCGCCTGTTGAACTACTTCGGCCTCCCCAACAATAGGTGACATGCATCCATGGGGATGATATCACAGAGTACCTCATCATGGTAGCTCCTGATCTTGAACTTTACTAGGTTCATTGACCAAAATTTTGTGGTCTTTCTGCAACCAGACAATCTAATATGGATGCAGGTGCCTTTCCCTCTTCAATTTCAACTTTGTGACCATCTCCTCTGACACCAGATTATCAGTGCTCCCATTGTCAATAATAACATCAGAAGATTTTCCTTCACACTTGCACCTTGTGTGAAACAGATTCTTCCTCTCTTCTGGTTCCTTTTCCTCAGTCACCAGGGCTCTCCTAATCACTAGGGCTTCTCCCCTTTTAGCATCATCTGAATGTTTAGATTGACCACCTCATCTGCATGTGCAACCCTTCCATAACCTTCTAGCCTTTTTTCTACCCTTCCTTGGTGTTGTGGACATTCATAGGCTCGACACCCTTCTTCACCACACTGGAAACACGTTCCTCTGAAACCACCTCTTCCAGATCCTTGTCCATATCTCCCTCATCCTCTACCTCTTTGATTACCACTATTTTGATCATAAGGGTTGTAGAAGTTGTCATTCCTTTGGCTTCAACTGGTACCCACATCTTCACTTTTCTTTTCATCATCATTTCAGCTTCCTGAAGGTCTTCCATTGCCCCTCTGCTTTGACCTCCTCATCATTTTTGCTTGCCATCAAATCTTTTGTTCAACTTCTCTTCCACCTTCAGAGCAAACTGATACACATCCTCAATGGTGGTCATTTGACTAGGCTTAACTCCTCCTAAATGCTCGGTCATAACCCATTAAGATATCGGGCTACCTTCTCCTTATTGGCCTCTGTGTGACCCATTCTAATGATTATTTTGTGAAAATCTTCAGTATATTCTTTTACAGATCTGCTTCCTTGCTTCAACCCTTGCAATTTCTTCAACAGATCTAACTTGTAGTCCATTGGTATGAATTGCTTCTTCAGTTTCTCTACCATGCAATCCCATTTGGTGATCTTGCCTTTTCCTCTTCAATTTCTTTCGAACTGGACCTCTTTCCACCAAATACTGGCATGGCCCTTTAGCTTCATTTTTGCAAATTTAACCTGATCTGGGTTCTCTATTTCCTCATACTCAAAATATTTTTCTAGCTCGTTGATCCAGTCGATCAACTCTTCCGGGTTCAGACTTCCAGAATAACTGGGGACTTCTGCTCTCAGTCTTTTCCCGATCTTTGAAATGGCCCTTATTAGCCGCATTTGGTCTTGATCAATTTCTTCTTCTTCCTTTTCTACATTTGAACCTTCTTCCTCTCCTTCATTCTCACTTTCCTCCCTCAGGTTTAACCATTTTTTCAACTGCTCTTGTAACGCATCAATCTGTCTCTAGAGGGCTGCCAGTGCATCTCTTCCATCAACATTTTTGCCGCCTCGACCACCTCTGGCACCACCATGCCTACCAGGAATCACTCTTGGAGGAATATTTCTTGACCTCGACCCACAACCACGGTCCTGGTGTGAACTGCCTCACGATCGGCGATTTGTCCACACGCTCAAGAAAAACCGCTCTGATACCACTTGATGAGGGCGCAGCCTGAGACTTAGAAAATAACCCACAAACAAGAGAATAATTTTATTATTCAGAAAAATGGAGCTTCTTACATGCAGAGGATCTCAAATCCCCAAGTTCTACAACACATGCAAGTTACAGAAAGCTACAGAATAACCCTTTCGCAATATGCGAGCTTGTCCCCGAAAAGCCACCCAAAAATTAGAAACCCACCCATAAATAGAGCTCCTCTTTAGTTTGGAGCCAAACAACATTTAAATTTGAGTTTAGGCAGTTTGGTGCCGAAAATTACAACTTGAAGTTCAAATTTCAAAAGAACATTTGCAATTGTATCTTCTAGAAAGTGTGCCAACTTCTTAGGGCCATAACTTTTGTTCTGGGACTCTGATTCGCGAACCGTTTGAACTATTGGAAAGGTCTCGAAGTCAATAATGCACTCAAAATTTTCTATGCCAATTTCAGGCAAGTTTTAGGGCCGTTCTGGGAACTCTAAGTGCCTCAAATCTAACTCGGAAGATTTTCAGGTGCAAATTTGGGAAACTAAAGCTGCAATATCTTTCAACCTAGGAATAGAAAATAAAAATCATAAATTGGGAATTTCATTATGACAAAAAGGGTATCCAAAAATGTAAAAATATCTAAAAATTGAGAAATTTAAAATTTAACTATTTTTGGGTGATAGAAGATTGCCCTTACACAACTGGATGCTCCTGCATCACTTCTATTTGGGAGCTAGTCTAGAGGAACATAAACTAGTTACATCTTTGATTTCTTTTCTGGTAATCATATGTACTAGAGTTTTTTTTCGCAATATGCCTTCATTGATTCAAAGATCATTATTTTTGCCTCTATTTGTTTCAATTTTCTCTATGTATGAAAGAAAAGAAGGCATTATTGTGTGCTCTATGACTCCTTCATTGTTGTTGTTCTAACTTTACCTCATAATTATTGTTGCAAATTACTATGTGAAGCTTTAGATTGAGATTCATAGGTTGTATTGTTGAAATGAAGTAGAAATCTACTATATTTGGTGTATCACCTCCATTTTGTTGTTTTAGTTTCAAATTATTAGATCTTTCTCTTCTATTTTCTCAGAAAGGTTCTTTATTTAGAGTTAATTTTTAGATGATTTACCAAGGGGAAGCTTCCCTTTAATTGGAGGTTGACCTTGAGTTTCATTAGTCCCATGGCTCGAGAGGTCATCCCATGTTTTAGAAGATAGCTAGATTCAAGATTCAATAGCGTGCATATTCTAGGTGATAATAGATACATAAAAAAAAATTGACATTAAAAATTTCTTCATGTTTATGCTTACTATTATACATTTACCATTTATATATTGTTTATCATATTGCGTTCACACTTGCCTCTATATATTTTGTGACCACCTTGAGATTATTCTTTTGTTGTTAAGGTTTGTTTGTGTGTCACTCAAGACCAATCCATCAACATACATGAATGAACCCAAAATTCACATATTCAAATTCAAATTGTAAAGTTCTCGCCCCTTTGGACTAATCATTATGAACTAATTTGTTGCACATTTATGTAGCATGTTGCTCTATTTAGGTATTTAAAGATATTCATTCTTAACCTAATATAGGAGAGAGGACATTTAAAAGTAAAAACCAATTGACAATTAAAAATAAAAATCATTAGTTTGATTTTATAATAATCAATAAGTGAGATCATTGATTTTTTAAATATAAAAATAAATAAATTTATGTCTCTATTTGTCTTGAGCAATTTTAAAACTAAATCTTTATTTTTTACATTTAAGTTTCAAAATACTATTTTAATTTTTTATCATGTTTCTAAATGGTTTAATTCAATATCTACACTTATAATATGATTTATTTAACTGGCGAACTCATAATAAAAAGTTAAGCAAAGCCACAGAATAATACACTACTTTTTTATAGAGTTGATTTTGCAATGTCACGTCTGATAAACAACAATATCAGATCTTCGATTTATGTTTGAGAGTGATAAAAAGCAAAAGTTGATGTGAATGTCGTATACGGAAACGTGCTTGGACCCAAACTGTAGAATGGAGAGGTGAATTCCAGAGAGGTCATCTAAGAGGCAAAGGGAAAGCTGAGCCCCGCGTGCTCAGGATAATCCATGGAATTTGGAAAAAGCAGGGAAAGATGATGAATTTGTTGCTTTAGGAGATTGCTGTGTGCGACAATAAATAGACTGGTCGTAGGGATAATACTTCTTATTCGTAATGTATGGGGGACTGGTCTTAGAGATAAAGAAGTGCTTTCACAAGTAGCTTGGGCCCAAACTGTACAATTTTTGAGGAATTTGGGCTTTCACATGTGGGTAGGTATAATTGAGAGATGGATTCCAGAGAGGTCATCCAAGAGGCAAAGGGAAAGCTGAGCCCCACGGGCTCGGGATAATCGATGGAATTTGGAAGAAATAGGGAAAGCTGATGAATTGTGTTGCTTTAGGAGATGCCCGTCTACGACAATAAATGGACTGGTCTTAGAGATAATACTTATTATTCCTAATGTATGGTGGACTGATCTTAGAGATAAAGAAGTGCTTTCACATGCAGCTTGGGCCCAAACTGTACATTTTTTTAGGAAATTGGGCTTTCACATGTAGGTAGGTAAAATGGAGAGATAGATTCCAGTGAGGTCATCTAAGAGGCAAAGGGAAAGCTGAGCCCCACGTGCTTAGAACAATCCATGGAAAGATGATGAATTGTGTTGCTTTAGGAGATGCCCGTCTACGACAATAAATGGATTGGTCTTAGAGATAATACCTTCACTTATTCGTAATGTATGTTAGACTGTTCTCAAAGATCAGGAAGTGCGGCTTACGAGATAGTTCTTCTTATAATCTGCTTTAAAATCAATATATTTTGATTATATTATGCGGTAGCAATTTGCTAGTAATATATATAGATCATATGTTTAATTATGTAGCTAATTATATTGTTTATACAAGTGTATTTGTGTATATATGTATGCAGATTACGATGGATTCAGTGATGTAGCTAAAAGTCATATTGCTGATGAAGAGTTAATTTATTATGAAAGGAAGGAAACATTAAAGATACCAATATATTTCAAAATTTGTCTATTAGATCTAATTAAGGCGAAAATAAAATATTGATTAGTATAGTTCTATGCTAATAAGATAAAGAGAAACACTCCAATAAGTGTAGTGTTGAAAATTGCATGTTTCCATGCCCTTTTCCCTTATGTTCTAGGGATTCTTTGATTAAGGTGACATAAAGGAATCATTAGCTTACAAGTGGCATATTCATGTAGAAATTTAACTCACATCCCAATCTGAATCATCACTTATCCCTAAGTTTCACTCGCAATTCTTGATTTACCATTCCAACCCAAATTAGATTTGTATGTGTGAACCTAACCTAGTCAATTCTACAATCATGGGTTTAGTATAAAAAAATTAAAAATTCATTCTTAAATTCTTGCCTTGTCAACCCCTTCACTAGCAACTGTGAATTGACATAGAAAATTCTTTTTAAATAAGATTTTGGCTAGATTATATCTATTGAAATTCATTCATTAATTTTGTAGCGTAAAAAATTGTCACCCCTAAATTATTAAGCCTAATTGGGTCCTTAATTTGCTAAATTATGTGGGAGTTTATGGTGAATTCCTCAAACACCCTAGGATCACCTCCAAGACAAAATAAATTCCACAAGAGAGAAATGGAAAAAATATCATGCTATCATTAAGATGCAAGAATGTCAAACTGAATATATGGCAATGTACATTTGAAGCCTTGCTTATATAGGCAAGGTTGAGATGTAGTATGTAATATGATGTTGACATGTGTCATAATCTTATTACACATGACAACTAACTAACTACCTAGGAAATGATGCTAGATAAGATAAGACTCCCAGAAAAGACAACTCATCCTTCTAGATCTTATATGTTAAGCAAACATGTGAACCTATCACCTAGTAAATGATACCTAGTAATATAATTAAATGCCTAAGTAAACTAATGTAAGTGTAATTAAATAGTTAACCACACCAACATCTCCCTTAAGTGAAACTTAGGAGATAAGATTATTATGTATTTATGATGTAAAGATGCAATGATGGGTCTCGGCTACAAGGCCATGTCAGGTACCCATGTACAAATGCAAATGCAATATCTCACTAATGAAGAAAAGGAGAAAACCCACTGGGACAAAGCTCCTCCACAAAAGAGAGATGAAATACAATAATGATATCCATAAAAAATACAATCAATCTCCATCCACATAAAGGATGAAAAGAGAGACCATTGACCCCCCCCCACCATGATGAGATAACATGTAATTCGACAATACAATATCCTTAATTCGACAAGCAATTAGAATATTCTTCCACATGTTGGTTCAAATCAGTAATTAGAATTAATGCTTACCCACACAAGTTGGCTAGACTATAGTAGGGACCCAAAACAAAATTCCCACCATAAGAAATAGTTAAACAAATATTCCTTATACATCCACAGCATGCCATACACAATAGGTCGGACATAATGAGAAAATAAATAAGAAAACATTTTGCCGAATCTCCAAAATCGTACACCGATTTCTACAACACCACAAAACTTACCAATAAGGTAACATACATGCTTGACAGGCTTCCCTAAGGATCCAGACAACAAAATAATGATCCAGTGAAGTATTCAAACCAATTTTCTAATCGGATATTCTACTCTTCATGCTTTCTATCGATACAATATTGTCTTCTACTTTTCCTACCAGTAGGAACTACTTCTGAACTATGGACCATACTACTAACTCCAGTTGCCATCAATGACAACACTCGTAACCGAAAACAAACTCCCAAAGCCATATGCCAACAATCTCCCCATGTTGAATTGATGACAACACTTAGTGAAAAATTACTAAGTGTCAAAACTCAAAATTCCTCAATGCAACAAAACACTGGTAACCCTTTGAATGTCAAGGCATTTTTCACTGCATTCTCCCCCCCTTTGACATCAATGAAAAAAACTTACTTTTCTCTCCCTTTAGATTTTTTGCTACATTCTCTCTTACTGCTTTCTCTCTCCCAATTGAAAAAGCATGTTGCAACTGGTGCTAAATTCAAAAGAATATTTTATACTTATCTTTTATTTCCAGGAGAAATTTCTTCCAAGAGTCCACCATAATCCTAGTAGCAATTATTAGGCTATTATTTTCTGATGTTTTGTTGATGACCTAAACAAGGGATTCAAGAATGGTAATGGATCCTTCTAGCTTTTCTCCTCTCTTCAAAACTTCAATCATTTTATCTATTATGCATTCAGTTTGATCCTTCACTCTCCATAAAGTATCCATAAGAGTGTTTCTGGCAAAGTGGACCTTTGCTTGGTCAACATGCAACTCACAAACCTTCTTTCTAACTTCTCCATCCTTGTCCTGAACCATATTGTAATCCTGACTGATCTTGACAAGCTCATTTTTTATTTTCTCCAACTTGTCCTTGTATTTTCCAACCAGATGAGGCCACCTAGGATAGTAGTTGTAGATCTTGTTTGCTATGTCAATGCATTATTTTAACACATTCATTTTCTTTTTTAGTTTAGCGAGAGATACCATAAATTGTATCTTTAGATGAGAGATTATTTCCTCCTATTTTTTTCTCAGGGCACATATTTCATAGCCTCCTTGACACATTCAATTAATTCTTCTAGAAGTACATTCTACAGACTAACCAGTTCAATTTTTTTGTCAATAAAGTATCTTCCTAGAGTGTCCTCAATGAGATCATGTTCATATGATGGTCCATTCAACCATATGTCTGTTAACTTTTGCATTCCATCTTCTTCCTAAACAATTTGTAGTATCTCTGACTTGAGTAGAGCACCTTCTTCATCACTCTCCTCTACAATTACCACATTTGGTTTGAATAGTTTTGGTTCATCTCTTGGTGTATATCCTTTAGATTCTTCATCCACTATATCCACAAACATCTACTCTTTCCCTTTTCCCTCAAGTTTTGTTGACTTAGGTGTTAGAGTAATGTCACCATCCAACTCTCTTTCTCTCTTCTGCTTTTTCTCTATCTTTCAAAAGGATGATCCAACTTCACCTAATTTTATCGAGAGAAGAATATCACTTACACCAAACTTTCCTAACAAGTTCCTAAACAAACTTTCATGTGCTTGTTCACCATTTTCAAAAGAGTTGAAATGCTCAAAAAATTGCTTGCAAATCGACATATTATCCTTCCATACAACCTTGTCATTCTAAGGAATTTTTTTTTGGAAATACATCATAATGCATATAGCCAGGGTACCAAACCTAAAAGAGTAATCTATGTCCTTTGTCAATTGTACATTGTCCATCAATTGATCCTTTAGCAATCCACATAGATCAAAGTCTTCATTTTTTACTATCATCTTGTGAGCAATATACACTGCACCTTTTGAGGTTGATCCTTCTCTATTTCTAAAGAAAATTTTATAAGAAATTCCATGTGCAATATACCTCATTAATGGATCTTTGATTGTTGACATTACCAGAGCCCTCTGATTGCCTGTTACTCTGGTTAGGGCTTCAATTTCAACATTCTAAAATGATTTCTTTTTCAGAACAAAACCAAAATTACACAATCCTATTAAATTTCTGATTGCATCCTTAGAAATTTGATAGGGTTTATCTAGAGTAAGGATATCACCATCCAATCTGTTCAAGATAAACTAAACTACCTTCACATTGATCAAATGAGGAAATTCATTCCAGATGTCCAAGTTCTTATGTTTCGCTTCTCAAACTTCTTTAATTCAATGGAAGACAACAATTTTCTTTCATCCTTAAGCTTTTGACTAGTATATTCATCTAGAGTTACTATTCCTTTGATTTGCTTCATTTTTCGTACCGAACAGGGTTCTACTGATCATATAATAAGTATAAAATTGATAATTAATAGAAATACCTAGAGAATTAGCCACTAAATTGACTTTTTCTCCTTTGAAGTATTGTTGAAAAGGTTCTTCAACTATTCTTCTTCAACGTATAGTGACAAATGAGAGTTCCAAATTCCCTTTTATAACTTTTCACAACTAACTTCCTTGTCGCACTAAATGCCTTTCCCTATAAGTTATGGTTACTCTATTTCCAAACAACAAGAGAAACATTCATGTGCAGACCTTCAAGAAGTGACCACCAATGCATTTGACGTTAAAGAAAACACAAACTAACAACTTCCTACGATCCCTTACAACCTACACACAAGGGAGGGGCAAAATATTTTCATGAAAACTCCCCCTAGGCCAATGGCCTTAAATCAATTACCAGATGAATTACCAGAGGGAGCTTCCAGTATAACCTTATCTCATTCATTAGATCCACTCTTATTTACCCAAATTTTCTTCATTTAATCTCTTATCTCTTCCATAGATGCTTTTCCTTTTTCCTTATCACCTTTATGTAAATTTCTACCTCTATATATCAGACCTCTTCTGTCATTGTTTCTATTCCTACAAAATCTTGCAATGTGACCAAATTTGTTACAATTGTAGCATACCCAATTTTTCTATCTATACCATTCATTCCACTGATTTCCTCTTGAACTACACTAATTAGTAACAAGGCTATATCTTCCACATGTGTAGCATCTAACATTCCTTTTGTTAACAGACATACTTCCGCATTCTAATTACTTGTGACCAAACTTCTTCCATTTAAAACATTGACCAGAAAATGATGGAGTGCCAGTGTTTATCTTCTACATTGAGAAGCCATATGTCCAAATTTATTACAAACAAAGCAATATCCATTAAATTTTTGAGCATTCTGTTGCCTTATCGCATATCTTATGTCTTTTTTTCTTCTAATTTTTCTTTTTAGGGTCCTCCTATTCAGATCTGGATCTTTCACCCTTCACATAGCCAAGACCTCACTTATCATTTGCATCCTTTTGTCCTTTAGTTATCTCATCAAGCTTAGCAGAACTTATTCTAAGCTTCTCCTTAAAATTATTCATAGTAGCAAGCTCATTTTTGAGAATAACTATTTGTCTCTCAAGCTCTTGTTCATTGTTTCTAGATTGTTGCAGTTCAATCTCCAATTGAATGAATCAACTATGAACTTTGTTGCATTCCTCAAACTTCTCTTTCAAGGAATGGGCTAGATTCTCCTCCTTCTTTCTTTCTTCAATCTCTTTGGTTAACTTCATTGCTACATATTCCATTTCAAGCTTTAGAGTAGTATTGTCCTTAGCAAGCTTTTCACATTCTTCTATTATTTCTTTTAGGGTTTGATTCAGATGAACATGTTCTGGGCCTCTTCTTTCTTTTTGCTTTAGCTAACCACATAGTTCCTTCCTCATTTCCCTTAACTCATTTATTTTATCCTTCAGTGAATGAATGAATTTCTTAGCATCCGCAATATTTTCTTTCAATTCCAAGACTTTTGCTTTAGGCCGATCAAGATCATCAAATGCCACCATAAGTTGTTGAATACCACCAACGTCCATTCTAATTCAAGATCCACCTCAAGCTATTACACTTCAAAAGAGGAACCCACTATGATACCAATTGTTGGACACCATGAACACTTAGAGCGAAGGGTGAATCAGTGTTCCACAATATTTGAATTTCAAAAGAGATCATAAACTTTCAACAACAATATTAAATGTTAATAGCATCCATAACATACAAGTAGAAGGAAAACATGCAATCACATTAAAGAGATAATGTGAACACCATAACACAAAAATTCTTACGTGGAAACCCTGTTAGGGGAAAAACCATAGTGGAGATTAATCCACGAAGTATACTAAGTTAAAATTATAATCAAAAGGGAATGCACTTGCATTCAGGGACACTGCTTAGAGCTCATTGCCTTAAAAAATATTTGATAATATAACAAAAAGAATGAACTAGGAAATTAGCATCTCCAAATTCCTAGATTCAATTCGAATAGAGCACATGAAACAGATTCTGGATCTTCTATCGAATTCACACTTCTGCTCTGCTCTTCTCTACTTTTCTTTCCTACAAAAACCCTTGTGCAACAAATACAAAATTTTCTCAAATAGATCTTTTGATACTAGCCCATATAACTACTTTGTACTACTTCACTTTCACACCTTCTCATTTCATTATGCTCTCTTAAAAAATGAATACTGATCTCCTTTATATATCTGCTAACAAGGATTTCATTGCTATATATCAGCTTTAAACAAACATATAATATTCTTCCACATGTTGGTTCAAATCACCAATTAGAATTAATGTGTACCCACACTAGTTGGCTAGACTATAGTAGGGACCCAAAAAAAAATTCCCAAAATAATAAATAGTTAAAAAAATATTCCTTATACATCTAGAACATGCCATACACAACAGGTTGGCCATAATGAGAAAATAAACAATAAATCATTCTACCGAATCTCTAAACTTGTACACCGATTTCTGTAGCACCACAAAACATACCAATAAGGTAACATACATGTTGGAAAAGCTTCCCTAAGGATCCACACAACAAAATAATGATTCAGTGAAGTATTCAATCCAATTTTCCAACTAGATACTCTACTCTTCATGCTTTTTTTGGGTAGAATATTGTCGTCTACTTTTCCTTCTAGTAGGAACTACTTCTTAACTATGGACCATACTACTAACTCCAGTTTCCATCAATGACAACACTAGTAACCAAAAAAAACCTCCCAAATCCATATGCCAGTATATTGGTCACTCAAATATGGGAAGACGTTTGTAGCATTGAAACTCTAATACCATGTAGGATTTTATGGTTAACTACTCAAATACCCCAAGATTACCTACAAGATAAAATAACTTCCACAAGAGAGAAATGGTAGAAATATCATGCTATCACTAAGATGCAAGAATGTGAAACTAAATATATGGAAATGTACATATGAATCCTTGCTTATATAGGAAAGGTTGAGATTTAGTATGTAATATGATGTTGACATGTGTCATAATATTATGACATGTGACAACTAACTAACTACCTAGGAAATATGTTAGATAAGATAAGACTTCTAGAAAAGACAACTCATCCTTCTAGAAGGAATCGTATATCCTAAGCAAACATGTGAACCTATCACTTGGTAAATGATACCTAGGAATATAATTAAATTTCTTAGTACACTTATGCAACTATAATTAAATAATTAATTGCACCAACAAATTATGAATTATATAGCCCATTTATACCACTTTGTAAGAAAATGCAAGCATTAAAAAAATGTTTTAGTTATTATTTTTCCCTTGACAATTAATGTTCTTGAAAATAGGGCTAAGATGTTGGCCCACAATTATTGTTGCACCAAAATATTGACCTGTTAATGATCGATACGACTACCAAAGTCAATAGATCCACTAGAGGTGGTTATTCCATGTCACAAATGTTGAGGGGAGCACTGACCATTTATAAAAAAACTCCGTCTCAGTGTTACCCGTGGGGATTTGAACCTAACACCTTTGGCTCTGATACCAATTGTTAGCCCATAGTTGTCATTGCACCAAAAGATTGACCTTTTAATGCCCAATACAACTGGTAGAGTTAATGGATCCATGGGAGGTGGTTAGTCCTTGTCACAAATCCCGAGGGGAGTGCTAGCCATCTTCCAACATAAGACCCATTCACCCTAGGGAAACTGGGTCCCCTTATTTTGTTGGGGACCAATTTTGGATATGTCGGTGTTGACATTTTAGCATTCAAAGTTCAACTTGCAAAGGTTGGCTATCAAGATCTAATTTTTGGAAAATTACGTAAATGTCTATAAAATACCTAGTCTTTTCACTATTTAAAATTAAAATCAGAATTTATGAGCAAGAATTTTTTTCAAGAGCAAGTCAAGAGCAACATTATAGAGCTTTATTTCAATAATTAAAGATCCAATCATCATGTCAAAGTGTATGTGAGTCCATGTTGTCCTAGTATAATTATCGTTTCAAGGTTAACCCATTTTGTTGGTGCTCAAAATATTAGGAAAATCAAGCAAGAAATATTCAAGACCTTGAGGTGATGTGCATGACTTCAGCTCTTTAAAGAAGTCGTTGATGGGTGGTGAGCTACAATTGTGAAGCTATGAATTCTAACCCAATAATGAAAAAGAAACAAAATGAAATGCAAGAAAGAAAATCACAAACCTACACTCAAGATTGGCCTAGTTGAATCTAGAAAAAATAAAGCAAAACAAGAAAATTTTAGCTTGTCAAAATTGGTGCTGGGTTGGCCCTTGATTTGATGTAGATAGATTCTCCTTTCTTTGACAAAATAATGAAAACCTCTATTATATGGATGAAAAATTTCATGGAGAATGCAGTGGTGAGATTGAATGATGGGTTGGATGTAAAATGAAGCTTGAAATGTTTCATCAATGGAGGTAAAAATGGCTTGAGTGTAGGAGATTAGTTAGATGCAAGTGAATGTGTTGCAAAATGAGAGAATTTTCTAACATCTCTTTAGAGAAATGGATGGCCAAGATTAATTCTATGTTAAATTATCAAGGACTGAGATGTCTTGAGACATCTTAGCTCTTCTAATGAGGACATGTGGAAGGTGAGGTGGAAAGAGGAAGATGATGTAGTGATGAGGTGTAGGCTACATACATGTACTTGCAAATACCTTGGGGAAGGGTGAAGAAGACTAGTCTTGTCTCATATTCCCTAAATCATCGAGAGATGTGACAATAGAAGGATTTTAAGATTCTTCTAAAATATCCATTGCTTTTGGATATTTACCTTGGGAAGAATAAGGGGAATTAAAAATTCCACTTGTAAGGACATGGGGATTGGGAATGAGTATTTTAAATTAGGATCTTATATTCCTCACTAAGGTTGGAAGAATATAGTGGAATAAAAAACTCCACATAGAATGCATTAGAGGGATGAGTGGAATTAAAAAAAATTCTTGTGCATGTTGGGGAAATAAAAACGAATTTGAAATTCCTTGGGGGATGGAGATAGCTTCTCCGAATGGAGAATGCATTAATGAGGGCTGACAATGGTGCTTTTTCCATAATTGGCAAGAGGAGAAGATTAGGGGCTAATTCACCTTGATTAGGGGTTGTGAAAATGATTAGGAGGGATAATTATGGATTAAGTGAAAGTTGAAAATATGGAGGATGTGACACTAATCATAATTAGTGATGTGCACATCCTAATCATTGATTAATTAAATAAATCTAGATTAGGGGGGATTATGGAGGATTTTGACATGAGGAGAGATAATGAATGAATTAAAAATTGATTTAATTCATTTAGATAAAGTGACTAAATTAAATAAATTGATCTATTTATTTAACTTAGATAAGGGATAAGGTTTTTAATTGATTAATTAAAACACCTTAGGGGATATAGAAGATGAGGTGAATATTAACCAAATAATAAATTATTTAATTAATATGGTTTATGGATATGGGATAGAAGAATACAAGAGTGAATTTGACCATATGAGGGTGGTCAAATTCAAGTGTCTACATTTTGGCCCTCTTTGAAATATCATTACAAAGACTGTGTTTGGAAGAACAATAAAGTATAGATAACTTGACAAAAGAAGAGCACTTTGGAAGATTTCTCAGTATTGCAAGTAGGGTGATATGTGAGAAAAATAGGGAAATATGATGAGGTATGCCCACTAAAGAGGGAGGATGAGGAAGAAAAGGGGCCCTAAGCAATCTCTCAATAGGATGAAATAGAGGGTACCCTACAGAAGAGGACAAAAAATAAAGAAGAATGTCTTTTGAATAGATGAAAACATATAAACAAGGTGAAAATTTAGTAGCCCATGGAATAAATTAGGTCGAATGGTTAAAAAAAGTGTTAAAAGGGTTAAAAAAGACTAAAAAGATGAAGGCTAACTAGGGTCAAAAGTTAAAGACCTATAAATAGTAAATTGGATTTTTGAGTGCACACATGGAGAGAGGAGATTAGATGAGAACAAGATGGTAGATGAGGTGATTATCCATTATGTAGACATCTACAAGTACTATCACCTATCATCCATACGTCGATAGGTAGGCCCTAGAAACTTATCTTTATCATTTGATTGAATTTCACACATTTTTCTAATTTTCTAGATAGCCTAGGGGGAAAAATGGTTTAGTGCAGGTGGGTGAATACACCCATCAACAAAAATGTATTCACGCCTATAGATAGATGGGTGAATGTGTTGGGGTAAATAGGAACATATGCGTCCAATAGGTGAATGCACAAGGATACAGGGGTGATTGCAAAATTTCCCCAAAAGGAAAGAAGGGTGAAATTGACACAAAGGGGTGATTGCAAAACAACCCCACAGGGTAAAAGGGAAAATTTGACATACAGGGGTGATTGTGAAATTTCCCCTCAAGGGAAAGGGTGAAAGTGAACTCACATAAGCATATACAATGGCAATTTGAATATTTCCTTTGTAGAAAGGGTTGAGACTGCACCCTGGAGGGGGAATACATCAAATTCCCAATTAAAAGGTGAATGGACCAAAGGTAGATAGAGGGGCGAATGTGGATGCCATAGGGGAAAATGTGCAAGAAGATAGAAAGGGTGAATGCACATGACTTAGGGGCACGAATGTGTGAAAACTGGGTTGGGAAGAAAAAAAGGATAAAGAAAATGGTAGAAAAGTTGACAAAGTGTTTTGTGTGGATGCAAAGAATAGATACTTTGATGATTCAGGAGTGGAAATTGGCTGTATTTATGTTTGAGGATTTTACATATGTATATTTCAAGATACTAGAGCATGCGGGGTTCCTTTACATTTTAGTGTTCCCATCCATTTGGGAACACAAGCCCCTATTGACCGCATTGATGGAGAGATGAAGTTTTGAGACTTTTACATTCCTCCTCCCCACAGGGGAGATGAAATTCACAGTAGAGTACATGTAGTGTATTCTATGACTTCCTATTAGTGTACATCTAGTGTACAATGGTGGGGCCATGTAGCAAATAGAGGAAAGTTTGTGTGCAGTGTTTAGGACAGATGGTGAGCATTAACAAACTCATTGAGATAGTTCCACCATTCCCATTATTCCCATGTAGACTAATCAATGAGATCGTCCTCCTAGATAGGAGTGGTAGATTATTTACCCTAATATGATTTAGGTTGTATGACATATTATGAAGGAGACATGGTATGTTCATGTGGGGACCTTGCATTTTGCATAGCTATATAGAGATATGGATGTAGTCTATTATAGAGGTATAGTAAGTTTGACACATGTGACCTTGCTTCAAGTGTGGGCATGAGAGCATATCTAGATCACATGACTAGATATTGTGGTAGTAGTGGTTAGTGAGGAGGAGCGAGCAGGAATACTAGTAGCATATGGGTATGGTGATATCATCAAGTTAAGAGAGGTGTGGAGCTTGGCCTATTGGTGGAGGTTTTTTATAATGTATCATGGTATTCCATATCATGTTGTTATAAGGCATATTTTTTTACTTGACCTTTTGATCACATACTTGGCACATTATCATCCTAGTTTCTTATACCTTGGTGCATAATTAAAAGTAAAATATTAAATCTAGGTTTCTCATAGCACTATAGTATGATGATCATCCATCCTCACTCTCTATCCACATCTTCATCATCCTTATATTCTCCCATCCATCCTTAAGTCTAGTCCAATGTTTCATCCTTTCATCCTCCTAGTATTTTAATCTATTTTGAGAGCACACCCTTGTTCTCCTAACCCCATATCCTTTCGAGGGGGCATACCACCACCTCCTTTTCATCCAATTCCTCATCCTCTTTAGTGATCAGGGTCTCATGCCACTAGTCCTTATCTCTTTCCTAACCACCATATTTGATTCTTCTTTGAAATTATGTCGTTTCTCTTAGTCGCAACATCATCTCAAAGAGGGGAAAAATGAAGAGAACAAAAATAATATTTACTTAAATAAATACTTATTATTTAATTAATTTCCCCATTACCTTTATCCACCACCTTTAATTAAATAAATCCACATTTATTTAATTAAATATACCCCTTTCCTATATCCCTCTAAAATCCCCTAACCTTTCTTAAGTTAATTAATCCTTGATCAATTAATGTTATCCCCATCTTAATTATTATTATCTCATTCTCCAACTTTTAACTCCACCCAAGTTAATAAACCCATGGTTTGTTAACTTAACCCTTTCTCATTAAATCAATTAATCCATGATTAATTGATTTAATCTTTAAGAATCCTCATTACCATTATTTCCTAATTTTAAGTTCCTACATCTTTCCTACCACCATTAATCTCTTACAAAAACCACTATATCTCTTACACACACTCTTCCCAATGTGTTCTCACACATGTGTGAGCACGCCTCCTTCCTCTTATAAAACTTGTCACAAGGATAATATTTCTCCATTCCTTGATCCAAAACCTATATCTCTTTTAATCTCAGCCCTTCGTCAACTAATCAATCGTAGCCTTTGGTTTGTCTCACCACATTTCTATATAATGTGGAATTGGCTCTCATTTTGGACATCCACATTCTCCATATCATTATTCTTCCCAAATTTCCATCAAATCCATCACTATCCTACCATCATTCTACTAAAATATTCAGCAACCACATCCACTATCAACACTTGATCAAATCTATAGGACAAGGGCACATCTTGTTAGTCCAATCCATGAAGTGGAGGATACTATGAAGGTATAATTTCTTAGTGTTTATTTCTTTATGCATTTATATATATATTTAACTTCATACAATATTTTTTATCCTTCAGTAAGAATATATAATAATATTGATTGATGTTGGAATGCATGAAGTTTCTATTGAATTTGAATATTTATTTTCTTCACATTCATCAAGCTTCAAGTTATTTGAAAATAATATGATATCTAAACTATTAGGTGGTTTTAGACAATCTACAACTAGATCCTCTAGGAATGAATTCACCATACATCTTTGAACGTTTAGTCCAATGAGTATGAGGGGAGCAAGTCCATGTCAATGTAATGCATGTGTCAAAGTACATAGTCAAACCAATAAATCATAGTACATAACTAGACTTTTCATACCATATCATTCTTTTCTCAAATGATTTAGGTTTAGGAACACGTTAATAGAGATAAGGTACAAGATTTAACCATTTGAAATATTTTAGCATGTATCATCTTGTCAAGACTTTAGATCCCTTATTTTAATTCAATTACATCTAGATTATTTGGGATACCTATCATTTCTCCTTAAATTTAGTCACACACAATACCAATTAAGAGACTATGATAAGTTGTGACATAGGAGAGTACCCAAAACACAAGCACACAAGGAGGGTACCATATATTTTGGATGAAATATGATAAGTTGTGATATACCACAATTCAAGAAGAGGTAACCACTTAGCCCATTATCCCAATTTTCAAATAAAAAATAATGCAAGTAAGTCTCAATACATTTATTAATACTATCATTTTGACCATCAATTTGATGATAATAAGATAAAATCAAATTCAACTTATTTCCTTGCAACTTAAATAATTCCTTCCAAAAAATTTCATATCCATTATCAATAATAGAGCAAGGTATTTCATTTAGAAATACCAAATCCAAGAAATATAGAGCTAAAATAATGGAAAATGGATTTTCTTTCGCATTATTTAGGACATAGAGAAAACACACTTCCCAATCAATTCATTGAATGGAAACCCTAGATATCTCAATCTAAAGTATGCAAAGGAGAAAGAGATCTTGCAATAGGTTTGTCCTCAAGTATGATTGTAAACTAATGAGGGGTTCACCACCAAGCTAGGTCTTGTAAAGACTAATGAAATGCAAGATGTAATGTTTAAACCTAGTGTAATGAAATCTTTCACTAAATGACCTAGGAAGGCATGTTAAACATAATGAAAAGCTAAGAGATGAAAGGTGTGAACCTTGAAACCCAAAGAAGACTAGATGAAGGCCTAAAATGTTGAAAACATTGATTTTAAAGATTGTTGGGACTCATACACTAGTTTGGGCAATTTAGTCCTAGATTAGGGTTTCTAGGAAAAAACACAAATCTAGAAAAAGGGTGTCTAGAACTACAAAAAATTGAAAAATTACCTATATTGGAACTTATACACTAGAACTAGCATATTAGTCCAGTCAGAGTTTTTTGGAACTTAAAATTCTTTCATCTAATCTCCAATGTCTTCTCTATCCTTTCCAATAGATTTCTAGATCTGAAACCATTATTTGTAACCTATAAAAGTCTTCCAATGATCTCCAATGAAAGGTGAGAACTTTGATAACTTTTAACGCTTTAACAACTTTCTCCAAACTTTCTCTTCAATGTTTCTCCAACCTAAACCTACAAATCACACACTAAAAAGAAGGGGAAATGTTGTTTTATTGGTAGAAAGGGGTTTTCCTTCATCAAACCCTATTTTTGTAATCAAACCTTGAAATGAAATGGAATATGAATGGTGAATGATGAATAAAAAAATAAGATGTTGCATCTCACCAAAACCTAGCAATAAAGTGCTACAAACATGTATGAAGTGGCTCCAATGGATGTGGATCTTGAATCTTGCTTGAATAGGATAGATCTTGACTTGAATAATAGCTTGAATTATGAAACCCCACATCAAAATTGTCAGCTCAAAAATAAACACGATGCATGATGACGTTGACATGATGCTTGTTGCTTGAATAATGATCTAAAACACTTGATAATCTTCCCTTGAATTCTCTTGAATGATATTGTAAACACTTGAATACTCTTGTGAACTCAAAATTTCTATAATAATGATCATTCAACTTGCTAGGTGTAAAATGAGAGAAAGAAACATGTATTTATACTTAATTATGCTAAAATTCCTAAAATTACAACACTACAAACTGACATCAAATCTAGGAGAATAAAATCCTACTAGGAATTTGAATTAATTTTAATTTTGGGTCACATGGGGCTCATATGCCCAATGTGGTATATGAGTCCCTTTAGGCATAAATTATGGGGCCATTTTAAAAAATGCTTAGAACGGTGAAAAATCTAGATTGAGACCCAAAACCCTAGGTAGGACCCGTACGCCCAAGGTAGCGTATGATTTATAGACCACCAAATATGGGCCACACAACCTAAAAACACCGAAATTATGATTGGATGTTGGTTTATGTTGGATTTTCCTCCAAAAGATGCATTAAACAGGGCTTGTAGATGCAAAATAAGGCCAATTAAAGCATGAAGAAGCCCAATTATTTAGTAAAACCCTGGAAAAGTGTGAAAGTGTGTTACAACACTTTAAAAAACTCTTAAATAAGGCATTAGTTAAGTTAATTTTGTTCACAAGAGCATAAGACCTAATGTGAATATGTTAGAAATATTAGGGAGTACATTTTTTTGTCATTACAAGAACAACAATTTTCACAGTGTAAGGTGATTTAATGCATGGAAATGAGAAAATTTATTCAAGAAATCAACCAAAATAAAAAATTAATTTTATAAATTCTTGGAGTGGAAGGGCTATAATTAAATCCATAGAAATATCACTCCAAGTCATATCTAGAATAGGACATGGTTACAAAATTTCTATGGCTTTCAGAGTTTCCCCTTCATTCCTTTGAAACATATTAAATTTAGCTCTATAAATATCTTATCATCACACCTAATTCCATCCTAGAAGAAATATCACTTAATTCACTTGTATATTTTGTAAAACACGACTGACCTATCATAGGGGAGGAGTGAAATCACATTAGTAACTTAGGCTTGAATAGAGAGTTAAGCTATAAATAAATCCTATCTAGATAGGTGGGGACCTAGCATGTTAAGGATGGAGAGCATGGGGATGAGTTGTAGGTAGGGGATAAATAAAACTAATCAAATTGACCTAAGGAGTGACTAACCAATTTGGTTGTTATGTGGGTTGTCAGTTTTATAACACCAAGTGTTTTGCAACCTCCAATTATACATATATAGTATGATTGGAATGAAATTTTTTTTGTATGTATATAGAAAAAATGAAATGGAAGTCACCTTCCAAATTTAGCACAATTTTTTGTTAGAGTGAAAGTTGTATTTCATTTTCTTCATATGATCAAAAAATAAATGCATAGTATAATTCGAGGTGGGGAAACACAATGTCAATTCTTAGTTAGTTCATTGTGCTTATTCAAATCTGAATGGCGAAGAGGTTGAGGAGGGTTTGCATGTAGGGGATACATGAAACTAATTTTAAAAAAATCATTAAATTCATGCTATTTTGTAGAATTGGAGGTTGGAAATCCCTTGGTGTTATGAAACCTACAACCCACATACTATTGCAAAACCCTCTACATGTAACATATTTTGCATCTGGAGGAACAATTTGATCAAATAACCAACATAATCATCTAAACTTGATTTTCTTACTTCTCAATATTCTAGCTAGAAAAAATATCCCCTATGGGACCCATTCACTATTAGTGGGTCCAAGTGGGACCCATTCACCATTAGTGTCAAATGAGTCCCATTTGAGCCATTTTTGGGTTTTGAGTGGGAAAAAATAGTTTTTAAGTTTAATTTTTCTCCATGTCGGCCTTAGGGATCTAATTAATGGGAAAATAGGGTGAATTTCCTATAAATATAAGTCTTTTAACCCATTTTCACATCTCTTATCTCCTATCACTCATTCACCATCATTCTTCTATCTCAAGTCAAGCAACATAGGGTTTTATCATTGCAAGATATCAAGAAAGCTTCTAAAGACATTCAAGGGTTGAATCTTCATGTTGTGTTGTAGATTTTCAAGATCCGCCATCATTGCAAGGTAATATATTCCATTATTGCATGTTTCATTCCATTCTTTCATCATTTTGGTTTAATTACCTAAGCGGGGTTTGACCAAGGCAAACCCCCATTCCCTAACATTCAACATATGTTTCTCTTGCATTATGTATTTATAGATTTAGGTCTTTTGGAAGCTTGGAAATAATTGTAGATCAAGTTGAAAAGTTGTTAAAGTCCTTTGATCATTCAACAAGTCAAAGAATCAACAAAATCTCATTTTCAAACTTGTAAATCAAAGTTTCAAAAGCAGATACTTGTAGAACATCAAAGTGTAGATCGAAAGATTTGAAATCCACCTTTGAAAACTCAAAAATTCAAAAGTGGTCTCATTCTCCATGGGTATCAAATGAGTCCCACCTCAATGTCAGTTTTTGGATTTTTACATTTTTAGATACCCTTTTGTTAGAAATAGGGTTCAATATAGTTTGGCAGAACTGGGACTAATTCCAATAAAATGTTGAATGAGTCCCTCCATGACTGAAAAACAACTTTACCAACATTTCAAATGTAATTTCTAGTCTTCATTAGAGTTCCAGGAGCACACTTTTAGTTTGATTCATTTCTATTACATTTTTTCATTCATTTGTAGGTGATTTTGTATTATACAATGTGTTTTCCAACATAGCATAAATCTTAAGTTTTGCATACATAATCAATCATATACATCACTTAATTGCATTTAGTTAACTTCATTTAAGCACAACAACATCATACATAACATAATTTGAATGAGCCTCTTAGCATTTTTGGGCCCTATCTCTCTCCTTTTAGGTGAAAAGCCCTAGAAGAGCAAGAGAAATACATAGGAATCCCAAAAATCTATAGTTCATTTTGGTGAACCTTTTTTTTGAATGCTTTATTGACTAATTTGGAGTCCTTCATCATCGTAGATCTAGTTTCCATTCAACTTGCATTCAGGTTTGCATGATCCTCATTTGCATACTAGGTTTTAAATTTTGCATTCATCAAACAAGCATTTAGGTTGCATTGTTGGCATTTAAATTCATGTAAATTTTCTAAAATTCTATATTTTTCACATAGACTTGCATCATAGCATTCAGAAACCGTAAAAACACCTCACAATTTTTTTAAAATTCTAAACAAAGTCCATACTGGGACTCATTCGCCACCCTGGGTGAATCAGTCACTTTTAACCCCTGAAACTACATTTTACAAAACTCAGAACTATGTTTTTCAGCTTTCATTTGGTACCTTAACCTACCTATATTAGTTAGCCACATTTTTGTAACACACATTTGGTTAAATTTAGCTTCAATTAGCTCATTTCATCCATATTTTAATTTCACTTTTGCATTCACAACATTTCATTTTCATATTGTTGCATTGTGTAAACAAAAAATTAGCTTAATTAAAAATTAAAAATTTCATCTCCTTTTAAGTCATTACATTGTATTTTATTTCTCTTTTCATCATAGCATGTTTTCTTTCAAAAGATGTTTTCTTGTTAGTTCACTTTTTATTACCACAATTAGGAATTTAAGAAAAATGATCAAAACATTGATACAATCCTTAATCTCACATTTCCCATTGGTGCGAATGGTAATGCAGACAATCATAACAATCATACTTGTTCTTTTCTCGATACCTCTACTATTAGTGATGAAGGTATCTTGGTCAAGGAAGTTACAAGCATTGCGAGTCTTCATTTTCCATTTTCTTATTCCCCTTTGGATGATGTTAGCATACAATATGATGAAAACATAGAAACATTCATGAATACCACCTCACATTATCCCCATAACCATGACAATCAAACCTTTCCATCTCCTAATAGCCCTCCTCAATGTCAAGAGGATAGGTTGGTATTAGAAGACATCCCTGTTAAGAGTCATGAGAATCTTGACACCCCCTTCCCTAATGCTTATCTCATTTGGGATGATCTATTTTAAAAACATTGTGATCCTTCTCTCGATGCCTCCCTCACTTGAGATGGAGATACTTTACATACTTCAAGTTTGGATGGACATATTAGAAGCTCTCCTAGTCGGGTAGGTAACATAACACATGAGAATGAGACTTCAACAACATTAGACACTCACCCAACACCTTCTCATAACCATCCCCCTATTCACAATCCCATCATTGATCATTCCCCTATTAGCAATGAAGTCATTTTGGATGAACCTATCCTTTTCAAAAAAATGCGGCTTGCTGTTCTTCTAAATGCTCTCCTTGTAGGGAGAATATCATGGTGTTAGAAACTGACAATAATAATAATTTCTCTTCCTTAGATAAAATGGTGATTCTTGATTGTCCTTCCTTATAGATATATCAAACCAAGACCACTGAGGTTATGAATGCACAAGTGTCCATTTGATTCCCCTCTATCAATGAACTATATACACACCCCATGGGACATTCAAAGAATCCCCTATTTCTTTACCCACCATCACATAAGCAACAAACTCAAAACAAACCTCAACTCATCCTCTACCCACCTAATCATAATGCATCGCAACAACCGAGTTATAATACCATTGCTCATGCATATAGCACTTGCAATAATCTACAACCACCTCAACCAACCCAAACCCCTTTACCTTTACAAAATCTTCCCAGTGCTCCTCATTACATCCCACACACAAAGGAGTAGTATCTTGTTGAACAATTTAAGAATTGAACAATTTAAGAATACTCCTGTTAAAATTTTCCTTTGGGATTTACTTCAAAACTCGCCAAATTACCACACTACTCTTGAAATATCCTTAAAAAATAAATCAATTCCTTCTAATACAACTATGAATTATGTGGTAGCTTTAATCCATAACAAAAATCTCGACATTACTTTCCATCAACATGAGCTCCCTCCTTTAGAGTTCCAAAAACAAAATGAAGCTTTAATGATCATCATTCAATACAACACAAATGGAATAAAGAGAAATCTTATAGAAAATGGCTCTACTCTTAATGTGTGTAGTGTGAGTCTTTTGGATAGGCTCAACATTCAAAGATCCACCATTCAACCTAATTCTCTATCTATTAAGTGATTTGATAATGTCAACAAGAAACTGCTTGGAGTAATCATTATGCCTCTTAAAGTTGGAGTGGCCACTTTAAATACACCAATCCATGTCATTCCTTACAAAATTTCATGCAACCTTATCTTGGGCAGACAATGGATTCATGCCATGAATGGTGTGTCATCCACCCTTCATCATAAAATGGAATACATTTGCAACAAGAAAGTATACACCCTTGACATTGATCCAGAACCTTATAGTGTCTTAGAACTTGATAAAACCAAAGAGAGCCCCTTGAACACATTAACACTAAGAATACAAGTGGAATCTACACAACAAAACAACAACAAAATTGAACATCACACAACATTATTGGACGATGATTGGGGTTCCTTGGATTTTGAGCATGGATTCCTGGGCGAACACAAAATCATCCACAAAGATTAGAAATAGGAAAAAGATACAACAATAATGTCAACACCAACTTTGGAAGAACTTTTGAAAACATCCACCTCAACCACTTTAGACAAAGAAGAAAACTAGACAACAACCTTTGATGAACACAATAACAAAAAACCACCTGATTCAAAGTCCATGAAAATGCTTTATGGAAAAGGTTATGAGCTTATGAAACATCAAGGATATAGTGGAAAAGGATTTTTTTCTCAAGAACAAGGTATCCACAACCCTATCAACCCTATCACATAACAAAAAAACTCATGGTCTTGGTTATTATCCTATAATAGATATCTCCAACCCTCCACCCAACATCAATAATATCACACACCACCCTCTTCAATCATCCTTAAATCGTCTTGAATATCATACTTCATCAAACATGCAACACATAATTGAAACTTTGATTAATGTCAATTTCATCCCACACAACACTAATGATTTGAATTCCTTAGATTTTGTATCCTCCTATAATGGAGAGACCAGAATCGCACAATCTAGACAGTCTTATGTAAGTATGACATCCAATAATGAGAAAGATGTATCTTTAAAACAAATCAAAAGACCACCTTCTCCTCTTGATCAAGAGGATATCTCGTTGAGACTCCTCCAAGATCACTTGATCACACTTCCTCCTCAAACTCACAATATATGCTCTCCCAATAATTTATTTTCTGCATAGCATAGAGTTCATGGTCATACCACTAATGAATGTAATACCTTGAGTCATAAAATAAAAAATTTTCAAGAGTTTTGTAAGCTTCCCTATGTGGGGGAACCTCATTCCTCTAATTTCTATGATTTTCACTCTACCATGCATCTCATTAATCATTTCATCTCACCTTTGTCCTGCACTAAGTGGGAAAAGGGTTAGAAAGCCTTATCCATGTATGTCACTTGTTGTTGTCTCTTTTGACTAATTTTTAACCTTTCTTGAACATATAAGATTAAGCTTGGGATGTGGACATGTCTTAAGATTGACTCACATATGACTTGCTCCCTTTCTTTATGAGGCATCTTATTGAAAACATATGACTTGGAATAGGGATTTCGGAGTAAGCTCTCATGTCTTCTTCTCTCTTCTCCTACTTTAAAGAAATTGCTCACGATATGGGTGCTCCCAACTACTTTAAAGTGGGGGGCATACATGACCACTCACATTTCATTGCACGATTCCTTTCTTCTTATGATGCATTCTTTTCTTGGTGGTGTCAATGGGATTAATTTCCTCCAAGAGCGTGATACTTCCTTTGACACATCCTCTCTTGGAGACGTTAAGCACAATGTCCCCTAAGATGATACCTTGCATGAACAAAGGGTATGTTTAGGATCATGATGGGCCAAAAAGTGGTGATATGATGGGTATGTGGTTGATGATTTTTTTAACCTAAAATTGATGAAATGAAAAGGGTTTTCAAAAGAGATTCTCAAATTTCCACCAATATAAATTATGATTTTACTTTGAATTTATAAATAATTATTATTCATTTTCTATTTGAAGTATGACTAAAGTCCTGATTGATAGGTTGATTGAAATTTTTTTATAGCTTTCAAATGGTATCACATTTTTTGAATCTGAAACATGCATCACATTCTATGCTTTGCATACTATAGCATTAACAAAATAAAATTTTAATTTCATGAAGTTTTGACCAAGTTAAGGTGGACAGACATAAGAGTTTTTATATTTTTTAAAATTTGTAATTAGAAATTCATAATTAATTACTTGGAAAAAAATTACAAAAAAATATGCATCAAATTGGAGCTAAAAAAAAACCCTTTTCCTTTGTGGCACCTTTTTAAAGTTATCAAGAAGTATAACTTTGATATGGTTGAGTGGGAAGCCCACCTAGGGGCATAAATTTTCCCCATAGACACCTTTGTGTTTGTGAGTGTATACCAACTAGCATATGTATCTTACCCTTTTGTGATTTCTCACCTATGGACAACCATAAGTTCTTTGGCCCCAAAGTGAGTATGTTGTGAACTTCTCACGCTGTAAATGACTTGAAGTTATATGGCCCCAGAGTGAGTACAACTTTTCTATTCAATATTTCTTTTCTTTAGATCTTCCCATTGCATGGTTTTGTATCTTGGTGGTTTGACTTAGGATCTTAGATCCTGGGGCCTTGGTCACCTCCTTTTATCTTTTTCATTCTCTATCATCTTCATCTATACATGAGGATCTCTCTTGAATACTTTAGTGTGAGTTTGAAGTAAGTTCATCCTCTCACTAAAGTGGGGCCTGAATGTGCCATAGAAAAAATGCCCCTTTCCTTGACATGGGATTAATTCATGATAAATTGGATTAATGAGATCTTCATTTAGGTTTTTTGAGACATTTTATGAATCCATACTAGGTATTGGATCCTTGAAAATTGAATAACATACTTTTAACAATGTCTTGTAAAATTGTTGTAAGAAAATTTCATGTTCTTCTAGACTTATTGAACTTGTTTCTCCCTAATTCAACATTATAAAATGTGTTTAATAACATTATGAAATCAATTTAAAATGCTTTTGAACTAAACTTAATGTTTAATTAGTGTTGTAATGTTTCTTGCACATTCACATTGGTTCTTGTGTCTTCCTAGGCTATGTGGACCCCATTTTAGTGTTGTAAAGTGTATTTAGTCACACTTTCACATTGATTTCTATGTCCCTAAGCCCTAATTAACCTTTACAACATAATTAATAGGCCCTTATTAACCCATATTGTGCATCCTGAGGTATAATTTGATCAAATAACCAACATAGTCATCATATAAACTTGATTATCTTACTTCTCAACATTCTATCTATTAAAAATGGCCCCTATGGGACACATTCACCATTAGTGACAAATTAGTCCCATCCAAGTGGGACCCATTCACCATTTTTCAAGTTTTGAGTGGGAAAAATGAGGTTTTGCATTTAATTTTCCTCCATGTCAACCTTAGGGATCCAATTAATGGGAAAATAAGGTGAATTTCCTATAAATATAATTCTTTTAACCCATTTTCACATCCCTTATCTCCTATCACTCATTCATGTATCATTCTTCTATCTCAATTCAAGTAACCTACGGTTTTATCATTGCAAGATATTAAGAAAGCTTCTAAAGACATTCAAGGGCTGAATCTTCATGTTGTGCTATAGAATTTCAAGATCCATCATCATGGAAAGGTAATCTATTCCATTATTTCATATTTCATTCCATTTTTTCATCATTTTGGTTTAATTAGCTAAACGTGGTTGACCAAGGCAAACCCCCATGCCCTAACATTCAACATCTCTTTATTTTGTGTTGTGTATTTACAAATTTAGGCCTTTTAGAAGCTTGTAAATAATTTTAGATCAAGTTGCAAAGTTTTTAAAGTCCTCTCTTCATTCAATAGGTCAAAGAATATAAAAAAATCTCATTTTCAGACCCATATATCAAAGTTTTGGAAGTAGACACCTATAGAACATCAAAGTGTCGATTGAAAGCTTCAGAATCCACCTTTGAAAATTTACAAATTTAAAAGTGGACTCATTCACCATGGGTGGAAAATGAATCCCACCACAAGGTCAATTTTTGGATTTTTACATTTTTAGATACCCTTTTGTTAGAAACGGGTTTCAATACAGTTTGGCAAAACTTGGATTGATTCACCCAAAATGGTGAAAGAGTCCCTCCAAGCCTGAAAAACAACATCAGCAACATTTCAAATGTAATTTCTAGTCTTCATAAAAGTTCCAGGTGCACACTTTCAGTATGATTGATTTTTGTTACATTTTTCCATTCATTTGTAGGTGATTTTGCATTGCGCAATGTGTTTTCTAACATAGCATAAATCTAAAGTTTTGCATACATATGAATCACTTTCAGTATGATTGATTTTTGTTACATTTTTCCATTCATTTGTAGGTGATTTTTCATTTCACAATGTGTTTTCCAACATAGCATAAATCTAAAGTTTTGCATACATATGAATCATATACATCACTTAATTTCATTTAGTTAACTTCATTTAAGCACAATAACATCATACATAACATAATTTGAATGAACCTCTTATCTTTTTTGGGCCTTATCCCTCTCCTTTTAGGTGAAAAACCCTAGAAGAGAGAGAGAAGTACACAATAATCCAAAATATATATAGTTTAGAATGTATTTAAGTCCACCTTCAAATTTTGGAACAACTCTTTGGTACAGTAAAAATAGTATTTCACTTTCTTCATTTGATTAGAACAAAGAAATGTTCACATTATTTGCAGTGTTTTAAAACACACTATCCCCCGTCACTTATTCTGTTATGAAACGTTTTTGTTTCATACACACCAACAATGTAATAAAGTCCACCTTGAAATTTTAGAACTCTTTGGTACAATAAAAATGTAATTTAACTTTCTTCATCTAATTAGAACAAAAAATGCTCACATTAATTGCAATGTTGGAAAAAACACTATCTCCTGTTAGTTATTTCCTTATGATTTTTTTTTCTTCATACACACCAAGATTGTAATAAATTCCACCTTAAAATTTTAGAACTCTTTAGTATAGTAAAAAATGGTATTTCACTTTCTTTATATGAGTGCAACAAAAAAATACTCACATTATTTTTAGTGTTGGAAAACACAATGTCCCTGTAAGTTCTTTCCTTATGAAAAGTTTTGTTTCATATGCACCAAGAATGTAATGAAGGCCACCTTCAAATTTTAGAACAACTCTTTGGTACAGTAAAAATGGCATTTCACTTTCTTCATTTGATTGGAAAAAAAATGCTCACATTATTTATAGTGTTGGAAAACACATTGTCCCTTGTCAATTATTTCCTTATGATTTTTTTTTTGTTTCATACACACTAAGAATGTAATGAAATCCACCATTAAATTTTGTAACAACTCTTTGGTATAGTAAATATGGCATTTCACTTTCTTCATTTGATTGGAACAAAAAAATGCTCACATTATTTATAGTGTTGGAAAACACACTATCCCCTATCAATCGGTTATTTCCTTATGAAATTTTTTGTTTTGTATGCACCAAGAATGTAATGAAGTCTACCTTCAAATCTTAAAAAAGCTCTTTGGTACAATAAAAATAGAATTTAACTTTCTTCATATGGTTGGAATAAAAAAATGCTCACATTATTTGTAGTGCTAGAAAACATAGTGTCCCCTGTCAGTTATTTCCTTATGATTTTTTTATTTTATTTTAAAACCAAGAATGTAATGATTTCCACCTTCAAATTTTATAGAAAATCTTTGGTACAGTAAAAATGACATTTCACTTTCTTCATATGATTGGAACAAAAAATGCTCGCATTATTTGTAGTTTTGGAAAGCACACTGTCGCCTTTCAGTTATTTCCTTATGATTTTTTTTTTTTGGTATGCACCAAGAATGTAATGAAGTCCACCTTCATATTTTAGAAAAAATCTTTGGTATAGTAAAAATGACATTTCACATTCTTCATATGACTAGAACAAAATATTCTCACATTATTTGCAATGTTGAAAAACACACTGTCCCCTATCAATTATTTCCCTATGAAATTTTTTTGTTTCATACACACCAAGAATGTAATGAAGTCCACCTTCAAATTTTAGAAAAACTCTTTGGTATAGTTTAAATGGCATTTCAATTTCTTCATCTAATTGGAAAAAAAAATTCTTAAATTATTTGTACTGCTGGAAAACATAATGTCCCCTATTAGTTATTTCCTTATGAAAAGTTATTTATTTTTTGAACATTTGCAAAAATTAAAACATACTTTTTACTCTAAGACTTGTTATAAATTTTGAAGATGAATTTCATTACATTCCTACTATGTAAATAAAATAGAGTTTTTCATTACATTCTTAATATTTTGTAAAATTACAGGTTGGAAAATATTGTGTGTTATGAAACATGCAACCCATGTACTATTGCAAAACCCTCTAAAAGTAACAACCTGATTGGTTAGGCACCCCTCAAGTCAATTTGATTAGTTTTATGTATCACCCACATAAAACTCCTCTTTGAGCTCTCCAACCTTTAGCTTAGAACAAGCATAATAATATCACTCAACCCATTGTGTTTTTCCAACATGCAATTATTTTGTGCATTCATATTTCATCATATGAGGAAATTAAAACATAATTTTTACCTAAGTAAAACTTGTGGTAAATTTTCAAATTTCCTTTAATTACATCCATACTCTCCAAATAGAAAATGGTTTTCATTACTATAATTTTAGGGTGGAAACATTGGGTGTTATAAAACTTTCAACCCACATATTGTTGTAAAACCTTCTACACATAACAAACCAATTGGTTTTTCACAATAAAATTTACAAAATAATTGTAGGTTCAAAAACCATAGTGGGTTGTGAGTGATTTAATTCTACTTGTTCTAATATGAAGGTTGGAGAGCTTGGGTAGGATTTTTAGGTGGGAGATACATAAAACTAATCAAATTGAATTGAGGGGTCACTAACCAATTAGATTGTTATGTGTAGAGGCTTTTACAACTGCACATAGGTTACATGTTGCATTACACCTAGTTTTTTCCAAACTACAATTATTGTAATGAAAACCTTTTGTTATTTAGAGAGCACAAATGTAAAAAGGTATCATCAAAATTTACCATATATTTTAATTAGATTCAAATTTTCATTTCAGTTTCCTCATATGATTGAAAAAGAAATGCACAAAATAATCCTAGGTTGGGAAAACATGGTGGGTTGAGTGATTTCCTTCTAGTTTTACTAAGCTCAAGAGTGGAGTGGTTGGGGAGGACTTGGAGGTGGGGGATACATAAAACTAATCAAATTTACAATCTCAAAACCCACCATGTTTTCCAAAATGAATGATATAGATAATGTATTGGTTGCATGTTTCATAAACTATCTACTCAAAACCCTTTATGTTTTCCTTTTTGTAGTTATATTTTACATTTATTTTTTGAGCATGTGAATAAATTGAAACATATTTTTTACTTTGAATTTTTTATAATTTTTGAAGGTAAATTTCATTACATTCATATTCTGTAATAACAAAAAAAAAAATCATTATATTCTTACTATTTTGTAAAATTATAGGCTAGAAAACAGTGGGTGTTATGAAACTAGCAACTTACATACTATTTTAAAACCCTCTACATATAAATAACATATTGGTTAGTTATGCATCAACTAAATTTTGTTATTTTTGTATATCCCCCACCTGAAAATCCTCCCTGACCTCTCTACCCGTGAGCTTCAAACAAGCAAAATTAACTAACTGATAACCAACATTATGTTTTCCAACCTTCAATGATACTAGATGCATTTACTTTTTGATCATATGAAGAAAATGAAATTCAATTTTCACTCTAACTAGTAGTTGTGGTAAATTTGGAAGGTGACTTTAGTGTAAGAAAAAATATCCCTTTTTCACACTTAATTTTGGAATGGTTAATATTAAAATGAACCTAATGTTGCCTTGATCTAGTGTTGTAATGTGTTTTACACATTCACATTAAGTTTAGGGACCTGTTAAACTAAATAGACCTAATTTCTCCTTAATTTAGTGTTGTAAATTGTATTTATTTACACCTTCACATTATGTTTTGGTCCCTCTTGCATTTATGACCTTCAAATCATCATTAATAGGCTACTAAGACCCTTTATTATGTATCTCAAGGCTTATTTTAATTGAAATCCTGACATAGTCAATAAATACACTTAATATTCTAACCCCCTGACATTTCCCAAATCTAAGAAGCTATGGTGAGGCCCATATTCCACCTTGGGTGTATGAGTCCCATTTGGCCCCTTTTTAGGGTTTTGAGTGGGAAATCAAGGTTTTGAATTCAAATTTTATGAATTTCAACATTTGGGATTTAATAAACAATAAATTATATTTAATTCTTATATAAAAAAGGTTTCAAATCATTATTTCACCTAGTAATCATAATTTAACCATCCTAGTAGTTAGCAATATAGAGTATTCAAGGGAAAATTTCTTCACCATTTGTTGCAACAATCAAGATCCATTATCATGTCAAAGGATTTATGCATCATTACATTTGGTTTTGAGCTAATATTGTGATGTATTGTTCAAGATCAATTCAAGTATTAAAAGGCATCATATTTCCTCAAGAATCATGATTATGTTGTACTTCCATTGAGGCCACTTCATGGTTTCCTGTAGATCTACAAAATTCCAAACAAGGTTCTATTGTTTCACCTCATGTTTCATGTTCATTTCATTCATGTTTCATTTCTCATTAAAGTTTGATTACCAAAATGAGGTTTTACCATGCATAACCCCTATCCACTAACAAATCAACATTTTTCTCTCTCTACATGTGTGATTACAAATCTAGGTGGTTTGGAGCTTGAAGATCCTTTGAAGACTAAATTGCAAGATTGAAGAAAGTTTTCAAGGTTATCAAGAAGTTGTCATCTTCATGGAAATTAACCTACATGCCACAATTCAAGCTTTTAGATTTAGAGAACTGGAAGAAGAAAAGCTACATTAGACCACTAGAGAACATCTTAGTTTCAACCAAACCCTAATACTAGGACTAAATCGCCACCTTGGGCATAGGAGTCCTTGTACAACACTTTTTTATACTTTTTAGGAGATCTAGGTCAGTCACAGAGAAATTCCAGTTCCCGCCCAAAAACCCTAGATTGGGTCTAAATCGCCCAATTTTACATATGAGTCATAGTGAGCTTCAAACAATAGAATTTCAAGGTTTCAAATATTTTTTTGACATCTTTCTTCTAGGTACCTTTCTATATCTTGCTATTTAGTTATCTAAATTCCAGTTTGATTTTCTAGGTCATTTACTTAGATTTTCATAGTACTTTCATCTCTTTCTTTCTAAGAACTTTCTTAGTGGTGAACCCCCTTTTGTCTTTAATCACACCCTATGAGACCTTATAGAAGATCTCTTTCCCTAATTCAATCACTAGGTTGAGATCTCTAGGTTTTCCTTGAATGAACTAGACTTAAATAGGTCTTAAACCATAGTTCCATCTCCTAGAAGGTGGAATCCTATTTCCTTGTCTTCATTTTGGTGAACCTAACCTTCAAACCCTTTATTTCCATATTGGAGTACATCATAGTCCTAGATATAGCTTACATTAACTTTGCATTAGGTCTTACATTAGTTCATTTGCATTTAGTGATTCCAAATCTTGCATTAGTGAAAAGTGCATATAGATTGCATTTTTGCATCTTAGATCATTCAATTTTACTAAAATTCTACAATTGTAAATAATTAGGTGAACATAAAAATTAGAGAACTTAACATTCACTTAGAATTTTCTAAAAGTAGTTTCAAAACCCTAATTTGGTACTCTTCCGCTGCTCTAGGTGATTTAGTCAAAGTACAAGTTATTTTTCCTAGTTTTTTGTAATTCTATGTTATGTGTTTTCATTGTTTGAACCCTCTAAAAACCCTAACTAGGACTCATACACCCCTATGGGTCATTTAGTCCTAGATCACACCTAAAACTATAGTTTATAGCATTAAAAACCTTATATTTTGTGCTTTTGTTTTTTTTTGTTAGATATCTATTTCAACTTGTTGATCTTCTGTTTCATTCATTTCATTAGATCTAACTTAATTTTCTTCATTGATTGCATTAAATTAAAAATGGCATTTACAACATTTTATTTTCAGATTGTTACATAGCATAATCAATCAATTATCATGTTCTAAATCTTAAAATTGCATTATCCTTTTACATGTTTTCTCTACCATTGTCACATTTCAAATTTTCAGGAAAAGTATTACATGGTTTTATTCCAAAAATCTATGGTTATCATATTTAATTTCTATTTTAAGATCTTTTTGAGTACTATAAGATATTTTTCTTAAGTGCATATGAATATGAAGTCCTCGCCCCTCTCTTTTTGTTCTTCATTGACCCCTCTCCTAGTATCCCCTCTATGAGTGAGATTAGTCTAGTGAAAGAGAACACAACCTCGAGTAATCATAAAAATCATATTCATTCTTCTCCTAATATCTCTCCTAATTTTAAAGATATTTTGGTGTCATAAGAACTAATCAATGATATTTTTGAGAACCCTAGTTGTTTCTCTCCCCCTACCTCTCTTATTGGGCAAGTAATTGCTAAACAAGAGAACATAACAATAGGAAATCTTGATGACCACATAACACAACAAGGGACCATTGAAACCTACCTAAATACCACTTCAACTAGTCTACATTCATCCCCCAAATCTTCCCCTCTTGTGAGAATGTTTTAGTGAAAGAGGGTGCAATTGTAGGAAATCATGACAATCACATTATTTGTGAGGAGGTATATTGGTGTTGGATGATAAAATATTTAAGATCTATAATATGGTATGTGTAGGATCATCATAGAAAAAATAGGCCCTTAAGTGGCAAAAAATTTAGGAAAATTAGAGTTAGGAAACTTGACATAAAAATTTGAATAAGTTATCTATATTATTTCAAAAATATGTAGGAATAGAATTTGTAGCAAATTGAATGTAGTTTCTAAACTAGGTTTATTTATCAAAAAAATCTATTTGGTGAAAATTTGAAATTTCAATGTAGTAGTACTTAAATTTTAGGAAAAAAATAAGTAGGTGTCTGTCTGACCACCCTAACCACGATAAAATGATAATATTTTTTTATAAGATTCTAGATATAAGTAGAGGACTCATGTCCTAATGTGATGCATATTTTTTTGTAATTTTTTTTCCAAGTAAATAATTAATTATGAATTTTTATTAGAACTTTTAAAAATAAAAAAATTGTATGTCTAACCACCTTAACTAGGTCAAAACTTCATGAAATTCATTTTTTTTTAAATCCTATAGTATGGAAAGCATAGAATGTGAGGTATGTTCTAGATTCAAAAAATGTGATACCGTTTGAAAGCTATAATTTTTTTTCAATCAGCCTATCAATCAGAACTTTAGTTGTAATGAAAATATAAAATAAATAATTATTATTTATTAAATTCAAAGTAAAACATAATTTGAATTGGTTGAAAGCTAAGAATCTCCTTTAAAACCCATTTAGTTTCATCAATTTTTGGTAAAAAAACAATCGTCAACCACATACCCTACAAAAACCCATCATATTGCCACTTTTTGGCCTAGCATCATGATCCTACACATACCCAATAACTCTATTTATTTTTCTTCTCCTAACTATCCTATATTGGAAGAAATTATGGGACAAAGGAATGTAATTATAGATAACCATGATATTTATACTTTTTCTTCTTCTAATATCTCTCCTATGTGTGAAGAAGATATTTTGGTGTTAGAAGATCAAGCCAATGAGAGTTATGTGAGTCCTATTTTTCTCTCTTTCCCTAGGGAAAACATTATTGAAAAATATAATGCCATTATTGATAAGAAAGAAAATATAACCATTAAAAACTCCCTTGTGATGGAGTCATTTTAGAAGTACCAACCTTTGAATTTCATGAACATCTAGTTTGTACTTCTCCTAAAAACTCTCCTACTAGGGAGGATATCATGGTGCAAGGAATTGAGAACATTGACATGCCTTTCAAACACTAGTAATGAGGCTTCCTGAGATGGAGATGATGAAGTGACATTACAATCTCCTACACTAAAATAAGATAATATTATTCAACCTCAACTCTTCCTTTACCCATTGTCACACAAACCTCAAACTCAAAAAAAACCCATCCTCATCCTCAAACCACCTAAGAATAATATGTTGTAAAAGCCAACTTACAACACCATTTCTCATAAATATAACACTAGAAAAAATCCAAAACCAAGACAAACACCTTCAAAATCCCTCACACTGCCTAACCCTATCTTGCGTGGTCCTCATTGTTTTCCTTTACATAATGAAAAGGGGTATAATCTCATTGAAGAAGTAAATAATACTCTTGTTAATATTCCTTATGGGATCTTATTCAAGCCTCCCCTCATTATCATAACATGATTCAAAGTTCCTTACAACAAGTTCCTACTACTAATGTGAAATCAAATGACGTGGTAGCCCAAATTCAAGCTATAGCACCAAACAATGTAGACATTACATTTCATTAACATGAGTTACCTCCCTTGGAGATGAGAAATAAAAATAATTCCTTCATGATAATAGCTATATATAATAGGTTTAGGATAAAAATATACCTTGTTTACAATGGATGAACCCTTAATGTATGTAGTGTAACCCTTTTAGATAGACTTGGTGTGGATAAATCAAGAATTGAACTTAATTCCTTATCAATTCAAGGATTTGAAAATGTAGGAAACAACCACTTAGTGTGATCACTTTTCCTATTACAGTTGGAAAGGAAACCTTACAAACTCCTATCCATGTTATGCCTCATAATCTTTCATACAATATCTTTTTAGAGAGACCTTGGAATCATGAGATGCATGTGGTGCCTTCAACTCTTCATTGTATCATGAAATATGTCTATAAAATAAAGTGTACCAAGTTAAAATAGACCCTAAACTAGAAAGTTGTTTAAACATCGAGAAAGGAAAGGAAAATCCTTTTAAAACATTGACACCAACTACACAAGTGGAACCAATGCAACAAAAAGATAAAGAAAAAAATATTAAGGAAGTTGAGAAAAAATATTAGAAGATGATTGGGGTTCCTTAGATTTCACATCAACATTCATAGGAGAATACAAGATGATAAACAAAGATTCCAAAAAGAAAATAAAAAATGGTTATTTCAAGAAAAAAAAAATAGAAGACCCTTCGAAAGAATCCACCTCAACCACTTTAGAATAAAAGACAAATTACACAAAAAACTTTGATTAACTTGACTGTGAACAACCACCAAATCCAAAAGAAATGAAAAAGCTTTATGGAAAAGGTTATGAACTTATGAACCAACTTGGTTATAGTGGGAAAGGATGGGGTGCTAGAGAACAAGGTAGAGCCTAACATGCAAGAAATGACTAGTGGTATTTGTTATTGTCCCTTGAAAGAAACAAACAAGCCTTCAATTAATATCAACACTCTTTCTAAAGATTTTTCTAAGCCAACTTTAACATTACTAGTGCATCCTAAACTAATAAACACTATTGGTCAAGTGATTATTATCCTTTTAAAGAAACAAAAGAAATAAATAAATATTCATTTACTATCAATGTCATCACAAAACAACTAATGATTCAAATTTAATAGATTTTACACCCTCGTGTAAAGGATAGTACAAAATCTCGCAATCTAAAGAGTATGATGTAAGTATGACATCTTGTACTAAGAAAGAGATATCTTTCTCATCAAATAACGGAACCGTTCTACTACTGATCAAAAGAGTATCTTTTTGAGACTCCTCCAAGATTGTTTGATATCCCTCCCTCCAAGAACATGAAAAAAAATTATCGCAAGAATTCATTTTGTGCATATCATAGAGTTCGTGGCCATTCTACTAATGTATGTAAGTTATTAGGTAATTAAATTAAAAATCTTAAGGAGTGTGGTGCTCTTACTTGTGTTGAAGCACCTTGTTCCTATAATTGATACTAATTTTCATTCTATTATGTTTCTCATAAATCATCTTTGATCATCCTTGTCTCGCAATAAGTTGGAGCAAGGGGTTAGGTAGCCTTGTTTTCATATGGCAATTGTCACTGTCTCTTTTGGAGAGTTGACTGCCTTCAATGTATATATAAGAGAAATCTTGGGATTTGGATTACATGCCTTAATTTGGCTCACATGTGACATACTTTTCTTTCTATGTTTAACATTACTATAACAAAGATTTTGGCTCCCAAAATCTCTAGTTCCTTATTAGGGTTTTTTACCTAGAAGGAGAGGACAATAGGTCAAAATGACTTTGTTAACACTAGAAGTAATGTAAAGAGAAGTGTTGAATGTGTGTGATTATTTTTTTGAATGCTTGGAAATGGAAATGAATGAATTCAAACTACTCTAGTGTAAGATGCTGGAAAACACAATGTTGATTGCAAGTACGAACTAGAAACTTTGAAAAATGGAAACAAAAATGAATGAAACTAAACTTAATGCACCTAAAGGAAAATTTATGTTACTAGAAGATGCTGGAATGTCTCAAAAAACTCTTTTAATGGCCACTAGGACTGGTTTACCATGCATGGCAAATTATTCCTGCTTCTCATGAAAAGTTTTGGAAACCTATTTCTGACTGTCAGGGGCTAAATTATGAGAAAAAAAACTTTTCAATCCACAAAATTAGACTAATTAACCATGGGTGGTGAATTAGTTCATATACCAAAATTTTAAAAATTAGGAGTTAGTTATGTGGAGCTAGATCTGCACTTTTTCTCTCTATAGGTGTATACTTTTGAAACTGTTAGATTCGGGTCTTAAAGTCACTTTTAGTTGATGTTTTGACCTGAATGATGAAGATATGAATTGAATGAATTTTAAATGTAATATTAAATGATTCCTAAGCCTCAAAAAGTCCTAAATCAGTAAACAAACAAGACAAGGGAGAGATATGTTGAATGTTAGGGAATGGGGGTTTGCCTTGGTCAAACCCCATTTAGAAAATTAAACCAAAATGATGAAAAGATGTAATGAAACATGAAACAATGGATATTATTACCTTGTCCTAATGATTTTATCTTGAAAGTATGCAACATAACATGAAGATTCAAACCTTAAATATGTTAGGAAGCTAACTTGATGACTTCTAATGAAGAAACCCTAGCTTGCTTGACTTGGATGAGAAGATAGAAGATGGATTAATGATGAGAGATGTAATAATGAGTTGTTATATGTAAAATGAGGATAAAAATACTTATTTATAGACAATTTTTCCTTAGTACCTGATAATACCTCATCATAGGTTGACATGTAGTGAAAATAACATTAAATTTTAGTTTTTCCAACTCAAGGGTCAAAATGGGGCTAGATAGGACTCATTCACCACACATGGTGAATTGGTCCCATAGGGGCCATTCTAACACCTAAGAATCCAAGGAACTAGGAAATAAGGTCTAAAATGCCATCTTGTCAGGTGTTTGATCAATTAAAGCCTCAAAATGCACAATATGAGTCATTAGGGACCTATTAGTGATGATGTAAATGTTAAATAGGGATTGGGACACAAAATTCAATGTGAAAGTGTAATTAAATACACTTTACAATACTAAAATGGGGTCCACATAGCCTAGAAGGGAACAAAAATCAATGTGAAAGTGTAATTAAATACACTTTACAATACTAAAATGAGGTCCACATAGCCTAGAAGGGCACAAAAATCAATGTGAATGTGAAAGACACATTACAACAATAATTTATCATTAATTTCAATTCAAAAACCTTATATAATGATGTGAAGATGTATTTAAATATATTTATAATGTTACATTAGGGAGAAATAGGTTTATTAAGTATAGAAAAGTGTGAAAGTAATTTACAAGACTTTACAACACCTTTAAAAGACATCATTAAAAGAATGTTATTTGATTTGAAAGGGTGCAAGACCTAGTGTGGATGCATGAAATGCCTCACAACACTAGATTAAGACTTCATTAAGTATATTTTATCATGAATTAATTCCATGTCAAGCAAAGGGTCCATTTCTCTATAGCACATTTAGCCCCCACTTTAGTGAGAAGATGAACCTACTTGAAACTCACACTAGAGTAGACATTCGAGAGACATCCACATGTATTTCAAGCCCCCAAGATATAAAATCATGCAATGGCAAGATAAAAAGAAAGACAAAGTGGAAAATATGTACTCAGTCTGGGCCAATAAAACTTCTTTTTGTCCATTGGGTGAAAAATGCCAAATTGTATACTCACTCTAGGGCCACGGAACTAGTTGTCCACAAGGTGAGAAAGCCCAAAAATAATTAAGATACATACACTAGTTGGTATGCACTCACAAACACAAAAGTGGCTATGGGGAAAATTCATGTTGCTAGGTGGGCCTCCTACTAAACCATCCCAATGTTATACCTCCTAATAACTTTAAAAAGGTGCCACAAAGCAAAAGGAATGTTCATGAACAAAAAGATAAAGGTACTTCAGTCATGCAAGCTACATTATGCAAGGTGGCAAAAAGGAAACACAAAATGTAAAAAATGTAAAATTTGAAAAGATGTTCAAAGGAGTCTTGTTAAGTTTATGCAAGTTCAATCACTTATGGAACATTGTGTCTAATGTCTCCAATTGAGGACCAATCAAATAATAATATGTTCACAACTTAGGGGATGCAGTGCATTGCATTAGGCCACCAAGAGGAATGCAATATGCTAAGAAAGCTCACAATTATGAAGGACATCACACCCAATGTCATCCACAAAGTGACAAATGCATCACATAAGCAACAATGATACACTAGGAACCAAGAATGAAAATGTATCTTTGTAATGTATGGCCCCCACTTTAAAGGAATTGCTACACTTTTGGCTATGAGAAATTACTTTAAAGTAGAGAAGAAAATAAAATCCAAAAATAAAAAAAAGACATGAGATCCAACCTAGAAAGCCCTATCCTAAGTCATATATTTAAAAGTTAGGTTGTTTCATGCCAAGGATAATGAAAATCAAAGAAAGGTTGGATGTCACATGTAAGTTAGTCTTAACACATCTAGTTCACATCTCCTTTCTATTATATGTTCATGAAAGGTTAACAAGTAGTAAAAAGGCTCAATGACAAGTGAGATACAAGGGATAAGGTTGTCTAACTCTTTGCCCCCCACTTAGTGCAGGACAATGGTGAGCCTAAAGTGGATGACAATATGCTACCCCTTGCAATGGATGCAAGACATGCAATAGTGATAATGTAAGTATCCTACAACTATTACTTGGAAAGGAGAAGCAACCAAGGTTATTGATGTGAATAAGAAAGATTTTTGGAAGATTCTTGTGTGATAGTATTGATGTTGAGTGTAGTTAAAGGAGAATAACCAAGACCATGAGTTGTTTGTTGTGCATTAAGTCCTATAGGGTTGTAGATACCTTGTTCTTGAGCACCACAACCTTTTCCATTATACCCAAATTGTTTCATGAAGTCATATCCTTTTCCATAAAGTTATTTTAGTGCTTTGGAATCAGGTGGTTGATAATTCTTATGTTCATCATGGTTGATTGTATATTTTGTGGCATTATCTAAAGTAGTTGAGGTGGGTGCTTTTGAAAAGGTGTTGGAGTTTTGTGTTTATAGGATGGTTGGTTGTTCTTGTTTCACATATTTCTTTTGTGTGAATATATATTCACCCATAAATGAGGGTGTCAATTCTAAGGATCCCCAATCATCACCAAATAATTTAGATGGCAATTCCTCATCATTGTGTTCAATTTCAAGAGGATCTATATTTGATATTGGAATTAATATTTTGAGAGGAATTTTAGCTCCTTTTTCAAGGTGCAAGAAACTTTTAGGCTTAGGATCTACTTCAATTTGATAAATGCTATTGTTATAGACATATTTCATGATATGGTGAAGGGTGGAAGGCATTGCATTCATCTCATGAATCCATGGTCTACTGAGAAGAAGGTTGTACAAAATATCATAAGGCATGCCATGAATAGGAGTTTGTAAGTAACCACCCCAACCATAATAGGTAAAGTGATTACACTAAGCAATTGCTTTTTTTTTTATCAAATCCTCAATTAGAGACATAATAAGGTATTATTTTTGATCTATCAACATGTAATTTATCTAGGAGGCTCACACCACACACATTAAGGCCATAACCATTATCTATGAGAGTGTGTTTGATACCTATGTGATTGAATTGAGAAAATATCATAAAGGAGTCATGTTTTTTTCACAAGTCCAAAGGAGGGAGCTCATATTGATGAAAAGTAATATCAAGATTATTTTTTTGGATGAGAGTTGTCACATCATTCAAAGTTGTACCATGAGAAGGTGAAATTTGTTGTAAGGTTGGTTGAAGAATATTGTTGTAATTTAGTGAGGTATGAAGTAAATCCAAAAGGGAAATTTTTGTAGGAGTATTATTTGATTGTTCAATAATATCATACTCCTTTGTTTATGGGATGTAATGAGGAGCACTAGGTGGATTGGGTAAAGGTAAAGAGGGTGGGGTTGGTTGTGGTGGGTGTGGATTATTTTAAGTATTATATGTATGAGAAATAGTATCATTAATAGATTGCTACAATACATTGGTATGAGGGGGATAGAGGGTGTGTCAGGGATGATTAGAGGGATGAAGGGGATGTGAAAGCGGGAAAATAATAAGTTGAGGTTTATTTGGAAGTTTTTGTTTATGTGAAAGTGGATAAAGGGTATGGTGAGGTTTATTGGAAGGGTGAAGTGGATGTGAAGGTGGGTAAAGTGTATGGTGAGGTTGAATATTGTTAACATACCTTAACAAGTGAGATTATTCATTGTCTTTGAAGGGGATATTATCTTTTTCTTGGATCATAATATCCTCCCTAGAAGGAGAATTCCTAGGAGAAAAAAAAACCACATGTTCATGAAAATTAAGGTTTGGTTCATCCAAAATAACTTCATCACCACTAAGGGAGGTTGCAATGGGTGAATGTGTTTGATTATTGATAATGGGGAGATTAGAGGAAGATTTTATTTGATTGTTTGTTGTTTCTAAGGTCACATTATCTCATTCCATATTATCTAAAATACTAGGAGAGCTTGTCATATGTTCATCTAAGGGTGAATTTTGCAAAGTAGTTTCATCACAAGTATGAGGAGGATCAAGAATTGAATTTACTTTCTTGATAAAGTTTTTTGTAAGTGAAAGGAGATAACTAAGAGTCTCATGACTCTCATTGGTTACGTTTTCTAACAAACTATATTCATCACAACTAGGGGAGATACTAGTTGAAGAACAAATGTTGTTATCATGATCATTTATGACTTCATTGCCCTAATATCTTCCACAATAGGAGAGGTAGGGGAAGGATCATAAAGAGGGTTGTCATAGGTCTTAAATATTTGATAATTTAATGTCAACATATGCTCCTCACAACTAATATGATTTCTCATAGAAATAGTCTCACAAATAAGGGAAGTTTTGGGAGATGAATGGAGACTAGGTAAAGTGGTGACAATGCATTCAGCTAGTGTTGCTATTCTATCTTCCCAAGGGGAATGAGGAGAAGGACAAACAAGACCATCATGATGTTCAATAAGTGTAACTTCATTCGCCAAGATACCTTCATCACCAAAAGGAGAGATATCAAGGGAAGGACAATTATGATCATAATTGTTATCTATGTTTGTATTCCCTTCTAACACATCATCCTCACAAATAGAAGAGATAGGGGGAGTGTAAGTTTAAGAAAAACATTGTCAGTTTCATTCTCTTGTGCTAAGAGACTATCATAACTAGGGAATACTTTGACTAAATGATTAACATGCCTATGAACTAACTTTCTCTTTGCAAATTTAGAGAAGATTGAAACTAACATTTTGAAAGAACAATCTATGCTAACTCAAAAGGCAATGTAAAAGTTTGAAATGAAATGCAATTTTAGATAATAATTGATGGATTATGCTATGAGAATAAAAACTTAAAAATGAAACCATGCATGAAATGAGCTAATTAAGGCTAAATTTAATGAAATAAATGCTATAGAAATGCAACTAACTGATATAGGTATGAAATGGCACTAAAGAGAAGCCCAAAAACAATGTTCTGAATTTTGTAAAATGTTGTTTTAGGGGTTAGAAGGGACTAATTCGCCTAGCTGGAAAATGAGTCCCAATATGGACTTTTTTTTTATAATTTTCAAGAATTTTTTACTTTTTTTTTATGTTTTTAGAATGCTTTGATGTAAGTCTAAATGAAAAATGTAGAATTTTAGAACTTTTCAAGGATTAAAGATGCAAAACTGAAACCTATGATGCACTTTTACACATGCAAAAATGAAACCCTAGAATGCAAGGTAACTAATGAAAAATGCAATGTAAGCTAATATAGGATGATCAATGGAATACAAAACTATAAAAGAAGGGATTCTAACAATAGGTTCACCAAAATGTAACAAAGATTTTGGCTCCCACAATCTCGAGCTCTTTCCTAATTTTCACCTAGAAGGAGAGGAAAATGGGCCAAAATGAATTTATTAACACTAGAATAAATGGAATGAGGAGTGTGGAATGTGTGTGAGGATTTTTTTGAATTCTTAGAAATGAAAATGAATGAATGCAAACTAATCTAATGTAAGATGCTGGAAAACATAGTGTTGATTGCAAGTATGAACTAGAAACTTAAACAAATGGAAAAAGAAATGAATGAAACTGAAGAAAGTCCACCTGGAGGAAAATTGATGTTAATGGAAGATTTTGGAATGTCTCAGAAACCTCTATTAATATCCACTGGTACTAATTCACCATGCATGGCGAATTAGTCATGCTTCTGATGAAAAGTTCTAGAAACTTATTTCTGGCAATCGAGAGCTAAATTTTGAGAAAACTACTTTTTACGCCTACAAATGGGACTCATTAGATATGGGTAGTGAATTATTCCATCTGTAGAAATCTAAAAAATTAGGAGTTGGTTTTGTGGAGCTAGATCTATACTTCTTCTCTCTACAGGTATTTTCTTTTGAAACTACCAGATTCGGGTCTGAAAGTTACTTTTTTTTTATGTTTTGACTTGAATGATGAAGAGATGACTTGAATGACTTTGAAATGTAATATTCAATCTTTCCTAAGCCTCCAAGAGTCCTAAATGTACAAAAAAAATTACAAGGAAGAGATGTGTTGAATGTTAGGGCATAGGGGTTTGCCTTGGTCAAACCCCGTTTATGAAATTAAACCAAAATGATGAAAAGATGTATTAAAACATGTAACAATGGAGATGATTACCTTGTACTGATGATTTGATTATTAAATTATGCAACATAACATGAAGATTCAACCCCTGAATGCTTTAGGAAGCTAACTTGGTGATTTCTAATGAAGAAACCCTAGCTTGCTTGACTTAGATGAGATGATAGAACATGGATTAATGATGAGAGATGTAAGAATGAGATGATTGAAAATAAACTTTAAATTTCACTTTTTCCTACTCAAGGGTTAAAATGGGGTCAGATAGGACTCATTTGCCACACATGGCAAATGGGTCCCACCTGGATGGGACTGATTTTCCATGTATAGTGAATAGGTCCTATAGGGGCCATTCTGACACCTAAGAAGCCAAGGAATTAGGAAATAAGGTCTAAAATTCCATCTTTTTGGGTGTTTTCTAATCCCAAGCCTAATTTTTCTTTATTGGCTCTTTTCTACGTACTCAACAATTCATCAGGAATATCGGTACCTCCTTTTAGTTTATGACCCTTATTGATATGCTCCTTGGATTTCTCCAAATATTTTATTAAAGAAACTATTTCTACATCAAGTTTCATACACTTATCCATTTCATATTGTATTTTAGATTTCATAACAGCCTCAACTCTTTGGAGCTCTTCTACATGCACTTTCAGACCAACTATCGCCTTATTGGATTCCTCAACTTCTTTAGTTAATCTGTCAATCTCCTTTTGAGAACTCTTTTTCAATTTCTTGTTTTCCATCTTAATATCATCATATTTTTTTCTTAACTCATCAAGATCTTCAAGAGTGCTAACTAGTTCTCCCTCAAGATCAACAACCACTTCCTCTTCTTCTTCAAATGAGTCCTTAACTTGTTCATCCTTTGGATCTTGGGTGGCATTGGTCATGAAGATAAAATATTTCTAAACTTCTATCATAACTAGAGCTTGATCTTTATCCCCATCTAAACTATCACTAGCATCAAAAGCATCACTTTCTTCTTGAATGCATACTCTTCTTCTTTCCAAAATTCTTCCTTTTAGGGTAAAACTCTTTCTTCTTTTTACTATATCCTTCTTGTTTAGAGTTATCCACTTTATCATATGGAAATTTAGAAGAAAAATGGCCTACTCTACCATAGTTGAATAATTTGAAGGAAAACTTACATTTATATTTACTAGATCCTCTCCATAGTCTCCTTATGAAGTTTTCTTATTCTTCATTAGTTTCTTATATGTTTGAAACAATGATTGGAGATTTTTCTTTATTCTCCACTACATCCTTTCCTTTCTCAAAAATATTAAATGAAAATTCTCTTCTAGAAGACTCAACACCAAGCATTCTCATCTCATAAGCAGTAAATATGTCATGTAGCTCATCTAGAGTGAGTTAATAATTTTTTCTTCCTTTTACATGGCATAAATTTTAGAATCATATTTATTCATCATGAACCTCAAAAAATTCAACAAAATAAAATCCTCTTTCATTTCTACACCATATCCTCTAATATGATTCACTATATCATCACCTCTCAAAAGATAATTTACAATTTTTTCTACTTTAGTCATCTAAAAGCTTTCAAATAGAGCTCTTATATTTGTAGCTTTTCCATCTTCACCTCAAAGTCTCCTTAATAGATCATAGTCATTTTTTCCCAAACATCATAAGCAATTTCACAATGCATAATTGTGTTATGCACATAATCAAACAAGTTGTTCATAATGGAAAAACAAGCTTTCTCATTATTCTCATAGTCATTCTTTACTATAACATCAGTAGGAGGAGTAGTTGGAGGAACATACTTGTTCTTAGCTAACATCTAAGCATCAAGTTTGAGAGAACCTACGTATCATTTCATCATAGAGCTCAACTTAGCATAGTTTGTTCCATTGAATCTAGGTGGTTTTCTTGAACCTTCCTAACATGCCATTGGGTGATCCCACAATACTAGTTGAAAATTTTTGGACAAACTAGACACTAAACTAAATTTTCTAACTAAATCTTCACTTTCGGGCACCTATAACAACTAAACCATGAGGAATTTGAAGATGATGCAAACTAGTGATTTGTAACATTTTTTTCTCTAGATTCTAAATATATTTTTTTCCAAATTTTTGGAATCACATTGCACTTATTTTTCCATCACCTTCAAAAACTATTTTTATCAATAAACACCATTTTTAAGGAGTGATGCTCACTATATACAACATAAATTTTTTCTATGAAGGATATATATATTTTTTTTTAGTAACTATGATATCTAATCATTTCATTTGGTTTTATAGTTTTTCATTGTTCAATTTTTTTTTCCTTAATCAAGTTTCAATCTCAAACCAATTACAATTCCAAAATAGGAAAATAGTATACATCATAACTTTTTTTGTATGTATCAAAATTTAATTTATTTTTTACTTGATCGAGGACATCAATACCTAGCTTGAACATATTTTTCAAAATTTTATTTTGATAATCTGCTATTTTTCCTCATGTGCATAATAGAGAGCTTTATTTTTGGTGAAAAACCTATGTTTAATTAAACTAAAAAACAACTGCATAATAAAAGAAAAAAATATTGAGCTAGTATTGGCATGGTGTGATGGTTTATAGGTGGCATTGTTGTTCTTGCCACCATGGTTCAAACCCTATTGGGGTGGTATAGTTGAATGGTTGTATCCGGTTCATAGCTCCAGTCAAAAGCGTTTACCCCTTGAATAAAAAAAAATCAAAAAATATTGAAATTATATTCAATGGATAGCTCATTTTGAGGACTACTATCATCCAATTGGGTCTGTGAAGTCTTCTCCATTTTCATCCTCAGCTCAGTATTTGAAGGGAAAAAAATTGTAGAATTATTTCACCAGAGGGGGAGAAGGGGAAAAATGGAGGGTTCAAATGAACCTAGGTTCAAGCAAACCCCCCTTGGAGGTTCACTAGAACTAGGGTTCAGATGAACCTAGGTTCGATAGAACCCCCTCTTGTAAGTTCTCTTCATCATAAAAAATGCAAAAAAAATGAGTCTCATCATTTAATATGGTTCACTCAAACTAGGGTCCATTTGAACACCCCAATTCATGTGAACCCCTAAAAAGCATTTTTTTCATTGCAACATTTTTGCAATTTTCCTTTCTCACTAGAATTATAAACTAGTTTTGTGGGTTTACCCCATTATGTTTTCTTATCTAAGATCTACTTGAGCTAATTAATCTTCTCGTAGGGAACCTAGGGCTCTGATACCAATTGTTGGAACACAATAATCTACTAAGAAGGGGGTGAATCAGTAGATATTAAAACTTTTAGTCCTTAAAAAACTTTTGCAAATTCAACCTTAAACTCGAAATGTGTAGATTGAAACATGAATAGATATATTGACCACAAGCACAAGAGAGATCAACACATAACACCAAATATACATGGAAAACCCAAGATGGGAAAAACCACAATGAGAAATGCTACTAGGATCTTCCTACTCTAGGATCACAAGCATCAAAGTTCAATTACAATGTTTTAAGGGCTACAACACCAGGGAAGCTTCAACTCCTTATTTTAGAAGCAACAACTTCAAGGATGATACAACACTCTGATATGAGCTACAACTTAGTGCAAGTGGAGGCTACAACCTCTTACAAAGTTCTACAATCAACTATGCAAAAAATGGTTCTACACAACCTACAATGCATCAATTTAGTACATAAGCTCTCTTTCTCTCTTCTCTCTTACTCCACTGTAACTAGCTTCATGTATTTTCAATCTTTTTTACTTTTTGTTATAGTTATTTGCTTCAACTTGTAGATGCCTTTTCTTAACACTTTTTCACTCACACTCTAAAGTTCCACATTTTCCTTTATTTATTTTAGCTCTTTTATAAAAAAATATCTATTAGGTGTTTTCACTTGCTACCTTCTTCAACAAATTTCCTATATATCAAGCCACAGACCATTGTCTAGCTCATCATTAAGATGTCTAATAGGATTTAGCAGATATCACCATACCTTGCATCGAGCCATATAATATAAATTCTATTTCAGAGAATTTACTCAAATTAGTTCTCTGTCAAACATTAGAATCTATTATACATTCAATACATTATCCTATCCATTTGATCTAATTTGATCTTGATCAACATGACTCTCTATGTCATCGACCTGTAGATCGAATCACCTCTTAATTGTTTGTTGGTGCAATTGAACAATTTAATTCCGTTCCTACGTCAGTTGTCAGACTGAAATCCTTATTCACACTATTGAGCCATTGCATATTTCTACTTTTGAATTTTTTCCATTAGTCGTCTCTCTCATGCCATGATCCTATGATCCTTTATTCATTGTCAAGTCTTTAAACCTTGATCATTGGGTAAGTGATTATTCAAATCTCCATCATTGATCTTAGGGGTATTCACCATGTCACTCTATCAAGGAATCATTCATTATAGTCTCATCGATGTCCACTGCTCTCTTTGATGTGAATCACCTCTGAGTACATGGGCCCACATGTAATCTTTCCTTTATGTCATTGCCACCTAATTCATAACAACAGTGTAAATTAACACATCGAGAAAAAATTTCTTCGACACCTATTGTTCTCTGTCACAATCTATCATCATCACCATCCTATTGGCTTTCACTTTTCTTTTCACTTTATCACCCCATCAAAGAGACATTTTAATGACTCCTGCCAAAACCATCATGTTACTCTAATGAGTGAATGTTCCTCCTTACCACTCTATTGAAGAGACATGCTTCAAAGTCCTCCTGAACTATCAATGTCCAACTAAAGGAATGGTCATCGAGTTGTCGAAGAGACATCCTTGAATATCATGTTAACACTATTTTGTCTCACTGATGAATCTTAGCTCACTTTCATTATCACCACTATCAAGTCCCACTACCATATGTTGACTGACATCCTTGGAATCTTTCCAACAATCTTTCTAACCCTATGGGTTTGATCGAGCCCCACTAACATTTACGTGGGGCAAGTGGGCATTGTTAGATCCTATCACATTCATCATCACCATCAATCTTCTGCCATTGGAATGTCACCAAGACCTTGGTTCATCTCCCTTTGAAACCATTAGGTCACCTCCACACAACGATCAACTAAGCCCTTAGTCCATTAGAATGTCAAAGATATAATAACGAAACTACCTCTAATTTGCATCTCTCTCTTTGATTAAGCACATATGAGAATATCAAAGAGAGATCTGAATAGGTCTCATCGACGACCATCAGTCATGTTGATGAAGGTCATTGATGATGTTGCCTATTAACCTCATCACCATGTCTCTATATCATAATCCACAACAAGGATGTAGATTAATGTTCACTCAATCTTGTTAAGCCACATGTCCTCTTCATAATCACTATCACCCACATCATCATGAATTTTTCCCGCTCAAGCACTACCCTCACAATGCCATGTTAGGGAGACATTTCCAAAGGTCTCACTCAAACCATACAATATTTCTAACAATTCTTCCATACTCCTTGTTTCTTAATCAAAGAGACATTCATAGAATTCCCTTTGATGACCTAGTGTCTCACCAATGAGATGGCCATTGAGTTTTCAAAGAGACATCTCCCATTCACTTGCCAACCACACACTTTCATACCAATCTAAAGGGGATGTATAACATTAAAGTGCTAGGAAGAGGGACCGATCACCCTCATGACTTCAATGATGTAATTTGCAACTAATGGAACTAAAAACCACTGATACCAAGTCAACATCAAAGTAGAAATCTATTTTAAATTCCATGACTACAAGTATCCATAGGGTTTAACCGATAAACCCTAACATCTAAGAGAAAAAATAAAATATTTTTGTGTGCATCCTTCACTTTCTTGACTTGCACAATACCTTTGTAGAATTCTCTTGAGAAACCTAATTTAAATCTTCCATCATATCCACTACTCTCACACTCATCCTTTGTCATCATGCCAACAATATTGTTTGCCAAATTTCCCCTTTTGACATGAATGAAAACTAAATTCCAACACTTTCCTCTCTTTCTTTCTAAGCACTTGCTTAGTGGTGAACCATGTTTTGTATTTAATCACACCCTAGGAGACCTTATAGTAGATATCTTTCCCTAATTCAATCACTAGGTTGAGATCTCTAGGGTTTCCTTGAATGAACTAGAGTGAAATAGGTCTGAAACCTTAGTTCCATCTCCTAGAAGGCGGAACCCTATTTCCTTGTGTTCAAATATTTCCATTGCATTTTTGTGTGTAAATAATAGAATATTTTCATTATAATCATGTTGTCTATGTATAATTGTAAATTGGAAAACATCAGGTGTTATGAAACTTGCAACCCACATACTGTTGGAAAACCCTCTATGAAGAATAACCCAATTGGGTAGTCACCCCTTAGGTCAATTTGGTTACTTTTATGTATCCCCCACGTGCAACTCCTCACCTAGCTTTCTACCCTTCAGCTTAGAACAAATAGAATGAAATCAATCACAACCCACTATGCTTGTCCAACCTATGATTATTTTGTGCATTTACTTTTGCATCATATGAGGAAATTGAAACACAATTTTACTCTTAAGTAACTGTTGATGTCAAAATTTGACGAGATAACAGTGCCTTATGGGAAACTCAGTTCAAGGGGGATCCCTTTGCGCCAAACTGAGTGACCTCTGGATTTTAAAGAAGCCGACTTCTTCTATAATGGTTTTTTGGAAAGGGAAAAGGAAGCAGATATAATGAAACAAATATTAATCTAAGGCGATGCGCCAAAGCTTACTAATAGGCACAATAAATCATAGATTTAAGGGCCTGAATGTTATTGTTATGTTCCAAAACATCGAAAACTTAAAGCTATAGCATGAACAATTCATTTAATTGACATAAAATAGTATCGCATACATTCTTACTGCTAAGAAGAGTCATTAAGACATGATTTAGATAAGCAAGTTTGCATTCAATGTATAGAAGTCTCCTCAAATGAAATGCTTAAGACAATAAGAAGCACAGTTTACAGTTTAATCAAAACATGAAAAACAGAAAGGCTGAACAATAGGCACAGTCTGAAAGTTTCTTGCAAATAAACATGCAAAAGAGGCCTGGTGTCTCTTGCTAAAACCAGTATTCTTTCAAAAAATCTTGGACCTTTTCTCTTCAACAGAGAGAGTATGTATAGCCGGAGAGCAAAATCCCACCGCTTGGAGAGCCGTAATAGAAAGATCCCACAATCTCCCATAATGATGCTCGAATAAGAATATTCCCAATGCCGTTATAAGAGCAACCGGTCATAACACAGCATCCAGTCGATCGGTTACAGGCGTGCCCTTTGTAATGATGGCAGTAGTCCCAACCAAGCTTCGAAGTGACAAGTGCCGCCCACCGCTTCAGAGAACCATGACGAGCAGCACCCGATAACACTATCCCGCTTAGCCAGCCCATAGCTTGCTTTGATAATCAGTGTAAGGCACGTGGCAACAAATCACGGCCTGAATGAGAACTCCCCCTCTATCTGTCGAGAGCTTGCGGAGAAGTGACACGTGTTCAAGGGACTGATGTCACTTTGAAAATGAGGGGGGAAGGCCGTATGAATCGGGTGGCGAAAGACGCGTGGCCGCATTTCACAACTCGTAGTGCTCTCATCCCTGCTGCTGTTTAAAAGCTGCAAACCGCTGACACGTGGCTGAAGGTAGGTCCCGCCAGGAAATAAAGAAGGCCTATAGAAATATTTCACAGCCCGCAGCTACATATTCTATCCCTGTAAGGAAATTTTGTGATACGTCGCCACGTACCAAGATGTGGGCCCCTTGATGAATCTTAGGAGTGCTGGCCCTTTATGGAAGGCTTAGCAACCTGAAGAGAACACAAAGCAACAGAAAATAAAAAAACCCCGTAGGCGAGACACGTGGGCGCCCAACGTAGCATTTTAGGAGTCGAAAGGGAAGCCGCCTACCGAAGCTACGAAGTGAGAAATGTGCAAAGGGAAAGATCAAAACCTGTCGGGAAGCCAAAAAATGTGGAGACGCACAGGCCAGCGCACGAATATGTACAAAAAGGAACTCGAAGGGAGCTGCTTGAATCATTATTTCAACAGCTTTTGGCGACTATTAGGGGCGTTTTGGATAAGGAATGGAGAACCCAAAAAACTCTCTAGTTCTACAGACCAGAGCCTTCATCTATATGGTGAATGAAGTTAGAGCTTGGAAAGTGCAGCCTGCAAAGGCACCCATTCACTTTCGGACGGCTTTGCCATGCTGCGCAAATTCTCTTGTGCCCCGCAGAGATCAATAACTTCCTTGTGAGGCAGCACTCCTGGCAGGCCATTGCCTGCTTGGATATGGAAAAGTAGCTGAGAGAGTGGATGAATGATTGCCTCGATATCTACTGCTGGTGGGGGGCTGCTGAATTCCTTGACTGCCTCTGGATCGTTCTCCTTCTGTTTAATAACCTCAGTATTCTATGCAGCTATGGTAATAGTGCCATCCTCAAGGAATAGAGACGATAATCCCAACTTGCCCAACTCAGAGAAACTCCCCCAAATGCCATCCAGCGCTTTGTTTAGAAAAGTCGCCGCTGCCTTAGTACGCTGGAAAGTAGAGTGGCAATGAATGAATTTATTTGCCATTTGAGCAGCGGTGTCCCGATCTTTGATACCCGCCCCAGCAAAGATATTGTCTGAGACTGAGTATAGCTTATTTAGCAAGTCCCTTGCCTCGGGAACCTTTTCGAGGATGAAACACGAGAATTGTTCCATTGTGTCATGGGCTTCCTAATTGAGTTTTAATGCTTTGTCGATGAACCGAAGGGTAGGCTACAGATTTAGGTAGAAGGTTTTGATTTTCTCCCAGTGAGAAATGTACAATTGCCTAACCAGTGGGATGATATCAGGTTGGGCAGGGGCTGGTAGTAGAGAGGCCTTAAGCGAAGAAATCTCTGTGTCTCTTGAAATGAGGGCCTCGGCGAATTCTGCCTTCTTCTTTCTCTCAGACACCAACTGCTCTGCATAGCTATTCATTTCTTTATTCCAAGTTTGTTCAGCTCTGGAGTGGTTAGCCGATTGCTCTTCTAATGAAGCTTTTGTCTTTCGGAGCTCATCTTCTAGCTTGGTCCTTGTCTCTCGGAGCTCCTCTTCTAGTTTAATCTTCAGACCTTTGAATTTAGCCTCTTTTTCTTGTACCTTTTACTGATACTGCTCTTGTAGGCGCTCCATCTCCTCACCTTTCTCTGCCAGCCTCTAACTGTACTCAAGGCGGAAGCGTTCAAGCTCCTCCTCTATCGACCGTAGGCTCTGTCGCGCTGCTTGGTTTTGATTCTGTAATTCTTTTAATAAGACTGGGTTGGCTACTTGGGTCTTCGCAATTTCGCCCTGAAGCCTGTTTCTCTCATTTTCTGCTGTTAGCGCCCTTTCTGTCATTCAGGCGATATCCACCTCTAAGGATTTTTTCTTTGCCTCTAGAAAGCTCAACCTGTCCTTGGCTGCCTTGAGCTGTTCATCCTTCTTCTTTAACTGGCGACCAGTCTCTAGGAAGTCGGAAGTGACCACCTGTTGTGTCTCCTCCATGATTTTGACTTTATCTTGTGGCCGGGCTACCTTCATGTCCAGTCCGACAGCATAAATTTCATAGTCCTCCGGTTGCATTTCTCCCTGGGGCTTGTTTATCCTTGGGTACATAGTTGCAAATTTTAATTCTTGGCGGGCCTCGTCATACGAAGCCTGTACTCTTGGCTCGGCGGGGGCATTGTCATCCTTTGCCCTTCGTCGCCTCATTCTATTTGCGTGCGCTTCCTTTCCACAATCTATCTGTGCTATGAACTCAGCTGGTGATGAAACCAGCCCACCTACGAAAGGAACACCAGAAGGTAGGGCATAGGGATAGGTAACTTTCATAGGCACACGCATTTGTTTCTTCTAGAGGGTGACAGTTTGCGGAGAAAAACGTGGCACGTTCTATAGCTTAGCCTGGGGGTTATCGGCAGGGTTAGACATTTGCAACGGCTGAACCGGAGATTCGGTCGTAAGGCCCATTGGCCGAGGAAAAAAGAGTCGCTGCCTGGGTATCAGCTTGCTGCAACAGGAAGGGATCCGTAAGCATATCAGAAAAAGAGTGGGGGCCAATAAGAGGAATATTTTTGAAAAGCGAGGTGAGGAAAGTCTGGGCGGCAGCAGTAGGCGTTAGCATGCTCGGAGGAGTAATTATAAACGGTTGGGCTTGCGAATATTGGGCAAATCCAACAGAATAAGTTGGACCAGAAATAGAAGGTGGAGGGCTCGGACTAATGGCAGGAGTTGCTGATTGAGCAGGGATGGACGTGAAAGAATGAGATGTAAGAGAGGAAGGAGCGAAATGTACCTGCTGACTGGTCGGCGGTGGCTCTGGGATCATTCGGGACTCGCCCACAACCTCTGGCATTTGACTAGCAGTGGGTGTTTCACCTTCGGCCGGTTCATGTGAAACTGTCCCGATAACACTTTCCGTGTGTTGCCTTTTCGCAGGGGGACACTCACTAACCTCGATAGTCGGATCCTTCTGCTGGGGCATTAGCCTGACCAGTTTAGTGGCCCATGTGCATGTAAGCGAGCCCCTTGATATGTTAAAGTGCACATTAGTGCCCACATAGGCGGCATGCTCGGAGGCATCGCCTCCTTGCGCTAATACCGCTGTTTCTTCCTCCTGCTCCTCAGAGCCCTCTGCTTCGCTTCTGTTAGCACTAGAGATCAGGCTGGGATGGCCTTCATCCCACCATCTTTCAAATTCCTAATCGTCCTTCAATTGATTATAAGGAGCGTTCAACTGTCCTGTTTCCTAGCGATATCTCCAAAAAGCTTTTATTTTTTCATCGCTCCATTCCTCGCCCACTTTCAACTTGTTATACATGTTGTGCTCTATCAGAAGGTTGTCTTTGGCTACGGCCACTGGAAAGTAGAACTTGTGCCATGGGCCCCTGGTATCTGGCGTAGGGATTTGTGCTAATTCAACCAAATCTTCATCTTTATTAGTCTGGTTATTACGCCGCTTCTCCCAGTATGGTGGGAGAACATGTGTAACTTTCATATGCGGCTCAGGTAGGTCATTGAAAGGGTTGTAATCCCACTTATCATTTACTAGTACTAACCCCAGATGTGCCAGCTTGTCCCCTAGCAGCTCATGTGATCGTTTCTTAACAAGCATTATTGACTTGAAACTCTTCGGGCAAGAGAAGTGGGTATGTGCAGGATCATGGTGTGCCAAAAAGTGGCAATATTATGAGGGTATGTGGTTGACGACTTTTTTTTCACCCAAAATTAATTAAACGAAAAGGGTTTTTAGAGGAGATTCTCAGCTTTCCAAAAATATAAATTATGATTTAATTTGAATTTAATAAATAATTATTATTCATTTTTTATTAGAATTACGACTAAAGTCCTAATCGATAGGTGATTGAAAAACATCTATAACTTTGAAAGCGGTATCATATTTTTGAATTCAAAACATGTGTCACATTCTATGCTTCACATACTATAGGATTAAAATAAGAAAAATTAAATTTCATGAAGTTTTGACCAAGTTAAGGTGGTCAGACAGATGAGTTTTATATTTTATAAAAGTTGTAATAAAAATTCATAATTAATTATTTACTTGGAAAAAAATTATAAAAAAATATGCATCACATCCGGACATGAGTCATCTACTTATATATAAAATCTTACAAAAAAATATTATCATTTTATTATGGTTAGGGTGGTCAGACAGACACCTACTTATTTTTTCCCTGAAATTTAAGTCAAGTTGCTTAACACTTATTTTTCTGAATTTTTTGCCACTTAAGGGCCTATTTTTTGCATGATGATCCTGCACATACCCAAGAATCCCTTCCTCTTGACACTTTCACTGCTACAAAACATGAAATCAATGATGCACACCTACCGGAAAACCTCCAGCGCGAGCACTCTATCGGTGATGCAAGCCGGGAGCAGGAAAGGCTTACCAATAAAGCCCCTCATTCGAAGGATCGTGAAATCCTTGCCCAAGAACCAGTCACAAGCGGGGGTGTAGCCTTGCAGAAATCTAGTCTGCTCAGTATTAAGCTAGACAATATCACCCTCTCCGATCAAATCATTCAGGACCGGGGCTATGAAATAGTCCGCGAATGCATAGTATTCATATGTTGCGGAAAGGTAGGGTGTCCATGTAGACACCGGCTTTCTTTTGTTCTGCTCATCAAAAATTGATAGTGGGACAAATCGGGTGAAGAAATCCGGATTCTGATGCAGGAACATGTGGACCAGGTAGGAAAGAAATCTAAATTTTTTCTTCACCTGATAATTCTCTATTTGCTGTATCATTTCTTCGACCATGAACTGAGCAAAATCATACCAAAAAAGTTCACGCTGCTTGCGAAACTGTATTGCAGGGCCCAGCTGAAAAGCCTCGATCTTCTCATCGAAATCTCGACCACAAACAAATGTCAGCATGGATATGGGGTCTTGGAGGTCATCGCGGAATGAACCATGCGATAATGGGATACTCGGTGCCTTAGCAGACACAACACCCTTCTTATTAGTCTCTTCTAACAGGAAATCAAAGCTGGTTTTCATCCTTTTCCATATTTTTTCCCCTTTGCTTGGGCGAAAATGCTCAATATTCTCCTTTCTTCTGCCGGGATCAGGAATACATAACATATGCCAGATGGCTTCCGGGCTGATATGAACCCTTAAATTGTGACCTTCAATGCAGTGGGTCTCTGGATTATAGCGTTGAATAGCCGTGTTGACCACCTCCAGGCAATAGTGCACTAATGGGACCATGTATTGTAGAAGACCGCTAAGCTAGACTCTACTTGCCGTGGCTTGGTCCGCCCTTGGCACTGATAACCTTGCGCAAGCCGTCTCTCTAAGAGGTTTAGGGTTCTTGGCAAGCTTTGGGTTGTAGATATTAGCCCACTTTTCTCTAACCTTTTTCGGGTTATTCCACTCTTTGGGCCTCTCCAGCTCCTCTGTGTTGGCTCTTTTCACCTTCGCTGGTATACCAGGAGTGGCATATGCTACATCCTCATATACGTATACCTTGGCCGAAGAACGAATAGCCAAATACAGTTCCTGGCTAATCTCTTCTTGCATTGGCTGAGCTGTAGATTCTGACATTTTTCCTTCACGGCAGAACTTGTAAGCTCCTTGGCCTTTGAATACGCTTGCACTGGATATACAAACAGAAAACACTTCGCGCCCTCCTTAGCTTTTGGAAAAAGACTTAGAAACATTAAGCGTTTTCATGCAATAATAGCAACTTTCCTCAAGGTGGTAGGCGAGCGCAAGCCCCTTGTATTTAATTCGACATGTACCGTTAACTCCACAACTCGTGCAAGATGAGCTGATTGCTTTTTCGAGGCGGCCGGATTTCATCATTGCTTTCAAGTTATCGTGTGATACGCCCTGATCTCCTTGGAAATTGAGCTTGCAACTGGCCTTCTCACCTTGTGCTAGCATGTACCGGTAATTAATATCCCGGTCGGAATGATTACGCCAAGCAAACGATCACCGCCTGAAAAAGATACGAATATCACCTCGGGTTCCGGGATGTGCTTGAGATTTGACACCATAGCATACGGCCATACGTCCCTTCATCAACAAGTGCCACCTTTTTTAAAGCTCAATTAATTAACTTGATTTAATTAAGCATGCCTTGAGTCGTGCTATCATGCATGTACCAGCCCAAAACATGAACAAACGTAGACTCGGCCTTCGAGATTGCAGCCAATATACATCACATTGCTTACAGGCGGATTGGCATACGTCTTGTCAATTTTCTATAAATAGGCCAGTAGATAGCGAACAAACACACTTTGCATTTAAGAAGTGATAGGCTAGTAGAATACTGCTAAGCAAGTCTTTTCATAGGTTAGGTGGTAAGCAGATTTCGGCATTACTCAGCAGATTTAGGAATAGTGTTAGGAGAGATGGATACCCCTATTCGCCTAACCTTGTTCAAATCACAGACGGCGTTTGTAGGTGAGATCTCCACTAGAAGGCTCAAAAGAATGACGAAGAAGAAGCACTCGCTGGTTCTAGTAGCCATTAAGTGGGTTCTAGGCAAGGACTGTGTTGAATATGAAGATAAGTATCAAGTGAACACCGACGTGTGCTCGCACTTTGTAGCGTCCATGCTGGACATTTGTGTCCCTCGGCCGCTTGTCTTGAAGCTGGTCAAAGAAATCTTCCCGAAGAAGTACCTGAATGGGTTCGGCGAGGTTGTTACACATGCTACGTACGGGATAGGCCTGCCAACAGCCAGCAACCTATGTCGCTTTATCGAAGAAGAAGCTGTTGTCATTTGGCTGCCATTCCTGAGCGGATTCTGCCTACAGACCCGTGGCCAGCACCAGCAAAGGGTTACCCAAGCCCTTCACTTCCTATTCAAGAGCTACAACGTGATACCCTTCTACGATGTAGAATGGTACACTGACTTCAGGAACCTGGTGTATCCACCACCGATGACGGCTGCATTGAATGATGTTGCCAGTGCCACCGAGGAGCCTGTTGACAAGGAAGAAGTGGACGCTGCCTTAAATGCATTGATTGTTGCCAGCCATTCCTGCAGAAAGATGACCCCCTTGCCTTGCTGCTTGTTGATGTAACCCACCTGCTCGATATAAGCCTGATAAAAGGCCATCATATATATATATACTCTAATATTTGTACATTTTGAAAATCGGCATCCATGCCATTTTGTAACCAGGAACATGTATATAAATATATACGTCTTTTTTTTAAGTGAAATCTATGCTCTTGTTTGCTTCTGTGTGTAATTTTCTGGGTTTGCAAATCTTGTATGTTTTTTCTCTGTTTACGAGCATACCTTTGTGTTTTAAGAAACTCCGGTGTTTTACCCACTAATGATGATGAGCGAATGCGTAGCAAGTCAATTGATTTAGCAAAAGGATAGGCCAAAACTAGGAAAGGAAAAAAAATGTTATTTACAACTGTACAGGGTAGGGCTTGATACTTAATGGAACAATTTAAGGTGAATCCCATTAACCAGGATTCCTAGAGGCTCTTGTTCCATATTTTCCAGCTCGAAAGCATTGTGTTGCATGCACCGAATGATTTTGAAGGGTCCCTCCCATAGGCTATCAAACTTACCATGCTGACCTGGCTTTGCAGCCCTGCTATCATATTTTAGCACTAAGTCTCCACTTTTTAGGCCTTGGTCGGAAGCTTTTTTGTCAAACCACCGTTTGACCACCTGTTGACGGCCTATCATTGCTTTTAGGGAATTTTCCCTTTTTTCCTGTACTTCCAATAGTTCGGCAAGCCGAACCTCCATGGCATCATTTTGTTCTAGCTCAAGAGATTTCAACAACTGTATCGCCGGGATCTCCATAGAGATAGGTAATAGCGCCTCTTTTCCATACACTAGCTCATAGGGCGAAGTCTTGAGGACTTGTTTAGGAGTTATGCGGTTGGCCCAGAGTGCTTTTCAAAGATTTTTATGCCATTCCCTCTAGTGTTCTGAGCCAACCTTTTTGAGGAGTCAGACTAAACTTTTGTTTGTCGACTCGGCTAGGCCATTTCCCTGTGGATAATAGTTTGATGATGTTTTAAGGAATATGCCATTTTTTAATGCAAAGTGACATACCTTTGTGCCTACAAATTCTCTAGCATTGTCCGAAATGATTGTCTTCGGAGGGCCGAACCTTGTCACCAGAGCCTCGAGGAAGTCTACAATCTCTGCTTTCGTCGCCTCCTTAAGGGGAACAGCCTCTGCCCACCTTGTGAAGTAGTCTGTAGCTATTAAAATCCATTTATGTCCGGAGCTAGAAACTGGGTTGATCATTCTAATAAAGTCCAGGCCCCATTGCGCAAATGGTTCATCTGCCACGATAGGTTTGAGGGGCATCACTGAATTCTTCCTTCTGTCAGAGAAGAACTGACATTTTTTACAAGTTTTTACCAGAGAGTAGGAATCATTGAAAAGTGTAGGCCAGTAATATCCAGCCCATAGGACCTTGATGGTGGTAGTTTTAGCGGAGAAATGTCCACCTTCATCGCTATTGTGAAATGCATTAAGGATCCTCTGCGCCTCCCCTGAAGTAACGCATCGTAGGAGCACACCATTAAAATTCTTTTTGAAAAGAACTCCTTCTATCAGCGTGTATCCGCAATTCTGAAGCCGGTAATACCTTCTTTTTTGGGATGAGAGGCCTGGCGGATACTTCCCGGTTCGCATGAAGTTTGTTCTATCTTTCAGCCAATCATCCTCCGATCCCGATCCATTTATCAGGACAAGCTCTGGCTGTTCCTCTTTAGCAGGCATCTCCTCGTCCTGTGCCATATACTCACATAGTCCTCTACCTTTAATAGTCTTGGTAGGCCTGACCTCGATGTCATACACCAGGATCTTGGTGATCCAATTAGCCCTTTTTTCTGTGATCTCTCCCTCCATGATGTATTCCCACACACTAGAATGTGCGACATATACCAGAACTTTGTTACAGGAAATTAGATGGTGAAACTTTTTAAGTCCCTTTACTATTGCGAAAGCCTGTCTTTCAATGAAGTTATAATTCGCCTCATATTCCTTTAAGGTTCGGGAATAGAACGCAACTGGATGCTCTCCCTTTCCTTCTCTATCCTTTTGAGTTAGAACAGTAGCGATACTGGACTTGCTACTGAAGGCATACATTATAAAATCTTTGTATTGATCTGGATTAATTAACACCAGGGCTGAGGAGATTGCTTCCTTGACCTTTTCAAATGCCTCCCGAGCCTCCGTTGTCCACTTGAAAATTTGATCCTTTTTCAGCATTAGGGTGATCGGCCTAATTATTCCCACAAAATTGAAAATAAATTTACTGACGAAATTTACTTTGCCCAGAAAAGACTGGACACCTTTCTTATTTACCGGGAGAGGAAGCTCCTTTATAGCCCTTACTCGTTCGGGGTCAATCGAAATACCTTCCTTCGACACAACATGTCCTAACAGCTTACCCTGAGGTACTCCGAATACACATTTCCTTGGATTTAAGGAAATCCCAACTCCTGGCACTTTTGAAAAACCAACTCCAAATGATCGAAATGATCATCTTTAGATTTAGAGAACACAGTAAGATCATCCAAATAGATTAGGATAAACTTATTGATCAGTTCACTAAATGCGACGTCCATAGCTCTCTGGAAAGTTGCCCCTGCATTAGATAAACTGAAAGGCATTTTAGCATATGCAAATGTCCCCCACTTGGTGGTGAACGTAGTCTTGTGCTGATCTTCTTCTTTTACTCAAATCTGGTTATAGCCAGAGAAGCCATCCAGTAGAGAACATTTCTGATCCTGCGACAGTTTGGAGGATCGACTCCATAGAAGGCAATGGATAGTGGTCTTTCAGAGATGCTCTATTTAGGTCTCAGAAATCCATGCATAAGCGGATATCACCATTCTTCTTTCAGACTGGTACCAGATTTGATACCCAAGTACTATGTTTAATTGGGAAGACAATACGTGACTCAATGAGCTTGGTTAGCTCTTGTGCCATCAAGGCTTCAATTTTAGGGTTGACCGGCCATGTTTCTGTCGGATTGGTTTCGCACCTTCTATTAGCTCAATAGTATGTTGAATGATGCCAGGATCATAACCTTCCAGATCATCGTAGGACCAGGCCACTACTCTATATTTCCCATAGAAACTGATAAGCCTTTCTCTATCTTACTGTGAGACATCTTTTTTGACCCGAAGGTTCCTGTCATTGGAAACCCGAAGGTTTTCATAATCACCTTTTTCCGCCACGAATTTCTGCTTATCATTTCGGGCGTCACTACAATCAAATTTTTTTTTGAGAGTAACCAATCCTTTCGGAAGCTTATTTGACTTTAGCTGCATAATTTGTCCTTCGTAGGCCTCGGCGATCTTTGGTTGGAGTTGATCAGCAAATTCCCCTGAGTGTTGAATAAATGAGGCGATGTGTTTGTCGCTCTCAAAGACTTGCCAACTTTGGTCATTGTCAGGTATTGCTGGTCTAACAAGCACTCGCACTGAATATTTGTTCTGAAGCAAGTCAGAGATAGGATCAAACTGAGCACCGATTACCGCCATGCGATCTGCATCGCCATTTTGTGCTAGGGGAATGGTCAGGATGTTGAAAGCTTCAAAACTTTCTACAAGGTCCCATATTCGATGCCGATAGGATCTCATGCAGATATTCTTTGCTGCTGAGATTCCTCGGACCTGATTAACTACCAGTTCTGAATCTCTGAACACAATCAATTGCTTGATACCCATTTGTTTCGCTAGGCTTAGGCCTTGGACTAACCCCTCATATTCAGCCTCGTTATTTGAACAAGCGAATTGGAATCAGAAAGACCTCAACAACTTTTCATTCTATGGGGATATTAGACATACCCCTGCTCCAGCTCCAACTTTGCTCCTTGCTCCGTCAAAATACAATGTCCACAGCTCACTTGCTTGGTCATCGTCGGGTTCTTTGACGACCTTTGGAAGAACTTGGTCTTCATCATAAATCACATATGTGCCTAATCCGGTAGCATGATAATTTCCAAAAGGATCATTGTTTATATGTTCACTCAATAGAGCATCTTCCTTATCACTTCGGTCTCCGTTCACCTTCTCCTCCTCTAGCAGTTCGACATTGTACATGTCCTGCTTGGTGGAGGTATGTGCAGCTTCAAAGTTAATCAGGGCCTCATTCGCCACATGTTCAGAATGTAGAGCCTCTGATTCTATCTTCATCTTCGCGCCATGTTTGGTCCTAAGTATTAGATGTGACCAATCTAAAGACAAATAGCCACCCACCTTCAAAGTAAACTCTCGAGAAAGACAAAGACCAAACATTGGTGGAACATCTATGATCACTGTATCTTGCGGGACCGTGATACTTGGGCAGGAAAATAGAGTTAGCGGAAGTGCTTTGATGACACCCACAGTATCAACCTTATTTCCATCTAGCTGCATCACCCCTTTTTTCATAGGTTCGTAGCTGAGTCCCAAGGCTTCGGCTATTAGTTTTGGCATAACCGTTGTACTAGCGCCAGAATCAATCATAGCGTTGTGTAATAGTTTATCCCCTATAATGAGGGTCAAGAAGAAGGATTGAGGTTTTGGCCTACCTCCGCCATGCGTATGGGGTTCCTTCGCTTTGTTTGTGAGAACCTTAGTCGGTGACATTTGATAAACCGCCTCGGTACTGGCCGAAGGCTCGGTTAGTGCTGGGTCCATCTGTTGCTGAAGCGCCTTTTGGAGTATAGTTTTTTGTTCTGGGATAGCTAGAATGTCCCATAAAGACACATTAGCGGATGATTTCTTCAACTACTCCACCACATTAAAAGGTGAGGAGCTCAGAAATTTCTACTCCTTTGCTCTTGTTATAATAATTTCCTTCCGCGGTTGAGAAGACAAAGAGACAGTCAAAGCGTCAAGAATTTGATCTGAAACATCTTTGCATTGCGGGTTGTCTGAAAGCGAAACAACGGGCTCACCGGTGAATCTCCTCTTGGAGCGTTTGTTATAGTCAGACTGTACCTGTGGCGTTTCGGCTGTGGACGTGTCATTTGCAAACACCATTTCCTCGTCTTCCATCCATGAGAAGAGCGCATGATTAGGAACAATATCGGACTCTTGCTCTAGGGACATTCCCTGTATTTGCATGGTAAGGACTGCATTCTCCATTGCCGAGGCATATATGTACTCTTCGTTCTCTGTCGCAATACCTTGAATACGTTGCTCTGCTACCCTTTGTTGTAAGTTGCCACACAGACAATTTTGGGGCATATGTGCATCGTTGCAAGGGAAGCACCATGGATTGATGTCATCAATAAGATTGTTTTGTCCCACAGTTAATTCTTTGCTAGAGCTTGGCGACGCACCTGCCAGTGGTGTAGGCACTGGAACCATTTGGTTTATAGCTGCTACTGGTGAATTAGTGCGAGGCGCATTCTGATATTGATTTTGATGATAGGTAGGCTGCCCACCTTGATAGTTCTGATATGTAGGTCATGGAGGAATTGCTTGGTTTCGCTTGAGAGTTGTTATATCATTCGCCATAGTCTGCAACATCTCCTTGAGGTCACCCATCTCATTCTTGGGAGCACCCGATGTAGAGGCCAAGTTTTTAGGAGCGGCTGTATATGAGTACGCTGACTGGGGAGTCGCTGGTGCACCGGTCGACACAACCTCTTGTGCTACGTTCGATATCTCAGGAAATATCGGCACAATAGGTCGAGGAGGCAATTTCCCGCAGTCTATCAAGTGATTCTCTACTTTGATAGCGATGGCATATGCATCTAGTAAAGTGGCTCCTCCCAAAGACTTGATCATCATAGAAATTTCAGGATTGATGGACTTCAGATAAAACATGAATGCCAATTCTAGAGTCGGGCGGATGGTTATAGGAATCCTCCGCCAACTTGAGTGAAATCGGGCATTGAAGTCCGTCAGAGCCTCCTGGGGTGCTCGTTTGATGACGGATAACTGATAATATAGCAAAGAACGATCTCTGTCATTTGAAAACCTTTCATAGAATGGATCTCCGAGGTCATCCCAAGTGCGAATGGTATTAGGAGTAAGTGTTCGGTACCTATCCAGAGCTTTGCCTTTAAAGGATGCAGCAAGGAGCCTCAGGGCTACATTCTGTGTTGTGATACCGTGTACCAGACATACATCCGCTACATCCTGCAAATGCTCTACTGGCATTTTTGTGTTATCTCCGGCGAATTTAGGAAGAGCTTTCAGGGCCGAAACCAGAATAGCGCCCCAAACAGCAGGCGCTACCGGAGCTACCAGCGGGCTTCCAGCATCCCATGCTACATAATTTTTGTTCATGGCTGGCAACATGGTGAGAGGAAAGGGTGGTGGGAATGGAATGGTTACTAACTGATTTGCGGCCTGGACTGTCCCTAACGGAGGCACTAGTAAACCTGGGTTATTTGCAGTTTGGGATCTAGTTACAGGCTTATGGCTCATACACCCTTTTAGAAGACAATTTCATTAGTTTGGGTCCCATTGAGTGTGCCAAAAAAAGGACAAACTGTTGACACCAAAATTTGACGAGATAACAGTGCCTTATGGGAAACTCAGTTCAAGGGGGACCCCTTTGCGCTAAACTGAGTGACCTCCAGATTTTAAAGAAGTCGACTTCTTCTATAATGGTTTTTTGGAAAGGGAAAAGGAAGTGGATATAATGAAACAAATATTAATCTAAGGTGATGCGCAAAAGCTTACTGATAGGCACAATAAATCATAGACTTAAGGGCCTGAATGTTATTGTTATGTTCCAAAACATCAGAAACTTAAAGCTATAGCATGAACAATTCATTTAATTGACATAAAATAGTATCGCATACATTCTTACTACTAAGAAGAGTCATTAAGACATGATTTAGATAAGCAAGTTTGCATTCAATGTATAGAAGTCTCCTCAAATGAAATGCTTAAGACAATAAGAAGCACAGTTTACAGTTTAATCAAAACATGAAAAATAGAAAGGCCAAACAATAGGCACAGTCTGAAAGTTTCTTGTGAATAAACATGCAAAAGAGGCCTAGTGTTTCTTGCTAAAACTAGTATTCTTTCAAAAAATCTTGGACCTTTTCTCTTCAACAAAGAGAGTATATATAGCCGAAGAGAAAAATCCCACCGCTTGGAGAGCCGTAACAGAAAGATCCCACAATCTCCAATAATGATGCCCGAATAAGAATATTCCCAATGCCGTTATAAAAGCAACTAGTCAGAACACAACATCCAGTCGATCGGTTACAGGTGTGCCCTTTGTAATGATGGCAGTGGTCCCAGCCAAGCTTTGAAGCGACAAGTGTCGCCCACCGCTTCAGAGAACCATGACGAGCAGCACCCGATAACACTATCCCGCTTAGCCAGCCCATAGCTTGATTTGATAATCAGTGTAAGGCACGTGGCAACAAATCGCACCCTGAATGAGAAATCCCCCTCTATCTATCGAGAGCTTGCGGAGAAGTGACACGTGTTCAAGGGACTGAGGTCACTTTGAAAATGGGGGGGGAAGGTCGTATGAACCGGGTGGCGAAAGACGCATGGCCGCGTTTCACAACCCACGGTGCTCTCATCCCTGCTGCTGTTTAAAAGCTGTGAACCGTTGACACGTGGCTGAAGGTAGGTCCCACCAGGAAATAAAGAAGGCCTATAGAAATATTTCACAGCCCGCAACTGCATATTCTATCCCTGCAAGGAAAGTTTGCGATACGCCGCCACGTACCAAGATGTGGGCCCCTCAATGAATCTTAGGAGTGCTGGCCCTTTATGGAAGGCTTAGCAACTCGAAGAGAACACAAAGCAACAAAAAATAAAAAACCCCGTAGGTGAGACATGTGGGCGCCCAGTGCAGCATTTTAGGAGCCAAAAGGGAAGCCGCCTGCCGAAGCTGCGAAGTGAGAAATGTGCAAAGGGAAAGATCAAAACCTACCGGGAAGTTGAAAAATGCGGAGACGCACAAGCCAGCGCATTAATATGTACAAAAAGGAACCCAAAGGGAGCTGCTTGAATCATTATTTCAACAGTAACAATTGTGGTAAATTTTGAAGGTGGCTTTCATAACATTGATTCGATCTCTAAATAACAAAATGTTTTCATTACAATAATTGTTGGTTGGAAAACACTGGGTGTTATAAAACTTGCAACCCAAATACTATTGTAAAACCCTATACACATAACAACCCAATCGATTAGTCACCCCTCAAGTCAATTTGATTATTTTTATGCATCTCTCACCTACAACTCCTCCCTAAGCTCTCCACCCTTGACCTTAGAACAAGCAAAACAAAATTTCTCACAACCCACTGTGTTTTCCAACCTACAATTATTTTGTGCATTTATTTGTCCATCATATGAGGAAATTAAAATGCAATTTTTACTTTAGTTAATAGGTGGTAAATTGTGAAGGTTACTTTCACTACATATGTATAATCTTTAAATAACAAATGGTTTTCATTACAATAATTGCAGGTTAGAAAATACTAGATGTTATGAAACCTACAACCCACATATAGTTGTAAAACCCTCTATGTGCATAACAACCCAATTAGTTAGTCACCCCTTAGATTAATTTGATTAATTTTATGTATCTCCTACATGTAATTATTCCTTGAGTTATCCACCCTTGAGATTAGAACAAGAAGAATTAAATCGCCCACAATCCACTATGCTTTTCCAACCTTCGATTATTTTGTGTATTTATTTTTCTATTAGATGAGGAAAATTAAACAAATATTTTACTCTAAGTAGCAATTATGGTAAATTTTGAAGGCGTCTTTCATTACATTTGTATTTTGTAAATAACAAAATCTTTTCATTACACTAATTACACATTGGAAAGTACTGGGTGTTATGAAACCTACAACCCATATAGTGTTTCAAAACCCTTTATGTGTAACAAGCTAACTCATTAGTCACCCTTAAGGTCCATTAGATTAGTTTTATGTATCCCCCACCTACAAATCCTCCCTATGATCTCCACTCTTCAACTTAGACCAAGAAAAATGAAATCACTTTAATTTTATTTAAATGAATGTTTTAGGTTTAATTTTTGTAGGATGTTGGATAGTTTTGAAATATAATAAAGGGGGGAAATATGGCTTTAATTATTTCCATGTTTAATATCAAGTATAACTTTAAGTATCGAGGGAGGTCAAGAATAAAGATGTTTTCACTAGCTTGTGGAGAATGGTTTACATAAGGATCATAGTGCAAACCCTTAATATTTTGATGTGGTCCCTTATATGAAGGTCCTTTTGAATATAAAACCAAATTATATATAATATAATATCCACCAATCATATCAATATTCATTGTACAAATACATTAAGTACTTTGACATCATTCTTTCATCTACTACCTTTTAACCTTTCACTATTAAGTTTTTGTTAAATTAATATATTTTAAGCTCCAACATATTTTTCTCAATAACAAAACATTTTTTTATTTAGAGAGTATGAATGCAATGAAAGACACCTTCAAAATTTACCACAACTATTATTTAGAGTAAAAATTGTGTTTCAATTTCCTCTATGATAAAATAATAAAAACACAAAATAATCACATGTTGGAAGAACATAGTGGGTTGTGATTTATTTCATTATTCTTGTTCAAATCTCAAGGGTGGAAAGCTCGAGGAGGAGTTGTAGGTGGAGGATACATAAAACTAACAAAATTGACCTACCTGACTACTCAATTGGGTTGTTATGTATAGTGGGTTTTACAACAATATGTGGGTTGTAGGTTTTGTAACATCTTGTGCTTTCCAACCTCCAATTATAGATATGTAGTATGATTGTAATGAAAATATTTTGTTATTCAGAGAGTACAAATGTAATGAAAGGAACTTTCAATATTTACCATAGTTGTTACTTAGAGTAAAAATTGTGTTTCAATTTCCTCATATGATGGAAAAATAAATGCACAAAATAATCTCCCAACAACACCCAATCTTCATCATCAAGATGTATCCTTCCCACATAAAAAACACTCCATCCATCATCAATCAATCTTGGCTTTTCAACTTGATAGAGGAAACATCATTTTTACCTTTGAATCATTATGTGCATGCTTGCTTGTTTGTGCAAGTTGAAGAACACAATGTGTAGTTAAACCTACAAGTTCATATATAATTAAACCTATAACAATGCTAGAGAAACATAAAATTAGGAATACACTTTAGTTCGGCCCCAAATACCTCTACTATGTGAAGATAAAGGTTGTTTACTCCAACCATTCCTTCAAGATAACCTCAAATGAGAAAAAAAATACATCTTACAAACCATGAACTAAACTTGTGTAGGTTGAACACCACAATGTGTAATTCAACCTAAAAAATTATATTTCAAATGAAATCCTTCACAACCCTACAAAAACATAAAATTTTATGTTGGCTACAAATTTTGTTTTATATTCAAAAGGACCTTGATGCAAGGGACCACATCAAAATATTAAGCCTTTAGATCCTTATGTAAACCATTCTCCATGAGCTATTCAAAATACCTTTATTCTTGAAACCCCTCAATACTTGAATTTATACTTGATATGCAACATGGAACTCCTTAAGCAATATTTCCCCCCTTTATTAGATTTCACAACTATCCAAATCTTAAAAAAAATAACTAAAACATTAAAAAATAAAATAAAGGGACATAATTGACACCATTACCACTAATATTGACCACAATTCTCATAAAATTATTAAACCATAGATTTTTGGCTCCTATGCACTCTCTAACTCTTCTAGGGTTTTTCACCTAAAAGGAGAGAGGGAGGCTAAAAATTCTAAAGGGTTCATTCAAATTATGTCATGTATGATGTTATTTAAAGTAAATTAAATGATCTAAGTGCAACTACGCTATTAAATTGATCAAACATGATTGCCAAATCTAAGAAACAAGTGATGTTTGAAAACACATTATGTATTGCAACAATGAACTAGAAATGAATGAAACTTAATGTTTGAACCTAAAGAGTTGAAGAATATTGTAAATTTCTTTTGAAACACTATTGATGCTAATTTTTAGGCCTGATGGGACTCATTCGCCATTTTGGGTGAATCAGTCCTAGTTCCAAAAAACTACACTAAGGCCTGTTTTAGCCAAATGGGTGTCTGAATCTCCAAAATCATTAGGAAACAGGTACATTGGGACTCATTCACCATTCTGGGTGAATTAGTCCATTTTTGGTTTTTTAAAAACTCAAAAATGGAATTTGTAGATTTTGGTCTGCTCAATTTACACCTTCAGGTACCTATATCTGAAACCTTGATTTCTGAAGCTATAAATGACCTTTTGTGTAGATTTTGGCCTTGAAAAAGTGAATATGACTTCAAAAAAAATTCAATCTAATCTTCAATAATTTCCAATCCATCCAAGCACGTAAATTTACAAACACACAATGAAAGAGAAAGAAATGGTAAATGTTAGTGCATAGGGGTTTGCCTTAGTCAAACCCCTTTTTAGGTAATTAAGCCAAAATTATGAAAAGATATAATTAAGCATGAAACAATGGAGTTTTTACCTTTCTTTGATGATTGAACTTCAATTTCTACAACAAAACATGAAGATTCTACCCTTGAATGTCTGAAAATTGCTACTTTGGTGACTTAGAATGACAAAACCCTAGCTTGCTTGATTTGAGATGGAAGATAAATGATGGATGAAGTTAAGTTATGATGAATTATGGTTTATAAGGTTGTATTTACAGGAAATTCACCTTATATTCCTATAAATTGGACCCCTAAGGCCAACATGGAGAAAAATTAACTTAAAACCTAATTTTTCTCGCTCAAAACCCCAAAAACTGGCTCAAATAAGACACATTCACCATTAGTGGTGAATGGGTCCCACCTAGATGGGACTAATTCATCATTAATGGTGAATTGGTCCCACATGGGACATTTTTTCTAGCTATAATGCTAAGAAGTACAAAAATTGGGTTTATATGATGACTATGTTGGTTATTTGATCAAATTATCCCTCAGAATGTACAATATGCATTAATAGGGGTCTATTAATCATTATGTGAATGTAAATTTTGGCTTGGGACAAAAATTTAAATGTGAAAGTGTGATTAAGTACACTTTACAACACTAAAATGAGGTCCACACAACCTTGGAAGGCACAAGAACCAATGTGAATGTGGAAGACACATTACAACACTAGTTTATCATTAAAAAATTTTACAAGCCTTCTAAATTGATGTGATAATGTTATTAAACACTTTTTTTAATTTTTAATTATGGATAAATGGGCTCATTAAGTCTATAAAAGCATGAAAGTATCTTACAACACTTTACAACACCTTTACAAGACATCGTTAAAAGAATGTTATTCAATTTGCAAGGGTCCAAGACCTAGTATGGATGCATAAAATGCCTCACAACACTAGATTAAGACCTCATTAAGTTCATTTTATCATGAATTAATGCATTTAGCCCCCACCTTAGTGAGAGGATGAACTTTCTTCAAACTCACACTAAAGTAGACATTCAAGAGAGATACAAGTGTATAGGTGCAAAAGACAAAGAATGAAAAGATCAAAGGAGGTTGCGCAAGCCCCCAATGATCCAAGATCCTAAGTCAAACCATAAAGATACAAAATAATGCAATGGAAAGATAGAGAAAGATGAAAATGAAAAGTTTGATCAAGCTTGAATCGTTTGTCCAACTAGTTGTGGATCAGATCTATGCTTGTTTATTTTGAAAAGGAAAAGTGTACTCACTTTGGGGTGATGAACTCTTGGCTATCCATCAGGTGAGAAAACCAAAAATTATACTCACTATGGGACCATGGAAGCTATGGTTTTCCATAGGGTGAGAAGTCCACAACATACCCACTCTGGGGCCACGAAACTTTTGATCGTCCAAAGGGTGAGAAATCCCAAAAGGTGAGGAACATACACAACTTGGTATGCACTCACAAACACAAAGGTGGCTATGGGGAGAAGTCATACCACTAGGTGGGATTCCCACTCAACCATAACAAAGTTATACCTCCTAATAACTTTAATAAGGTAGGTGACCCCACAATATTGGTTTACAATTTTTGGCTAAACTAGACACTACAATAAAAAGAATTTAACTAAATCTTCACTTTCCAACACCTATAGTAGTTGAACCATGGGGAATTTGAAGTTGATACAAACTAGAGTTTCATGGCATTTTTTCTGTAGATTCTTAATATATTTTTAAAAGTTTTTTTTGGAATCAGATTGCACTTCTTTTTCCATCTTCCTCTAAAACTAGCTTTTTTCATAAAACAATTTTTTTAAGTGATGCTCACTGTATAATGCATAACCTTTTTTCCTTGAAAGATAAAATTCTAATTGTTTTTAATTTATATTTGTAACTCGGATATCTAGTGCTTCCACATGGTTAGATAGTTTTTTTATTGAAATTTTTTCTTGAATCAAGTTTTGAAGTCAAACCAATTACAATTTAGACATAGCGTAAATGTATAATGCATAAAAAAATTTCTATGTATTGAATTTTTTTTTTTTGTTGGATCAAGGACTCCAATATCTAGTGCACTCATATTTTTCAATTTTGTTTTGATAATATTCTATTTTTCCACATGTGTAGAAGGAAGAGCTTGATTTTCAGTGAAAAACCTACATTCACAAGAAATAAAAAATAAATATAATAATCAAATTAAATTTAATTAAAATTATAATTTTTTGGAAGTTTATAATAAGGACTACATACTTTTAAAAAATATTAAATGAATTCATTTGATCCCCCAAAAAATAAATCAAAAGCACTTTTTTATCATCATTTTGATAGGTGTAAAGGAGACTCTATTATAGGTATGGTTTAAAACTAGCAGGGTTATATCCAAGGGGGCTTTGTCTAAAGTGGTTTGATCAAACTCTATTCAATTGGAATCCTTTAAATGGAAATTTTAAATGCTTAAAAAATTATATTTTCTAAAAATATGTGATTTCAGCAAAAATTAGGATCTACCAGAAATTGTAAACCACTATTGTGGCAACACCTAGGCGCCACAATGAAAAATGGTTTTGGTAAATGTTTCTTTGAATTTTTTGTTAAAGGGGATTTTTCTTTGTTCATGAAAGGTCTCCTTCTTAGGGAACATTGTGCCTAATGTATCCAAGAGATTACAAATTAGGGTTGTCAGATCATTATCCATGGGATGCCTTGTTTAATTCAAGCCACTTTAGTTGATCATACACTCTTGGAAGGAATCAAACCAATCACACCACCAAAGAGAGGACACATCACAAGAAAAAGTAAATCACGCCATGAAATTTTCAAAAATATATTTCCTATGTCAAGTCATATGTTTTTGATAAAGAAAGAAGAATACATGAGAGCTTATTCAGAAATCCCTATGCCAAGCCATATTTTTTTGATAAGATGTGTAATGAGGGAAGGGAGTATGAACCATGCGAGTCAATATTAAGACATGTTTTCCACGTCCAGAGCTTGCTCTTATATGTTCATGAAAAGTTAATGATTAAAAAAAAGAGACAACGACAAGTGAAATATGAGGACAAGGCTATCAAACCCCTTACCCCCACTTAGTGTAGGAAAAAGGTGAGCCTAAAATGGATGATGGTGAGTATCAAGTAAAGGAATCAAGTGCTCCAACACAAGGAAGATCACCACACTCCTTAATAGGTTGAATGCTATTGTTGTGTGAAGTCTTTGATGAAAGTGGAGATAAGGGAGATACCCCTAGATCTTTCTTGAAAGAGTATGATATGTCAGTTTTGTTCATGTGTTCATTGAATCCATGTATAGGAGGAATATTGGAACCATAACAATCTTCCAAGTGGGATAAAGGGTTTGTGTGTCGGTGCGAAGGAGTGGTATTTTTACAAGAACAAAAATCCTTGTTAATGTTATGTGTGGTTTCTTTCATGAGGGATGGGAGTTATATCTACCCCATAACCACCATGGGATGATTTGGAAAAACTAAGTTGAGTGAATGGAATGTTCACAAGGTTGTTTGGGTTGAAAGCGAGATATTGCACACCCACCCTTAAAGGTAGGTGTGAAACTTGAATCATTACTAGAACTTGTGTCTAAAAAGGAATTGTTTGTATATGACTCTTTGGACCATGAGGGCGATATTTTGGAAATATTATGGCAAGGAGTGGTACAATCTATTAACACCAATTAATCACAAAAGAGTTTTTTTGTAGGTGAAGAGTTAACATCAACTGGTGGAGGTGTAGGTTTTTATTAAGGGATGAAAGGATTAGGGGAGTTGGAAGTGTGGTGATCAATTGACACATAGCTTCACTCATTTGTATAAATCATGTATATCTTGTTATTGTATTCAAACTTCATGACAAAGTGAAGGGTAGATGGAAATCCTTTCTTAGCATGAATTCATGGTCTCCCTAGGATAAGATTGTATGCAAGGGGTCCTTGCATGATATGAATAAAGGTAGGAAACACTATAGGTTTGACCTCAATAGGTAATATGATCATCCCAAGTGGTTCCCTATGAACATTGTTAAAGCCACTAATATGAACATCATTAAGTTGAATGATATTTTTGTCCATGCCAAGATTGTGTAGGAGGTCCATGCTACAAACATTAATTTTCAATCCATTATGGATGAGAGTGTGCCTAACTAGAGTTTCATTAATGATCACCATTATCATCAAGGGATCATTTTTATTTTCAATGGAAAGTGATGGCAATTCATGTTCAAGGAATGTGTTTTCTGACTAGGTGGCTTGCAATTTACGAGGGGAGGATGTTACATGATTTGATTTGTTGTAATGGGTATGTGCAGGATCATAATGGAAAAAACATGCCCTTAAGAGGCAAAAAAATCAGAAAAATTAGAGTTAGACAACTTGACATAAAAATTTGAATAAGATATCTATATTATTTCAAAACTATGTAAGAATAGAATTTGTAGAAAATTGAATTTAGTTTCTAAACTACTGGGTTTGTTTTAAAAAAAAAAAATCTATTTGGAGAAAATTTGAAATTTCAATGCAGTAGTACTTAAATTTTAGGGGAAAAATAAGTAGGTGTTTGTTTGACCACCCTAACCATAATAAAATGATAATATTGTTTCATAATATTTTAGATATAATTAGATGACTCATGTTCCGATGTGATGCATATTTTTTTATAATTTGTTTCCAAGTAAATAATTAATTATGATTTTTTTTGTTACAAATTTTACAAAAATATAAAAAAATCATATGTCTGACCACCTTAACTTGGTCAAAACTTCATGACATTCATTTTTTCTTTTATTAATCCTATAGTATGTGAAGCATAGAATGTGACGCATGTTTTGGATTCAAAAAATGTGATACCGTTTGAAAGCTATAGATATTTTTCAATCAGTCTATCAATCAAGGCTTTAGTCATAATTTGAATATAAAATGAATAATAATTACTTATTAAATTCAAATTAAAGCATAATTTATATTGGTGGAAAGCTGATAATCTCCTTTAAAAACCCTTTTTGTTTCATCAATTTTTGGCAAAAAAAAAAGTCGCCAGCCACATACCCATCATATTGCCACTTTTTGGCCCATCATGATCCTACACATACCCTAATATTGGATCTCCTCCTTCTATATTTCCAACATTTCATGGAAGAGAAGTTTGACTGTTGGAAAAAGTTGAATGAGCTCCCATATAGATATATTAGTAGGAGTCTCTTTAAGATCTTCAACACTAGGCACTTTTTGAGGAAAAGGTAATGGTGTAGGAGTGTTGTGTGGTCCTCTAGATGTTTGAGCCACTAAGTTACAACTTAGCAGCTACAAAACATTGTTATGAGTAGATTGCATCATGGATTTCAAGACAAATCTAAATTTTTTGTGTTTTTAACTAATGGAAGGTGACTTGGGAATCTCACTAATTAAAAGAGATCCCACTTGTGTTGTCATAACCTCAAAAAAATTATCATGATTGGAATTATATGTTGGTGAAGGGGGTTATAATGCAATGTGAGTATCCCCACCTAGGGAAGGTTTAGTTGTTGAAGGATATGTATCAATGTTCATATGTTTGTGCACCATGAGATTTTCCCTAGGAGGAGAGTGTTTAGGAGAACAACAAGACAAATGTTTTTCACATTCACATGTTGGTTCTTCTAAAAGGACTTCATCACAAGTAAGGGAATGATCAATGGTTGAAGAGTATTTTTCAAGAGGGATTTCCCTAGGTGCAGGAAAACTAAGATATTCATGACCTTCATTGATTGTTTTGTCTAACATCAAAGTATCTATGATACAACAAGGAGAGATACTAGAGGAAGAAAAAAAATTGTCATGATCATCTAAGGTTGTGTTAGGTTGGTTGTGAATGTTTTGTCCACTAAGAGAGATAAAGGGAGAGAAACAACAATGATTCTCAAAACTCTCACTAATTGATTCTTTACTAAAATATCTTCATCAAGAGGAGAGATATTATGAGAAGAACAAGTATGATCGTTAGGAATGGCCCCAAGTTGTAGTCTCTTTCTCTAAAACACTCTCATAGGGAGGGGATAGGAAATGTTTCTTAACATGTCTACATATGTAAGGTACTAGCATTGTTTGAATAAGAATGAAAAGCACATGTAACCATTCCATGCAATATTTTAGTAATATGAACAATGTATATGCAAAGTTACAAAACACTCTTATCCAATTTACACAACACCTTAAGATTGTAAACAATGTATATGAAAGAATGAAAAGTAATTTTACCAAACTAATGCAAAGCTTTAGGAATAGAAACATTGTATATGCAAAAGTGAAAATTACTTTTATCAATATTATACAAAATTGTAGAAATGTAAGCATTTTCAGATCAAATGGTGTTTGCAAATGAAGTGATTTGAAAAATGAGGAATCTAAAATGATGTTTTTGAGCTAGATGCATAAAATAAACATTCCATAAACTTTCTATACTTATACTATATGATACTAGGAGGCTTATGAAGCATAGAAATGAGATTTTTGATGCAAAAATAGATAGTCAAAAATCTAGATAGGAAATTTTGATTCGCCCAGCATGGCGAATGAGTCCCAGATCTTAGATGCAAATTAGCTAATGAAAATCTAATGCAACTTCAATGCAAGCTAGGATGAAGATAAAAATGGACTCAAAATAATAAAATAAGATATTCAAAAAGTAGGTTCACCAAAATGAACTGTAGATTTTTGGCACCTACTTGCTTTCTAGCTCTCCTAGGATTTTTCACCTAGAAGGAGAAAGATGGGCCAAAAATGCTCATGTTACATTCAAAGTCAATGCAATATGGATAGAATAAAAATGAAATATTCCTAGATATAATTCTTGAATGCAATAAATGAATGAGACTAATTAAATAATAAGTAGAAACTAAAGGAAAACAACTTATTTGAAAACACATTGTGTAATACAAAATCACCTAAAAATGAATGGAAAACTCCAATAGAAATGAATTGGATTGAAAGGGTGCACCTAAAGACTTGAAGAAGACTGGAAATTTCTTTAAAACACTATTGATACTAATTTTCAAACCTGATGGGAGTCATTCACCATTCTAGGTGAATCAGTCCTAGTTTAAGAAAACTACATTAAGGCCTATTTTAGCCAAATGGGTGTCTAAATCTTGAAAAATATTAAATAAAAAGGTATAGTGGGACTCATTCAACAATTTGGGTGAATTAGTCCATTCTGGTTTTTCTGAAAACTCAAAAATCGAATTTGATTTATGAAGTTGTGTATGACCTTTTGTGTAGATTTTGGCCTTGCAAAAGTGGAGATGACTTAAAATTTTTTGCAAACTAATCTTCAATAAAGTTCAAGCCATCCAAGCACATAAATATAAAAATACACAAAGAAAGAGAAATGGTGATGTTAGGGCATAGGGGTTTCCCTTGGTCAAACCCCTTTTTAGGTAATTAAACCAAAATTATGAAAATATGTAATGAAACATGAAACAATGTAGTTGTTACCTTGCCATGATGATTGAACTTGAATGTCTAAAAAGTTCTACCTTGGTGACTTAGAATGACAAAACCCTAGCTTGTTTGACTTGAGATGGAAGAAAAATGATGAATGAAGTTAAGTTATGATGAATTAGGGTTTAGAAGGTTGTATTTATAGGAAATTCACCTTATTTTCCCATAAATTGGACCCCTAAGGATGACATGGAGAAAAAGTAACTTAAAACCTAATCTTTCACATTTAGAACCCTAAAAATAGCTCAAATGGGACTTATTTTCCATTAATGGTGAATGGGTCCCATCTAGATGGGACTAATTCATGACTAATGGAAAATGGGTCCCACGGGGGCCATTTTTCCTAGTTGGAATGCCTAGAAGTAAGAAAATTAGGTTTATATGATGACTATGTTGGTTATTTGATCAAATTATGCATCGAGATGCATAATATGGGTTAATAGGGGCCTATTAATGATGATGTGAATGTAAATTGGGGCTTTGGACATAATATTCAATTCAAAATTGTGATTAAGTGCACTTTACAACACTAAAATGAGGTCCACACAACCTAGGAAATAACAAGAACCAATGTGAATGTGCAAGAAACATTACAACACTAGTTTATAATTAAATTTGTTTTACAAGCCTTCAAAATTCATGTGATAATGTTATTAAACATATTTTTTAATGTTGAATTCAGGAGAAATGGGTTCATTAAGTCTAGAAAAGTGTGAAAGTATCATACAACACTTTACAACACCTTTACAAGAGATTGTTAAAAGCATGTTATTCAATTTGCAAGGCTCCAAGACATTGTTTGGATGCACAAAATGCCTCAGAACAATAGATTAAGACCTCAATAAGTTCATTTTATCATGAACTAATCTCATTTCAAGCAAAGGATACTTTTTTCTATGACACAATTATTTAGGAAATCAAGACTCGATAATATACAAATCAAACTAATTGGTACTCTTTAGAAAATATACACATGCATTCTTTAAATTACTATTGATGCAATGCATACTATTCTAATGAAGAGGGAAAAAATTATTTGAATATAGCCTCATACATCGTTTTTATAAAATTTTAGCCTACAATAAACCTGAGGGTTTCTAGCATTTAGAAATATAAGAGTTTTATTTTCACTACATGAAGCTTTGGTAGTATCTTTCTTTTATAAATTTTCAAGGTTTTCTCAAGGTTACATGATTAGATAAGTTAAAAGATTGATAGGGTTTTGTAGAAAAATGAAAAGTTAAGTTATGATTTTCTGGATAAATTTGAATCATAAAGATTCCCATATGGAGAAATGAAAAATATGTGTAATATTTTCGATTGATGATAAGGGATGGAGAATATGTGTGTCATGGCTTTAAATTCTTATCTTACTTTAAAGAAAAACCTTCTTACAATGATCATAAAGATATATTCTCCTAAAAATGATCATAAATGTGGATTTTCATGCAATTTTCTTATTACAATGCTCATGATCTTGATTGTGTAAGTTAATTGAATGGTTTTTTAATAATATGTAAATGGTAATTAAAATTAAAATTAGAAGTTTACTCAAAAGGTCGATGAAAATAAATAAAAATTTGTGATTTTAGAGAATAGATTAACTTACTAATAGGTATTAGAAGTCTCATTTTATTAGAAGCGTTCTTCTTACATGTAAGGAAATGGTGATAGTACTTTTATAAAATAACACATTGTATAAAATGAGACTAAGCTATCTTATATTCACCTTCATTTTCTTCTCTAATTTCATGAGTCTATATAGAGTATTTAGCATAATAGATCTATCAATTACTTCATTAAATTGTTCTTCAAATCTTCCATCAAAAAATACAATAAAAATTAGTTTAAAAATAAAATAACGAACATTAAATTCTTATGTAATAATGATAGTAGATAATATTACAATAAAAGGAAAAGAAATGGTACCTCCTAATATTAATAATATCAACTGTTATACACAAAATAATATAATTTTCATAGTTTATAATAATATGATAATCACCAATCACCACCTATTTAGTCAATTCAACCTTCTTTGTTGCAGAAGAAAAAACTTCAGACCTAGGTGACAGTTATATCAGTATAATATTCACAAACTCATGAATGGAGAGAAATAGGCGTGCCATAGTTTTTGATCCCATCTCATTTTGCCCATAATAAAAAAAAAGTAGCATGTAGTTATTATGAACGATGTTGTCGTCCATTTAAGCCAAACAAAACTTGGAAATTTCCATTAGCCTCTAATATGCTGTAAGATGTATGCCTTCATTCACTGTAACTTATGGTCCCTAGAAACAAATTGTCCAGTTAATGGCCTTTTCTATAATTTTGAAATCAAATCATGGCTCATGGTAACATGAATTACTTTGGATATATCACTGTAGTTCCCTATGCTGGTAGACATCAAGAACTCATACGTTGTTATGAAAACTTTACAATATGGGAACCCTGCATGGTTAAGCATAAGAATCTAATGATGGCTGTTTCTCCTTCATAATATACAGTACTTCCCATTTCTGCATTTGTTATTGTTATTAACTTGGCAATACTTATCATAGACATTATAACAATCCTCCTTAACCAATCCCTACATTCCCTAGTGCATAGGGTGATTACAACTTCAGCAAATATGTACAGCACTAATAACATTCTGGTTTCCTCCTTGGGTTCTTTAACTTGCTCAATATCAGTGATGTTGAAAATTTGCAATAATTTAAGTGAACATGTGTAGATTGTATTATCACTTAATCCCTTTTTATTTCTAAATATTTGAAAAGCCATACATATTATGGACACATCCTGCGTAGAACATATTTTAAGCTGGATTTAGATAATACAATTTATGTTCTAGCTGATCATCCAATTGCATTACTGTTCTTATTAAAAATTGAGAATAATTGAGAAACAAAATCATAACTATACTGGCAACTACACCCACCCAAATCATAGCTATAGTCTGCACTTATTAAACTGCACTCATTTCATTATTACGAGATATTTATATATTTGGAATGAGAGATTTTCTACAAATATGACATGTGGAAATATGAATATGATCTAGGTGTTTGGATTTGCTCTTTGTAAATCCTTGAATTTTTTTTAATATATCATAAATTTTTGTGCTTGTCTAAATGTAAAAACTTGGTTGTCTGGTTAAGAGTTTGCACATGATAGATAATTTTTTTCTTTCTTGTGTCAAATCTCAAAAGGATACCATGTCAGCAACTTACACAATAATTAAATATAGTAGGAAAACATGTAGTGCATACCCTAGATGACGATGTAATTAAAAAATGCAGCTGTAAATGCCACACAAAGTTTCACTGTGATGGTTAAGATTGACTTTAGATTTACATTTGAAAGCTAAAAGTGTAGGATTCATTAAGTTACAACTATGCATCTAACCTTCATCATTTATGCAATCATGGATGTAATCAAGGCTAGGATATGCATGAATCTATAAATTAGTATCAATCCTTAGGAGTGACCTTCGATGGTGGCATACCAAAAATTGGGTCTTGTGTCAACTATCAATAAATATTATGAAAATTTTATTCTTGTAATTCCATAAAAGATAAATAGTGTGAGTCCAAAAAGGACAATTATTTTTGTATGTTGTGCTCTTCTTACCATCATATTTTACTCCCATTATCACTTGCATGTGAACTACTATAAAAATGCATGCAAAAATAAAATCATGCGCCTAACATGTTATCACCCTAATATGATATATTTCTAAGTATTTATTGGCATCAGGGAAATTCACTACCAGCAACTCACCGTCGGAAAATTTGCTGCCAACAATTCACCATGGGAAAATTCACTACCATGACAAATTCACCACCAATGATTCACCGCCATGGAAAATTAATCGCAAATTTTAATGCGATGAATTTTCCATGGTGATGAATTGCTGGTGGTGAATTTTTCTTGAGGTGAATTTTTCATGGTGGTGAAATTTCCCACAATGAATTATTGGCGGTGAATTGCTAGTAGTGATTTTTTGTAGAACCGTATTTATTATATATTCCTAAGGATAAGCAGTTGTGATATGCTTAACCCAAACATAAATATTAGTTAATACACTAATACCTCTTAATTAGGATGATGGGGTATGTCCCTACATAGTTTATCATATAAATGAGGAAGAGAAATCTCTCGCATATAATCATATCACACAATTTTGAATTGATATATTATTATTTATTTATTGGAAGTCACCTCCTCAAAGTAGTCTACAATATTTATGATTTTTACAAATATTTCCAAAAAATCTCATAAGTGGTATCAAAACTATGACTTGAGCCAACTTTTTTCTTTCCACCATAACTTCCAAACTAGTGGGTATGTGCAGGATCATCATGGAAAAAATAGGCCCTTAAGTGGCAAAAAATTTAGAAAAATCAAAGTTAGGAAACTTGACATAAAAATTTGAATAAGTTATCTATATTATTTCAAAAATATCTAAGAATAGAATCTGTAGCAAATTGAATGTAGTTTCTAAACTACTAGGTTTGTTTAAAAAACAAAATATCTATTTGGTGAAAATTTGAAATTTCAATGTAGTGGTACTTAAATTTTAGCGAAAAAATAAGAAGTAGGTGTCTATCTGACCACCCTAACCATAATAAAATGATAATTTTTTTTATAATATTTTAGATATAAGTAGAGAACTTATGCCCCCAATGTGATGCATTATTTTTTGTAATTTTTTTATTAAAATTTTTTAAAAAATATAAAAACTCGTATGTTTGACCACCTTAACTTGGTCCAAACTTTATGAAATTCATTTGTTATTTTTTTAATCCTATAGTATACAAAGCATAGAATGTGATGCATGTTTTGGATTCAAAAAATGTGATACCATTTGGAAGCTATAGATGTTTTTCAATCAGCCTATCAATCAGAACTTTAGTCATAATTTGAATAGAAAATGAATAATAATTACTTATTAAATTCAAAGTAAAGCATAATTTGTATCAGTGAAAATTTGAGAGTCTCCTTTAAAAACCCTTTTCATTTCATCAATTTTGTGTAAAAAAATAGTCATTAGCCACATACCCATCATATTGCAACTTTTTGGCCCATCATGATCCTACACATACCCTAGTGCAAATTTGGATATGATTTTTTGGGGTTTTGAGGTATGCGTTAGGGAAGAGAAGCCCAAAGTAGGGTGGGAGCCTATAGTGGGGACAAAAGTAGTCCAACGTGGGCCCCATAGTAGACCACCTTAATATACAAATTCAAAATAGTATTCACCCACAAAGTCAACAAAAATACACGTATCACTGTACCATCAAAATTGTATTATAATAAGAGAATATTTGTCCCATACAAAAATAGATATTCATAGTCTTACATGTTGGAGAATATTTAGACATCTCACTTAATTAATTTAATCAAATTGGTTAATTAATTAAGTCACTTATTAATTTAGGTTTTCTTAAGCTAAACTTAGGCACATCAATAATTAATTATTTACTCATTAATTATTAAGTGTGTACACTAGGGTTTCTTGATCTCATTCATAAGGATTGATTTCATTGTAATTATTAGATTCTCTTAATATATATTTGCTCTGAGGTTTACATAACATCTTCTTTGGTTCTGAATATCTTTTGTATGTGATAGGTGATTGCATGTAGGTTTACATAACATCTTCTTTGGTTTTGTACAAGGGTTTCAAGCCAAGCTATTTCTTTGTGGATCTAGGAGTCACCTATATTTCTTTGAATTTTTGAACAAAATGAACCTTGCCATTGAGTCTGCAATGCCCAAAAACTCTTATTTTCATATAAAATTTGTCCATTTTGGACACAATTGAACCAGAAGGAAAAAAAAGTTGTCCTAAAAGTTGCACTACCAATTATAAAGGAGTGTACCAATAGATCACTACATGATAGACACCCTCGAGCCTCCCGCCAACAGTGTGCTACCCTCCAACCACTTGTCGACTGCTCCTCTATCATCATCCCTTGTGGGCTTTACCAGGTCAGCCACTAGTCACATTGGTGACTGAGGGCCAAGCACTAGCTCCTGTCGGCCTCTCAGGCCTCTATGTGGTCACATCAACTACTAGGGGCTTCATTGACCAAACTACCAAAGACTGATAACCATCGGTGCTAGCCCCTAACTGCTAGATGTCTCTTAATAGTTGGTGGACTTTTTCAACCCCTTGAGTAGATGGTCTTATGAGTGACTAGGAGCTAGAGCCAAAGGAGCTTCATTTATGCCCCTGTTTAGTGCTAGAAGTGCCCTTTTATAGGCCTTTTTTTCTTTTTGGCGTAACTTGGGCATACGACGTCATTTTTTGGCAAACAATGTATCATCGAAAAAAATGGTTTGACAAAATTCATAGTGGTGGAGGTTTTATTTTCTGGTTTTGATGTTTTGATGCCTTTATCATTTATCAAAGTTTGAAGTTGTTGTTTTCACTCTGGGAGGCATAACATTTGCATCCTAACTCTGTTTTACAAAAAAAAAAGCATCGAAAAGCTGGTTTAGTGCTCTACAGAGACCTTAGACCTATTTTTCTATAATACTTACCAGGTATTGGATATTCTTATTTGATCTCATCCTTTACCTTTTGGTGCTGCCACAATAATGGGTTACACTTTTTGGGACATCCTGATTTTTGCTTGAAATCACATATTTTTAGAAAATACAATGATTTATGACTTTAAAGGTTCCATTTAAATTATTTTAATTAAAGAGGGATTGATCAAACCCCCTTAGATCAAACCCCCTTGGATAGAACCTTGTCAGATTTAAACAATACCTATAATCGAGTCTCCTCTACACCTATCAAAATGTTGATAAAAAACCACTTTTGATTTACCTTTTGGGTGATCAAATGAATTCATTTAAAATTTATGTTTTGTAATCCTGTAGCCCTTATTATAAGCTTCCCAAAAACTATAATTTTAAATATGTTTAATTTGATTATTATATTTATTTTTTATTTCTTGTGAATGTAGGATTTTCAATGAACATCAAGTTCTTTATTTCACACATACGAAAAAAATAGAAAAATAGAGAAAAAAATATAAAAAATACATGTGCACTAGGTATTGATGTCCTTATTCTAAAAAAAAGAGAATAAGTTAATTCAAATGAATAAAAAAAAAATTATGCGGGCCGAAGTACACCTTTGTCCAAAATATAATTATGCTAACTTAGAAAATTAATTAAAAAGAAAATATGTAACAAAAAATTATGAAAAAAAATCCATTCCCTAGATATTGATGTGAAAAATTTGTATTTTAAAACTTAGAATTGTATCCTATCTATAAAAAAAGTTACGTGGGCCGAAGTAAACATCACTTTTAATAAATGTTGATTAGTAGAAAAAATAAGTTATTAAAAATTACATAAAATGATTTAGAATTTTTTTTTAATTTTTTTTTTTAAATATAATTAGAATCTACACAAAATATCTAACAAATAACTAGTTTGATTCATCTTCAAAACCTTAATGGTTTAGCTACTATAGGTGTAAGAAAGTGAATGTCTGGTGAAAAATCCTGATTTTAATGTCAAGTTTGGCCAAAAACTGTAACCCATTATTGTGGGATCACCCCTTTTGAGTTATTTACTTAGTAAGCGTGTAATTAGGATTTTTTTTAGATCAACGAGCATTGTTTTTTTCTTTGAGAGTATATTCTACTATGTTTCATGATGGATACACTTAAAATTGCACCCCTTACTCCATTCAACTATTTTGGTTGGAAAAATAAAATGGAGATTTATTTGAAGCATCAAGGGTTGTATAGGGTAATGTTATGCCTTGCATAAGCACCCCATTTTATTCTGGAATAAAATAGGTCCCCCTTTGTCTTTTCCCTTTGGCCTTTGGTTTTATGCCTTAAGCGTTTTCCTTTCAAAGTTCTGTTAGAGGAAAAACCAAGACCAATACCAGACTTGGGAATTCCTTCTAAGTTTGGGTCTTGTTCCAACCCCAATTTCAGTTTTGATAGACCTTGGTTTTCATTTCTTTTGTTCTTTGTAGGAGTCGTGTCCAGGCCCGTATTTTCTTTTCTCTTCGTTGGTCTTTGTTAGTTTGTGTCCTTTGCCTTAGGTGTTTTATTTTCGGCCTTGGGCATTTTGTTTCATGTGGTTTGGCAGACCCGAACCCAGAATGGATTCCGAACTTGGAACTTCTTCTAAGCTCCATTTTTGTTCCTTCCCTGGCCCCGGTCCTGCCACTTTGGTCTTTTCTCCCTTGCACATTTTTTTGTGTTCTCCCGCTTGTCTAGTTCTTTTCATTTTGTTTCTTTTGATTTATCATGGGGTTGTCCTCCCTCTTTCCTCGTTCTCTTTATGTTCCTTTCTTCCTCGTCTTTTGGATAATGTAGGAGGCGGGTTCTAAACAGAATCCAAACCCGAAACTTGGAGAAGTTTTTGGTTTAGATTTTGGTTCCAACCCCAATTCCGCCTTGTTCATCTCTCTGCTCTGGCTCTGCCAATGTTTTGTTCCCATCCTTTGTGTTTTGGGTTTTCTCGTGGACTTAGATCCAGGACAGGGTATGAACTCTGGAATGTTGATTATTTCCCTAGCTTGTTCCTGCACTGACTCTAGTCCCAGTTCTGGTTTTCTTTCGGCCCCGCCCCCGCCAATTTTGAAGGTGAGGGATGTCATTTTAGGGTCATGTTTTGTCCCGGTCCCGATTCTGCCGGGACTTGTTTAAATTTTGCTTCCCATGCCTGTGTTCACTCCTGCTCCGCCGGAGTTAAGTTTCTTTTTGGTAAAAGGCATAATATTAATGTATTATTCTAATGGAGACCTTGTTTTGCAGGATCAAATCATGTGCATGGGGATATTAATTGGGGATCTCGACGACGGATCTTGCCGACCCAATAGGGTCTCACCGACATATTTTGTGCCCTCAGTGTGGCATGTTGAGCTTGCTGAGGTGTCTTCCCGACTAGTGTTGGTCTTGCTTATCACAGTGAATCTACCAAGGAAGGAACATATCATTGTAGCTCTTAGCGCCTGCCATAACATCTTGCCGAAGGTGGATGTCCTACCGACCGAAAGAGGGGCCCACTGCCAGAAATAGGGCTCGCCAAGAGGATGCAATTTTTCCATGTCGTCTGGGCAAGAGGAAGCAGTCTTGCCGAGGGTCTTTGCGAGATCAGTATGACCTCTATGGCTCATCGAAACCTCACACCGACTAGCCCAGGCTACACCGATGAGCTTGTAGAAGAACAGATCTGGAGCGGAAAGAACACCGAAGGAAGAAGATAAAGCCATAAGTCAAATGGACAGCTGTGAGGTCTACTGACAGAGGTAGCTCAGCATTAATGGCAATATTTTAGGGCACTCAAAGTAGCTCTGCTAGAAGTCCAAAATCAACACGAATGGGCAGAAATAAGTGCAGTAGCTACAAAATATCTACATATCTTTTCAAGAGACAATCTTCACCGACATAAGACAATAAGGATTCAAATTTATGACAGAATGGAATTTTGTTGAGGATTTGGGCATCGACCCTCTGACACCGCAGATACTTTGTAAACCCTAAAAAAAATGGGCGTTGACTTTCTCTTCAGGAGGAGGTGTATATATGGCATCCTTACCTCTTTGTAAAGGGTTCGAGAATTTTAGTGTTAGTACTTCTAGATTAGAACTTCTAGGTTTAGAGAGATGTTAGGAGTTAGTCAGCTAGTAGAAGGAGATTGAGTTGCATCTTGATTCTCAGTAATGAGAGCTTATCCTGTCTTCTTGGTTAGCAGTTAGACTTTAGTATAGATTGTAATGTATTTTCAAAGTTTTCCTAGTGTAGATGGAAGTAGTCCGAAGACACAAGTTTTCTGTACACTGGTGATTGTGCTAGATTTGTAAATGTTGATTATCTATCTAGCCCACAGTTGAAGCAACTAGATTCGAATCTACTTCATATTGTGTTCCAGAACGGTATTTATCTTAATTTAATCATTTGATTTTGAAAGATTTGAAGGAACCAAATCTCATTTTATGGTTTTACTTAAATGGTAGTTTATAATCAGTTGTTGAAATCAGCACTATGAATGAATGATACTGTGTGTTAATCACAAGTTAATTTTGTTCTTCAAATTTTTTTTTTAGTTTAATAAATTCCTTGAAAGTTATCAAGTCTAGTGAAGGTTCGATGAACTATTATTTTTTTCTGTTTCAAAACCCTGATCCATCTTTTTATATTTCTTTAAAACCCCTTTGTTAGTATAGGATTTATTTCATGTTTGATCTTGGAGCAATCCAGAAGCCCAACACCAGCAGGCCCCTTGAATATTACTATTGCATTGGCCACTGAGCAACATCAGCACAATTGAGACCCAACTACCAAGACCTTGGGAGCTAAGGCATCCATGTATTTCCTTTCTCTTTCAGGAGAAGGAGAGTAGCAATACTTTGTTTGTATTATTGTGGTACCAAACTCACCATCAATAGGAATTGGTGCTAGAAGGAGAACCCCTATAAGGGCAAGCTGAATAAATTTGGGTCATCTTCCTCAAAAAGGCCCCACAAAGTTCTTCAATCAATTATGAATCCATTATCATTCATAGAACTCAAGACCCCAATGAGGCATAAGCATCACAGAACTAGGGCAACCATCATACCACCCTTATCAGCTCCGCTCACTCCACTAGGATTTTCACCCATACCTTAGTGGATACCCATCAAGCCACCATCCAATTCATCTCAAATGTCATCATAGCTGGTTCAACCCTTACAACAACTGGCTCAACCACCACCACCGCCACCAATGGCATTCTTTCAAAATAATCCTTCTCCATTGGGGACTATCCCTGGAGGTTTTCATGATATGCCCAAAAACCCTGAGAAATTATGCCCTCAGTACATTCATGGTGAGTCAAGAAGTGTTGAAGAGCACATACAAGCTTTCCAGGATGCTTGTATTAGAGCTTAAATAACTCACCATGATGTGGTCTGCAGATTGTTCCCTTACTCTTTAGGGGACATGGCATACAATTAGTACCTTAATCTTCCTCAAGGTTTCATTTTGACCTGGACACATTTGGAAAACACTTTTATTAACCAATTTAGGGTGTATGTGGATCCAACTCTTTTATATCATCAATTCGCTACCATAAGGAAGGAACCAGGTGAATCTTTTCCTTTATTCAATACTAGGTTCCAGTGAATGTATAGGAGATTACAAGATCCCTATCTAGTGATGAGGGCACAACCCGAGACATAGAAAATAACCCACAAATAGAAGAATAATTTTATTATTTAGAAAATGGAGTTTTTTACATGCAGAGGATCTCAATCCCCAAGTTCTACAACACATGCAAGTTATAGAAAGCTACAGAATAACCCTTTTGCAATATGCGAGCTTGTCCCCAAAAAGTTACCCAAAAATTAGAAAACCTGCCCATAAATAGAGCTCCTCAATAGTTTGGAGCCAAAACAACATTCAAATTTGAGTTTAGGCAGTTTGGCACTGAAAATTTACATCAAGAAGTTCAAATTTCAAAAGAGCATTTGCAATTGTATCTTCTAGAAAGTGTGCCAACTTCCCGGGGGCCATAACTTTTGATCCGGGACTCCGATTCGTGAACCATTTGAACCATTGGAAAGGTCTCAAAGTCAACAACTCATTTGAAATTTGCTACGCCAATTTCAGCAAGTTTTAGGGCTGATCCAGGAACTCTAAGTGCCTCAAATCTAACTCGGAAGATTTTCAGGTGCAAATTTGGGAGACTAAAACTGCAATATCTTTGAATCCAGGAATAGAAAATAAAAACCATAAATTGGGAATTTCATTATCACGAAAAGGGTATCCAAAAATGTAAAAACATCTAAAAACTGAGAAACTTGAAATTTAACTATTTTTGGGTGATGCAAGATTGCCCTTACACCACTGGATGCTCCGCATCAGACACCCAGGGTAATTTGAGAAGTGACCCCATCACATCTCAGATGGTGGAGAAAAATCCAAATGGTCAACCTCTTCCTTAGGCAACCAGGATGAATCTTCAACAGGCCTTCCTTTCCATTTCACCAGATATTCTTCATGCCTATTCTGGTACTCCTTCCCCACACGACTATCTAGGATTTCTTCAATCTCCTCCTTTTTGAAGTAGGTGTTGGAATCCCTGCTTGTTCCATCGTTGGTACTTCCTCGTACCCACCTTCATGATATACTCATCAAATCTAAAATGTTGAACACGGAAATGTTGAATCCATTTGGCAACTCTACCTCATATGCATTCCCTGAATCATGCCTCTTCAAAATTTTACGGGACCAAACTTCTTCATCTTCAATTTGTTATATGTTCCCACTGGAAACCTTTCTTTCCTCAAGTGGACCATCACTTCATCACCAATCTGAAACTCCTTATACCTCCTCTTCTGATCTGCCTTAGCCTTATACTGTGTATTCATCTTGTTAATATGTTCTCTTACCTTCTCATGTATATCCTTGATGTGTTCTACAAAATCTTTGACTTCAACACTTATTTTCTTCTCTTGGTCCATCTTCCTCAATTTTGGAGCTATTTTAAGGCTACCTCCATACACAATCTGGAATGGTGATCTACCAGTGCTTCTGTTGACAGAATTGTGTGTAAGAAAATTCTGCCTGGGTAAGATCAAGTCCCATCCCTTAGGTTTATCTCCTACCAAACATCTCAATAGGTTACCCAGACTCTGTTAACAACCTCTCGCCCATCTTTTGCGGATGGTGTGCGAGCTGAACTTCAACTCTATCTTCAACTTCTTCCACAAGGTCCTCCAAAAGTACCCCACAAATTTGGTGTCATCTGAAACAATACTCTTTGGTAGACCATGTAGCCTCACCACCTCTTTGAAGAACAAGTCAGCAATGTGGACTACATCATGGGTCTTCTAACATGGAATGAAATGTGCCATCTTTGAAAACCTATCAACCATCACAAAGACTGAATCATTCCCTTGTTGTGTCCTTGGCAAACCAAGAACAAAGTCCATACTTATATCCTCCCACGGCCTCTCTAGTATAGATAAGGGCTGATAGAAGCCTGTATTCTGACTCACTCTTTTAGCTATCTGACATACCTTGCAGCTTTGTACAAACTTCTTCACATCCTATGACAACTGAGGCCAATAATAATGTTTGTTGATAATGGCAATGGTCTTATCCAAACCAAAATGTCCTGCCATTCCTCCACTATGCTTCTCCTTTATCAGGTTCTCTCTCATGGAACTCTTTGGGATACACAATTGACTTCCCTTAAATAACATGCCATCTTGGATTATGAAATCTAGCCACCTTGTCTTGTCCACTATAACAGGTTCCTTGCAAGCTTTCCAAGCCTCTGCAAAATCAAGATCTTCTACATACTGTGTCTTAAGTTCATTGAACCCAACCACTTCAATCTGCATCTTTGTCATCAATGTATGCCTCCTACTTAAGGCATCAGCAACCCTATTTGACTTCCCACTCCTATGTTTCAAAACAAAGGTATAACTCTGCAAAAACTCTACCCATTTCATATGCCTCTGATTTAATTTTTCCTGACTATTTAGGTACTACAAGGCCTGATAATCAGTATATAAAACAAATTCCTTCGGCAACAAATAATGTCTCCATTTCTTTAATGCTTGAACTATCACATAAAATTCCTGATCATATATAGAATACTTTCTCCTGGAATCATTTAACTTTTCACTAAAATAGGAAATGGGCTTACCTTCTTGACTCAACACTGCTCCAATGGCACAACCACTGGCATCACAATCCACCTGAAACACCTTGTTGAAATCTGGGAGGGCTAGAATAGGTTGCTTTGTCACCTTCTGCTTCAACAGTTCAAAACTTTTTCCACTCCACTGCTCCACTTGAATTCTTTTCTATCCCCTCTCATTGTTTCAGTCAAGGGTCCACAAATACTACTGAAGTTTCTAATGAACTTTCTATAAAACCTAGCCAAACCATGGAAAGATTTCACCTTGGTAGCATTTCTTGGGGTAGGCCATTCCAGAATAGCCTTCACCTTCTCTGGGTCCATCTTGAGACCTTCTGCTGAGACAACAAACCCCAAGTACACTAACTCCCTCTTCAGAAAACTACACTTCTTCAGATTAATCAACAGTTTTTGTCCTCTTAGCTTCTCAAAGGCTCTTCGAATATGCATCAGATGCTCATCCAATGTCTTACTGAAAATCAAAATATCATCTAAATACACAATAACAAAAATTCTCAAAAATTCTTTTAGTACCCCGTTCATGAGCCACATGAATGTGCTTAGTGCATTAGTTAGCCCAAAAGGCATGACTAACCACTCATACAGGCACTCTTTGGTCTTGAAAGCAGTCTTCCATTCATCTCCCTCTCGAATCCGGATCTGGTGATATCCACTCTTCAGATCAATCTTTGTGAACTACTGAGCTCCACTCAAATAGTCCATCAAGTCATCCATCCTTGGCAAGGGAAATCTATACTTGATTGTTATCTTGTTTATGGCTTGGGAATCTATACACATCCTTCACTCCCCATCCTTCTTTGGTGCTAGTATTGTAGGTACTACACATGGACTCAAACTTTCCCGTATCAAAGCCTTTCTCAACAACTCTTGAAATTGTCTATTCAACTCCTCATTTTATGCTGGTGTCATTCTATGAGCTGCCTTATTTGGCAAGTTGGCCCCAAGAATCAAGTCAATCTGATGACTGATATTCCTTATTGGTGGTAAACCCTTAGGTACATTATTAGAAACAATATTCTGAAACTCATCCAACATCCCAGAAACTTCTTTTGGAACTTTCTCACTATCCTCCTTACTCACTTTAATAATCAATGCATAACACACACACTTATGCTTCATACCTTCTAAAAAATTTCTTCCATCTACATAACAAATTCTAGCACTACTGCATACCTTTTCTTCGGTCTCCTTCAAGGGATTCAACTTGTGACGAACCCTATCCTTTGTCAAGGAATAAGTGTTTGCATGGCCATCATGTATAGATTGCCTATCAAACTACCATTGCCTCCCCAACAACATGTGACATGCATCCATGGGAATGATATCACAGAGTACCTCATCATGGTAGCTCTCGATCTTGAACTTTACGAGGCACTGCTTCTTGACTAAAACTTTGTGGTCTTTCTACAACCAGGAAATCCGATACGGATGTGGGTGCCTTTCCCTCTTCAGCTTCAACTTTGTGACCATCTCTTCTAACACCAGATTATCGGTGCTCCCACCATCAATAACGACATCACAGTATTTTCCTTCACACTTGCACCTTGTGCGAAACGATTCTTCCTCTGCGGTTCCTTTTCCTCAGTCATCAGGGGCTCTCCTAATCACTAGGGCTTCTCCCCTTTTAGCATCATCTGAATGTTCAGGGCCTCCTCATCTCATGTTCCCCTTCCCTTTTGGTGTTGTCGACATTCATTGGCTCGATGCCCTTCTTCACCACAAAACCGTTCCTTTGAAACCACCTCTTCCAGATCCTTGTCCATATCTCCCTCATCCTCTACCTCTTTGATCACCACTGTTTTGATCACGAGGGTGGTAGAAGTTGTCATTCCTTTGGCTTCGGTACCCACATCTTCACTTTTCTTTTCATCATCATTTTGGATTCTTGAAGGTCTTCCACTGCCCCTTCCACTTTGACCTCCTCATCCTTTTTGCTTGCCATCAAATCTTTTGTTCAACTTCTCTCCCACCTTCAGAGCAAACTGATATGCATCCTCAATGGTGGTTATTCTGACTAGGCTTAACTCCTCCAATGCTTGGTCGTAACCCATTAAGATATCGGGGCTACCTTCTCCTTATTGGCCTCTGTGTGGCCCGTTCTGATGATTATCTTGTGAAAATATTCAGTATATTCTTTCACAGATATGCTTCCTTGCTTCAACCCTTGCAATTTCTTCAACAGATCTAACTCGTAGTCTATTGGTATGAACTGCTTCTTCAGTTTCTCTACCATGCGATCCCATCTGGTGATATTTCCTTTTCCTCTTCAATTTCTTTCCAACTGGACCTCTTTCCACCAAATACTAGCATGGCCCTTCAGCTTCATTTTCACAAACTTAACCCAATCTAAGTCCTCTATTTCCTCATACTCAAAATACTCTTTTAGCTTGTTGATCTAGTCGATCAACTCTTTCGGGTTCAGATTTCTGGAATAACTGGGGACTTCTACTTTGGGTCTTTTCCCAATTTTTGAAATAACCCTTATTAGCTGCATTTGGTCTTGATCAATTGCTTCTTCTTCCTCCTCAACATTTGAACCTTCTTCCTCTCCTTCATCCTCACTTTCCTCCCTCGGGTTTAACCATCTTCTCAACTACTCTTGTAATGCATCAATCTGTCTTTGGAGGGCTGACAGTGCATCTCTTCCACTAGCATTTATGCCGCCTCGACCACCTCTAGCACCACCATGCCTACCAGGCATCACTCTAGGAGGCATCTTTCTTGACCTTGACCCACAACCACAGTCCTGGTGTGAACTACCTCACAATCAGCGATCTGTCCACATGCTCAAGAAAACCCGCTCTGATACCACTTGATGAGGGCACAGCCTGAAACATAGAAAATAACTCACAAACAAGAGAATAATTTTATTATTCAGAAAATGGAGCTTCTTACATGCAGAGGATCTCAATGCCCAAGTTCTACAACACATGCAAGTTACAGAAAGCTACAGAATAACCCTTTCGCAATATGCGAGCTTGTCCCCAAAAAGTTACCCAAAAATTAGAAAACCCGCCCATAAATAGAGATCCCCAATAGTTTGGAGCCAAAACAACATTCAAATTTGAGTTTAGGAGGTTTGGCACAGAAAATTTACATCAAGAAGTTCAAATTTCAAAAGAGCACTTGCAATTGTATCTTCTAGAAAGTGCGCCAACTTCCCGAGGCCATGACTTTTGATCCGGGACTCTGATTTGCGAATTGTTTGAACCGTTGGAAAGGTCTCGAAGTGAAGAACACGCTTGAAATTTGTTACACCAATTTTGGCAAGTTTTGGGGCCAATCCGGGAACTCTAAGTGCCTCAAATCTAACTCAGAAGATTTTCAAGTGCAAATCTGGGAGACTAAAACTACAATATCTTTCAATCCAAGAATAGAAAATAAAAATCATCAATTCAGAATTTCATTATGATGAAAAGGGTATCCAAAAATGTAAAAACATCTAAAAACTGAGAAACTTGAAATTTAACTATTTTTGGGTGATGCAAGATTGCCCTTACACCACTGGATGCTCCTGCATCATCTAATTACTGAGAACAGTTCTATCCTGGAATACTTTAGGGTTATAGACCCTTTGCTAGGTTTGTTCTTGTAAAGGACTTATCCAACAACAGATATTGATTTTGTATCCAAATTCTATCATTTGGCTATTAAGTTGCAGCAGTAGGTTAGTTCTCAATAAGGAAGTCTAGGAGGAGGTTTCCCTTCAATGGGATATAAGATGCATAGCTCAACTCCTCTATACAACTCTATCCCAGGGATGTCTCCTTCTCACTATGGACCTGTGTCTAAACTACAAACCCAACCACCTGTCCCATTCTTTGCTACTGGTGCTTTTGTTCTCTTTCAACAACCACAGGTTCCTCAAGGTTCCCATGGTCATCCTAAGCAAATTGGAACATCAAATCATGGTGAGCAGCCACCTATTGTTAAGAGTGTGGAAAGTGAGAAAATAGTTCAGCTTACGAACAAGGTAGAGACCCTAAAGAAAACATTGTCTTAAGTTACCAATGATATGGATCAACTCTGTTTGAACCCCTCTCAAAACCAAGGAAACTACCCTAATCAAAATAGTAATAACCAGGGTACTTATCAGAATAACAATAACTATAACCAAAGAGGTTACCAAAACCAAAACAAAGGGTATAATCAAAAGCCAAACAACAATAGACAGTGGAATACAGGACCTAATAATGGTGGAGTCCCTCACAACTATCAAGCAAATGAAGAGAGAGCACATACTGCAAACGTGGCTGACCTCAACATCATGACCAATTGGTGCAGATTGCATGATACAACAACCCATTCTGAGGTAAACTGCCCTCAGATGGAGAAAGTGATCAAGATGGCACACAAAGATGCTAACACATTCCAGGGACATTCAAACAAAGGAGGTGATTCATTAGATACTGCAATGACTTACGAGCTCTTCAAGGAGGAGCCCTCATTTCCCACGTAGGAAGAAAATGAACCAAAGGGGGACTCATATGATGCCCAAGCTTTTCAAATGAAGGGAGGGCACTTCCTAAGAAATAAAGGTAAGGGGCCATTCACTACATTAGCACCTCCTAATCACATGGTGCCCCCTAATCAAAGTGCTAATAATAATCCTCCTCCACCACGAGGCCTGCCTGATCATCATAACAAGGGTAATTCCTCTATTGTTTTCAAAGGTAATTCAAGTTATAATGCAGAATTTGACATTGTTTCTGAGATGCAGAAATAGAAAACTTCTTTGTCATATTTTGACATTTTAAAGTGGTGCCTTGCCCAAAGGGAAATAGTGTTAAAAGCTTTGGAGCAAGCTGACAAGTTGAAAGGAAAGAGTAAGGTGACACCTGCTAGGGACGTGAACGCAGCCTTATACAGAACCAAGGTGGGTACTCCACCTTTCCTTTTAAGTCTAAGAATTTCTGGAAAAAATCTACATAGCTATTTATTGGATTCAGGAGCTTCAGGAAATGTCATGCCATTTTCCATATGTAAGAATTTGGGATTGGACCCCATTCAGACAAATAAGAAGGTCATTCAACTTGACAAAACAGACTTTAAGGTGGTAGGGGAATTAAGAAACATACACGTTCAAGTAGGATCAAATCCTAGGATCCTAACAAATATTGACATTCAAGTAGCAGATATTCTTGAGACCTATGGTATGCTACTGAGCTGAGATCTGATGAAAAGTATAGGGGGATACCTCTCCCTGGACTTCTCACACATGTGGCTACCATGGAAGGGAATTCCTACTCAGATTAGAGTTCAATGTGAGCCATGCCTCAAGCATATAATCACTAACTATGATAGTCCCAATGAGGTGGCTTACTTTGAGACTGAGATGGGGGTTTACAAAAGAGAAGAAATTCTAACTTTCTCAGTTCTCCATGCTAAGGACATGTGAAAACAAAAAAAAACTGACCCCACCATTAATGAAAATCAACAAGCATTAGTCAGAAAGCTGCAACAAGATCAACTAGTCTTAGGAGCAAACATGGATCTGCAAATCCTCCTACTTCCTAATTGGTGTAGGATACATCATCAAACTCATTATGAGCTGGCTTGCCAACCCTGCATTGATATTCTAAATCATGTTTCTAAAATTGGGGAAGCTAGCTCAAGTTTCCCTGAGACCATTGTAGACTGCTTCCCATTTGAGGCCAAGGAAGTGACCATGTTAACCAAGGATACAACACCTATAAAAGAAATCACTCCTCAAGTTGAACCTACCCCAGACCCACTTCCGAACCAGCACATTGATGAAGGGAAACCCTTAGGTTTGTTTGACACCCCTGCATTCCCAAATAAACCAGAACCCAAAGGGTTAACTAAAGACACTAGTGATGGTCGGAAGGATAGTCACGGATCAGATGTTGTAACTAAAAATGAATTGGAAAGCATTCCTAAGGAACTTGCACACCATTCTTTCCTTATGCCTAGTACAAAAGATCAAGCAACCCCAAGTGGGAATCATTTAACTCAATCACCTGTGAAAACTTCAAAAAATTTAATTCCTGCTTGTGATCAGTTGTGGACCATTATCTTTGATGGATCCAAGTCCAAGACCGGTTGTGGTGTTGGAATTGTGCTAACCAGCCCGAAAGGGCAAGTTTTCTTCACTTCTTATAGGTTGCAATTCGGCTGCACTAATAATTTAGCTGAATACGAAGCCCTAGCTCGAGGACTGATGTTTGCACACAATAAGAAGGTCACTACCTTTATGGTCAAAGGAGATTCATAAATTTTGGTCAAGTAGGTGCGTAGCCAATATACATGTCATAACAAGAGGTTGGCAGCATATAGAAGCAAGCTATGGAACCTGATCAAGGATTTTGATGCCTTTGGGATTAGCTTAATCCCTAGAGAAAAAAATCAGGTAGCTGATTCACTAGTTGCTGCTGCAAGCACCTTAGAACCTATGCAAGGCTCCAAATTCAAAAGATTCTCAGTAGAACTGATGTCCACCCTAGCTGTCCCTGACAATATCAAGAATTTCCAGGTCTTTGATGATGATCGACATATTCTGGCCTTCTTAGCAAGATTAGATGTCTTTGAGGGAAAAATTATTGATGAGTTGAATAGAGATGAAGGGGACTGGAACCCTGAAGAATGTGATACAGAAGGGGTCCTTAATCTAAAAAGTAATAACATTCCCAAGGGAATGGTTTGTTTAGAAAGAATCTTTGACTCAGACTCAAGGGCTCGAGAGAAGGCATCAGCTGAAGAAAAGGGAGGTGAACATGAGGCAGTTAACCTGGCTGATTCTGGTCCTGAAAGGAATGTCTACATAGGGAAAGCTTGCCTTGAAGCTATTAGAGAAGACATACTGAGGGTGCTTAAAAATGATATTGCTGCCATTGCTTGGGGGTATGAGGACCTCTAGACATTTAATGCTTCGGTTATGACTCACATTATTCCCTTGAGGCCCAAAGCTAAACCCTTCAGACAGAAGCAGCGCCCTATTAATGCTTTGATTGAACCATTGATCTATAAAGAAATTCAAAAATTACTCTTGGTAAGGATAATTTTCCCTGTGTCCCATTCAACCTGGGTGGCTAACTTAGTCCTGGTTCGTAAGAAAAATGGGGAGATTAGACTATGCATGGACTTTATAAATTTGAATAAAGCCTCAGAAAAGGATAATTACCCACTTCCTTCTCTGGATGAAGTTCTCCAAACTGTCAACGGATCTCAAATGATGTCATTCTTGGATGGTTACTCTAGATATAATTAGGTTATGGTCGACTTTGAAGACAGGATGAAGATGGCTCTCACCACCAAGTGGGGGATGTTTGTGTATAGGAGGATGCCTCTCAGTCTGATAAATGTTGGAGCAACTTTCCAGCATGCCATGGATATAGCTTTCAAGGATCTAATTGGAAAATGCATTATTGTTTACATAGATGACCTAACAGTGTTCTCCAAGGATCGATTGAATCATGCTATGGACTTAACCAAAGTTCTCAAGAGATGCATCCAATATGGAGTCTCCTTAAATCCCAAAAAGTGTGTGTTCGGAGTTTCCGAAGGGAAGCTCTTAGGACACATAATTTCAGAAAGAGGAATATACATTGACTCAGAGCGAGTTGAGTCCATCTTCAAGATAGCCATGCTAGGAAGCAAGAAGGAGATGAGATCCTTCTTTGGAAAGATCAACTTTGTGGGGAAATTTATCATAGGCTTTACAGAAATTGTGAAGCCCTTGAACAAGATGATGAAGAATGATGCCAAAATAGAATGGAGTGATGAGGTGAAGGCTGCATTTTCTCAAGTCAAGCAATCCATTTTAGAAGCTCTAGTTCTCACTAGCCCTAACTACTTGAGGTCGTTCTACATCTACTCTTTTGCATCTGAACATTCATGTGTAGCTATATTAACTCAACGAGGAGAAGAGTCAGAGGAGAGGCCGATTGCTTTCATGAGTTCTCCCTTCAAAAACAAAAAAATTAGATACCCACCTCTTAAGAAGAAAGCTTTTGCGCTGGTTCGGGCTATTAAAAAATTCAGGCACTACATCCTTTGAAGCCAAGTCATTGATGTGGTTCCTAACGCCGCTATCAAGTCTCTACTAGTGCAAAGTGAACTAGGAAAAAGAAGGGGGAAGTGGATGGCCATCTTGCAAGAGTTTGATTTGGAGATACACCCTATGAAACTTGGCCAAGGTTTGGGTCTGTCTAAATCTATGGCTGATGTTGGTAACAACCTTATTTGTCAACAATATACTACTCAGTCCTTCTCAAATGACATGTGGTATTCTAATCTCATTTGTTTTATCCTCAATAACCAGTGTCCAAAGGAAATGAACGCCACTCAGAGGAGAGCACTAAGATTGAAAAGCTCACACTATATGTTTAAACGAGGGCTCCTATACAGAAATAATTTCAAAGGAGTGTACTTAAGATTCCTTGATCAGCAAGAGGCTAAGAAGATGATCTCTAAGTTTCATGGGAAACATGGCATTGGCCATGGGTTTGCAGATTCATTGGCACACCAGATCCTCCGATCTAGTTATTACTGGCCCTGTGTATTCAAGGATGCCCATCAACATGTGAGAACATGTCACACATGCCAAGTTTCTGCACCAAGGGAATGTCATGCAACCATGCCATTACAGCCTATTTATGAGGTAAGGCCCTTTGCCCAATGGGGATTGGATTTCATTGGGGTTATTAACCCAAACTCTACTACAGGGAACACATTCATCTTGATTGCTACTGACTATTGCATGAGGTGGACAGAGTCTATACCTTGCAAAAATAGTACAATGGAGGTAGTAATCAAGTTCCTCACCGAATACATCACTACAAGGTTTGGGGTACCCTTTGCTCTGGTATGTGACAATGGCTCTGCCTTCTCTTCTATTAAATTTATTTCTTGGGCATATGATCACAAGATTGTCTTGAAATATTCTTCCAATTATTATCTACAGGGCAATGGAGTTGCAGAATCAATGCAATAAGAATCTCTTAGGGGTGATTAAGAAACTATTAGAGCATAACCCTAGAGACTAGCATACCCAGCTGAAATTTACATTATGGGAAGATCGGACTAGGATTAAGGTTGCTTTTAACACCTCACCATTCAAACTGGTATATGGCCAAGAGCCTATCTTTCCCATCCATTTGCAAATACCTATCCTTGATTTCATGTAGAAATTCTACTCTAAGGACAATAGGATAGAAGTCAGATTGGCCACTTTGTTGAAGTTAGAAGAACAAAGGGACGCTGCTTTACAATAGTTCTTTAGACATCAGGCTGTTGTCAAATGCTGGTTTGACAAAAGAGACAAGATCAACGCCTTTAGGATATCAGACATAGTGCTGCTATGGGACAAAGCCAGTGAAAAGAGTGGTAGTCACTAGAAATTTAACAAACTTTGGCTAGGTCCTTATCAGATTGCTGAGATTTTAGGAGAAAATGCTTTCTGATTGAGTAGTTTAACTGGAGAACCTATCCCCTTGCCTGTCAATGGACAGTTTCTTAAGCACTATTTTGAATCATGAAGTTGGAATTTTGCTAGGTGGTGCATTTGTATAAATTATTTTTGCTTGTAAATAGTTCACTTTTTGTTTTTTCTCTTCTTCAGTCTCTTTGAGTTTTCTTTGCTCTTTCTTTTTTGTTTGTTTTTTCTCTTTCGTGTTCATTTGTTTCTTTCCATTTTTTGAAGTGATGGGTTGTTATCTAAGCATGCTTTGGTCATTAGGAGAGAAGGGGTTTAGATATTTTCAGGTTTTCTGATTGGATGATTTAGTCCTCAATTCATTGTTTCATGCTTATTGTCAATAAAAGTTGTGGAAAGTTTTAAAACAAGGTGCCAAGTAAGTAACCTTCATCAACTCCCCTGAATCTGTCACAAATTATTAAGATCATCTCCTCTTGTAAGGGTATATTTGTCCTAGGACTATGGTGTTGTAAGATTTGAGAGAAAAATATGATCTCCCAAGTGTTGTTATGAGGTCCATGGTAGTTTTCAACCTAGATCAGATGTTAAACATCTGACATATTGAAAAGAAAGGTTGATGTTAAACATCTGACATATTGGAAAGAAAAAGCAGAATTAAATGAAATATCTGAAACTCCAAAGAAAAGAAAAGAATAATAAAAAGAAGAAGATTCAATATGAATGGGTGATTCCAGTATCTCTACCGGGGCTATGGATGCCTGACTAGCAGTAGAGCAATGTTGTGAGACAACTAGAGGTATCTCTGTCAGGGCTATGGATGCCTGACTAGTAGCAGAGCAATGCCTGGGATATCATTGCATAAAAAGGGATCAACTCATGTAGCTCAAATCTTGCAAATTGTTGTCTGAGGGATGAGGAAAACTTTATAAAAGAGTGATGCACAATCAAGCACACACATAGATTCAGGGGCAGTTGTTGATTGACTTAAATTTGAGATTCTAGCTGACCTAAGAGGAGTTGTAATGTTCATCAACCAATAGTTTTGGGTAGCTGAATCCTTCATATTCATGAAAATGGTTAAACCATTTCCTAGCCGAGTCGCCATTTGTTATGCCTTGCATAACCACCCGATTTTATTCTGAAATAAAATAGGTCCCCCTTTATCTTTTCCCTTTGGCCTTTGGTTTTCCACCTTAGGTGCTTTCCTTTCAAAGTTCTGTCAGAGGCGGAACTGGGACCAATATCGGACTTGGGAATTCCTTCTAAGTTCGGGTCATGTTCCAACCCCTATCCTGGTTCCAACAGAGCTTGGTTTTCATTTCTTTTGTTCTTTATCGAAGTCCTGTTCGGGCCTGCATTTTCTTTTCTCTTCATTGGTCTTTGTCAGTTTGTGTCCTTTGCCATAGGTGTTTTCTTTTCAACCTTGGGCATTTTGTTTCATGTGTTTTGGTAGACCTGGACCTAGAACGGATTCCGAACTTGGAACTTCTTCCAAGCTCTATTTTTTTCCTTCCCTCGCCCTGGTCCCGCTGCTTTGGTCTTTTCTCCCTTGCGCGTCTTTTTGTGTTGTTCCGCTTGTCCCATTATTTTCATTCTATTTCTTTTGCTTTATCGTGGGGTTGTCCTACCTCTTTCCTCATTCTCTTTTTGTTCCTTTCTTCCTCCTCTTTTGGATAACGTCAGAAGTAGGTTTAGAATGAAATCCAAACCTAAAACTTGGAGAAGTTTCTGGTTTGGATTTTGGTTCCAACCCCGATTCCACCTTGTTCGTTGCTCTACTCTGACTCCGCCAGTGTTTTTTTCTCATCCTTTGCGCTTTGTGTTTTCTCACAGATGCAAATCCGGGACGGGGTATGAACTCAAGAATGTTGATTATTTCCCTGGCTCGTTCTCGCACCGACTCTGGTCCTGGTTTTGATTTTCTTTCGGCCCCACCCTCGCCAGTTTTAAAGGTGAGGGATGTCATTTATGGGTCATATTTTGTCCTAGTCTCGGTTCCATCGGGACTTGTTTAAATTTTGCTTCCCATGCCCATGTTGACTCTGCCTCTGCTGGAGTTAAGTTTCTTTTTCGTAAAAGGCATAATATTAATGTATTGTTCTAACGGAGACATTGTTTTGCAAGATCAAATCGTGTGCATGGGGATATTTCTTCGGGATCTCGACGATGGATCTTGCCGACCTGATAGGGTCTCACTGACATATTTTGTGCCCTCGATGTGGCATGTTGAGCTCGCTGAGGCATCTTCCTAACTAGTGTTGGTCTTGCCAATAACAACGAATCTGCCAAGGAAGGAACATATCGTTGTAGCTCTTGGCGCCAGCCATAATGTCTTGCCGAAGGTGGATATCCTACCGACCGAAAGAGGGGCCCAATAACAGAAATAGGGCTCGCTAAGAGGACACATTTTTTCCATGTCATCTGGGCGAGAGGAAGCAGTCTTGCCGAGGGTCTTTGTGAGATCGGTATGACATCTGTGGCTCACCGGAACCTCACACCGACTGGCCCAGGCTACACCAACGAGCTTGCAAAAGAGTGGATTTGGAGCAGAAAGAATGCCGAAGGAAGAAGATAAAGTCATGAGTCAAATGGACAGTTGTGAGGTCTGCTGACAGAGGTAGCTTAGCATTAATGGTGATATTTTAGGGCACTCAAAGCAACTCTGCTAGAGGTCAAAAATGGACACAGATGGCCAAAAATAAGTGTGGTAGCTGCAAAAGATCTACAAATCTTTTCAAGAGACAATCTTCACCGACATAAGACAGCAAGGATTCAGATTTATGATAGAATGGACTTTTGTTGAAGATCTAGGCGCTAACCCTCTGACACTGGAGATACTTTGTAAACCCTAAAAAAAAATAGGCGTCAACTTTCTCTTCGAGAGGAGGTGTATATACGGTATCCTTGCCTCTTTGTAAAGGGTTCCGAAATTTTAGTGTTAGTACTTCTAGATTAGAACTTCTAGGTTTAGAGAGATGTTAGGAGTTAGTCAGCTAGCAGAAGGAGATTGAATTGCATCTTGATTCTCAATAATGAGAGCTTCTCTTGTCTTCTTGGTTAGTAGTTAGACTTTAGTATAGATTGAAATGTATTTTCAAAGTTTTTCTAGTGTAGATGGAAGCAGTCTGAAGAAACAGGTTTTCTATACACTGGTGATTGTGCTAGATTTGAAAATGTTGCTTATCTATCTAGCCCACAGTAGAAGCAACCAGATTTGAATCTACTTCATATTGTGTTCCAGAAAGATATTTATCTGAAGTTAATCATTTGATTTTGAAAGCTTTCATGGAATAAAATCTCATTTTATGGTTTTACTTAAATGGTAGTTTATAATCAGTTGTTGAAATCAACACTGTGAATGAATGATACTGTGTGTTAATCACAAGTTAATTTTGTTCTTCATTTTTTTTTTTAGTTTAATAAATTCCTTGAAAGTTATCAAGTCTGGTTAAGGTTGGATGAACTATTGTTCTTTTCTGTTTCAAAACCCTAATCCATCTTTTTATATTTCTTTAAAACCCCTAGTTAGTATAGGATTTATTTCATGTTTGATCTTGGAGCAATCCAGAAGCCCAACACTAGCAGTCCCCTTGAATATTATTGTTGCATTGGCCACTGAGCAACATCAACACAATTGAGACTCAACTACCAATACCTTGGGAGCTATGGCATCCATGTGTTTCCTTTCTCTTTCAGGAGAAGCAGAGTAGCAATACTTTGCATTGTTGTGGTGCCAAAATCGCCATCAACAGGTAACCATGGGTATAGAAATTGAAGCTACAAGTGCTACTAAAAAAAGAAAATGGTTTAATAGGTGTGATGAAGCTTATGGTACTTTATATCTATCTCTTTCATCTAGCCTTATTTTTCATATTGAGTCTTACACTACACCCCATGAGGTTTGGACTAATTTGGAGTTTGTGTTTGGGAAGTAGGATACTATGAGAGGGTTTTCATTAGAGAGTAAGCTTATTAGCTTAAATCCTAGGAATTTTGACAACAGCGAGGAGTTTTTCACCAGACTCAACTCTCTTAGATTGCAGTTGTCACAATGTGTTGTTTAGAAGGAAGACTCTCAGTTGATATTGTCCATTCTTTCTAAGCTTGGACCAAATAATTCAATTTTTGTATCTACCTTTTATGCCACTAGGTATTCACTTGGTACTATATTTACTATGCCTTCTTTTAATGATTTTGCATCTTCTCTCACTCGAGCAAACACCAAGTTGGATAGCATGGTCAAGTTGAAGGCCTCTTCATCATAGGCACTTATTGCATCATAGGAGCCTAGAGATCATAAGACTTCTACAGGAAAAGTAAAGAAATAGAAACAAAAGGATTCCAAATCTCATGAGTAGCAAAAGGAGTCCTTATATTCATCATCCTCTTCTAAGTGGAAATCACCCAAAAATGAGAAGGGTCCATGTGCATATTGTAAGAGGGAAGGACATTGATGACCTAAAGAATCTTCATCAAAAAATTCATATTGATTTTCCTTCTCAAATGTTTGCATAATCTCCTTCCCCTCATTCTTTTTCTTCTTCAAAGTAGCATTATAGGGGCACAATTGATTTACACACTTCATCAGATATGAAGGGACATACTCTTTGTGCTACTTCAATCCTTGGATTAGGTAGATGGCTTCTAGATTCAAGAGCATCTCATCATATGCCATCTTCACAATCTATGTTCACTTCCTTTGAGCCTGGCACTATGTCTCCTATTTTGATGGGAAACAATACTTACATGAGTGTTATAGGGAAGAGGTCTATTAGTTTTGGGGACAACGCCTTTTAGGATGTCTTGTGTGTTCCTCACTTGATGAACAACCTACTTTCCATCTATCACATCACACATAGAAGAAATAGGAGATCTATGGAGTTCACCCTGATTATGTTATCACCAGATACTTGGATAGTAAAGTAGTTATTGCAACTAAGGTGGTGGATCACTCATCTCAGTTGTATTCCTTTTCAAATTTTTCTACTGATAGTACTTTTGTTCCTACAACTATTCATCAAAATTCTAGTGTGAATCATCATTTAGAGGAGACATTTGGCTTCTTGAACATTGGTGTTCTCACTTTTGATCCAATTCTTGAGCCTTTTGTTCCTCCTCCTATTGCAGTTGCTTATACTTCTATGGCTACATATGTGGTTTCTTTCATTTCAATGTAGCAAGATATAGTTGATCATTCATCTTTGGAAGTTTCTATTTAGTCTTCACCTACTTTAACTTCTTCATTTGTTGAGGTAACACATATTTCTATGGAGACATCTTGGGCTACACCTACTTCACCTTCAGATATTGCATTCAATCAACCTTTCCCTCTCATTTCTTTCAGGAGATGTGGTTTTTTTAGTCTTTTTGGAGCTACTTCATTCTAGGGGGATCTGTGGTCTCTTATTTCCTCTCTTTTGGGGGGGTTCTTTTATGTATCTTTGTGATGGATGGTGTCCTTGGGGGCTTTAATGGAGTCCTCCATCTTTCATCACTTAGTTGTTTTTTTCATTCTATTTTGGGGAGGATTTTTGTTCCCATGTGGTTTTCTCCTTTACCTAATTTGATTTATTTTACATTGCATTTGTGCATGGGTACCTGATCAAGCCTTGTTTTCGAGACCCATCTTTGCTTCCATGCACTTTTTCCTAGTGTTTTAGCTACTCCCTAAGTTCATCTTAAGGGGGAGTGTTACAGTAATAAGGCATTTCACTTAATTAATTTAATCATATTGGTTAATTAATTGACTTATTACTTCAGGTTTACTTAAGGTAAACTTAGGTACATTAATAATTAATTATTAAGTGTGCACACTAGGGTTTTCTTTTCAAGTTTTACTTTAGGGTTTCTTGATCTCCTTCATAAGGATTGATCTCATTGTAATTATTAGATAATCTTAGTGCATATTTTCTCTGAGGTTTACAAAACATCTTCTTTGGTTCTGAATATCTTTTGTATGTGATAGGTGATTCCATGTAGGTGATTCTTGTGGTTTGTGAAGTTGTTTTTTCAACTTCTATAACAATCAAAAGAATGTGCAAGCATCTTATATATTATTATCAAAGTAGTCTACTATATTTATTATTTTTATAAATATTTCCAAGAAACATCATAAGTGGTATCAGAACTATGACTTGAGCCAACATTTATGTTTCCACCATAACTTCCAAACTAGTGCAAATTTGGATCTCATTTTTTTGGGTTTTGAGGTATTCAATAGGGGAGAGGGGCCTAAAGTAGGGTGGGAGCCTATAGTGGGGATAGAAGTAGTCCCACGTGGGCACCATAGTACTTAGAGTACCCTAATATGCAAATGTAAAATAGTTTTCACTATGACTTGAGCCAACATTTTGGTTTCCACCATAACTTCCAAACTAGTGCAAATTTGGATCTCATTTTTTTGGGTTTTGAGGTATTCATTAGGGGAGAGGGGCCTATACTATGGACATAAGTAGTCCCACATGGGCACCATAGTAGAGTACCTTAATATGCAAATGTAAAACAGTTTTCACCCACAAAGTCAAAAAAGGTACACGTATCACTATACCGTCAAAATTGTATTATAATTGGAGAATATTTGTTCGATACACAAATAAATATTCACAGTCTTACATGTCAAAGAATATTTAAAGCACATTTGAAACCACAAACATATAAGCCATATTTGTCCCATACAGAAATAGATATTTCTTTTTAGGTTTTCCTTTAGGGTTTCTTGATCTCCTTCGCAAGGGTTGATCTCATTGTAATTTTTAGATTCTCTTAATGCATATTTGCTCTGAGGTTTACAAAACATATTCTTTGGTTCTGAATATCTTTTGTATGTGATAAGTGATTACATGTAGGTGATTCTTGGGGTTTGTGAAGTTGGTTTTTCAACTTCTACAACAATCACTAGAATGTGCAAGCCTCTTTTATATTATTATCATAAATAAGGAAGAGAAATCTCTCCCATATAATCATATCACACAATTTTGAAATTGTATATTATTATTTGTTTATTGGAAGTCACCTTCTTAATGTAGTCTACTATATTTATGATTTTTACAAATATTTCCAAGAAATATCATAAGTGGGTATGTGCAGGATCATGATGGGCCAAAAAGTGGCAATATTATGGGTATTTGTAGGGTATGTGGCTGACGACTTTTTTTTTACCCAAAATTCATGAAACAAAAAGGGTTTTTAGAAGAGATTCTCAACTTTCCACCAATATAAATTATGCTTTAATTTGAATTTAATAAATAATTATTATTCATTTTCTATTAGAATTACAACTAAAGTCCTGATTGGTAGGCTGATTGAAAAACATCTATAACTTTCAAATAGTATCACACTTTTTGAATCTGAAACATGCGTCACATTCTATTATGCTTCACATATTATAGGATTAAAAAAATAAAACTTAAATTTCATGAAGTTTGACCAAGTTAAGGTGGTCAGACATATGAGTTTTTTTTTTAAGTTGTAATAAAAAATTCATAATTAATTATTTGCTTTGGAAAAACTTACAAAAAAATATGCATCACATCTAGACATGAGTCCTCTACTTATATATAAAATCTTATAAAAAATTATTATAATTTTATTATGGTTAGGGTGGTCAGACATAAACCTACTTATTTTTTCCCTGAAATTTAAGTACAACTGCATTGAAATTTCAAATTTTCACCAAATAGATTTTATTTATTTTTAAATGGACCTAGTAGTTTAGAAACTACATTCAATTTTCTACAAATTCTATTCTTACATATTTTTTGAAATAATATAGATAACTTATTCAAATTTTTATGTCAAGTTGCCTAACACTAATTTTTCTAATTTTTTTGCCACTTAAGGGCATGTTTTTTCCATGATGATCCTGCACATACCCAAGTGGTTTTAGAACTATGAATTGAGCCAACATTTTTGTTTCTACCATAACTTCCAAACTAGTGTGAATTTGGATCTTTTTTTTTTGGTATTTGATGTATTCATTAGGGGAGAGGGGCCCAAAGTAGGGTGGGAGCCTATGGTGGGGAAAAAAGTAGTCCCACATGGACCCCACAATAGACTTCCTTAATATGCAAATGTAAACTAGTTTTCAACCGCAAAGTCAACAAAGGTACATACATCACTGTAGCATAAAAACTGTATTATAATCGAAGAATATTTTTCCCATACACAAATACATATTCGCAGTCTTACATGTCATAGAATATTCAAAGCATTTCTAACACCACAAACATAAAAGTCATATTGCTTGTTATGAGGCCCTTGATTCAAAAGAAAAGCTCAAAATATAAAATTAGTGTAAGCCAAGCTCCCCTATAATGTCACCACTTGCATTTCATCGCAACCACCTTTCTGGAACTTGGGATGTCACAAGTAGAACATATACCTAATGTAAAAACCTGCCACATAACCTAGAGGATGATGCAACACAATGGAAGTGCAACTATTTTTTTTTTAAAATAAAAACTGTGATTTCCCAGAAATCGCCATATGACTTTTTTATCAAGGTTTTCAAAAATAAATTTCTAGAACATTTCAATCAAAACAATTTATATATATATTTATTTGTATATGTATATGTATATGTATATGTACATATATATATATATATATTTAAAATATATGTATACATATATAAATATGTATATAAAGAATTCATAATAAAATGCTCCAAAAGGGCATTTAATTTTCATACAAAAAATTCTATAGAATATATATATAATTCTACTTAGGGAATTTTTCTAAAGACATTATGCAAATTCCCTCATAAAGTTTTCTATAGGAGAGATATACGAATTTTACATAAAGCTGTTTTCTAAAACTATAAAAGTAAATTCCACAGAGGGTTAAAATTTTCTACAGTTTTGATTCAATTTCAACAAAGGCTCTAAAATTTAACTATGATTTTCTTCATGGTAACTCCATTTCTAAAACTCAATTTTAACAGAGGATCCAAAATATTTTCTACAGAGGTTGTACATATTCTCAGCAATCTTTTAATTTAATTTAAAATCCAAAGCTTCTACAAATAATGAAATCCTCTTCTATAGGAAAATTTTCCAATTTGTAAAACAATAATAATTTAAATAAAATTTTCAAATTATATTTACAAAAGCAATAAGGAACTTGTTCCAAAATATTTGCTGATTCAAAATTTGATGCAAAGCTTTCCCTTCAATTTATGACATTTTCAAAGCCTCTTCCCAGAATTACCACTTTCCAAAGAACAACAAAATAATCTAGAACCAAAAAGAATGCAAAAAAACTAGATCCCCAAACCAATTCAACCACTTTCAGAATAACCTCCTTCCTTCTGTGAAATAACCTCTTTTTAATAATTCCAATAATTCTCTTCGAGAATCAATTTTCAAACAACAATCGTACCTATCTTCTAACTTCTAGTTACAAAAAATATCTTTTCTACAACAACCACATATATTTCCAAAGATATTTTATAGATAATATACATTTGAAATTTAAATAACTCATTTATTTCAAATAAAATTTAATTTAATAATGCAATCACTTTATAACATAAATTAAATTAATTAAATTTTCAATTATAAAGCCTCAGCATCAATAATCGAGATTAATTAAATAATGAATCATAACATTATAAATTAATTCTAAAAATAAACCATGCACAATAGTTAAAATAACAAGGAAAACATGGATAAAGAAATACAACCAATACATGCACTAATTACACACTGTAACTAGGGTAAAGTTTTGACTAGGTAAACCCGTTACTATCTCCCAATCAACATTATTGTTGGGTAGTGGGCACACTCAAACCTATGAATCTAGGTGAAGCCATTGTCCTATACCTATAAACCTGCAAACAAAGCATATGTCGTACATGTATATAGATAATAAATCGTACACACTGTGAAGAGAGAATCATGGAATCACAGGGCTATTGCATGTGATTGATGCAATCCCATTCCTTTCACTAATACAGTATCATAATTAACTAATGAACTACAACATCAATTAAAATACAAATGAGCATATATCAATCACTCAAATAATCACTTAAAGATGACATAAAGCATGTCGAAAACCATCAATATAGTGTATCATCTCATCAATATAGATCTATCATCACCCCACTATTAGCGATCAAATAACAATAACATTAAATATGGTCTATCAATGTATCTAAACTATCACAGAAAACATAGCAAATTGGAGGGGTGTTACATCCTTCCCCCAGGATCAAGCTTACTCTTGGAAGACTACAAAAAAATAAAGATAGAGCTCCCTCATCCTGGTAGCATCCTCCCATGTAGCAAAAGTTTCATCTCTAGGATCCCACTAGACCCTCACCTACTCAATATCTTCACCCCTAAAGGCGAGTCTCCTATGTTGTGTGAAAACCATGGGCTCCAAAGCTATCTACTCGTCCTCTACCTATAAGGTAGTCTAATCAAGGATGTGAGAAATGTTAGGGTGGTAAGGTGTAAGTACAAAAACATGGAACACATCATGGATGCACAAGAGACTGGGCAGCAAAGCAAGGCTATAAGCAACTGGCCCAATCTTCTCTAGAATCTGAAAAGGCCAAAAAAAGTGAGGTGTGAGCTTAGAACCCTTTCCATAATGGATTGGACTCTTTTATAGATGCACTCACAAAATGACTTGATCACCTATAACAAACTAGCAATCCACATGATGTGCATCTACATACTTCTTCTGCCTATCATGTGCAACTACCAAATGCTCCCTGATTTGAACCACCTACTACTCCATATGCTGAAGCATATTAGGACCCAATAAAATACTATCATCCAACCTATCCTAACTCAAAGGAGTTTGACACTATTATCCATACAATGCCTAAAAAGGTGCCATGCCAATAGAACTCTGAAACCCATTATTATATGCAAACTCTACAAGATAGAGATAATCCTCCCATCATGTATACTGGTCCATGACATACATGCATAGTATATCCTCAAGGATATGATTGACCTTTTCATTTTTTCCATCTATCTTAGGGTGATACGCTAAACTAAAGTTCAACTGTGTCCCCATAGCATGCTGTAATGATGTCCAAAGAGATAAAGTAAACACATGATCCCTATCAGAAATAATCTGACAAGCAATACCATGCAACTTCACAATGTCCTCCATGAAAACTCTAGCAACTAACAAAGAATCATAGGAGGAACGAATAGGTGAGAAGTGTGCTACCTTCGTCAACCTGTCTACCACCACCATAGTAGCATCGTGTCATCATGAAGAGTTGGGTAACCCAATACTGAAATCCAATGAAATGATATCCCATTTCCATTCAGGAATCAAATGACGCTATAGAAGACACACAGAATGTTGGTGTTTAGCCTTAACTCACTGAAACTCCAAACATTTGATACATAATCAACAATATATCACTTCACACTTGCCTAGTAATAAAGTGGTCACAAATCGGCATGCATCTTCTTCACTCTTGGATGAGATGAATAAGGTGCTCGATGTGCCTCTATCATAACTAAGGTATGAAGGCCTCCAGAAGATGGAACATATATATTTCCCATGTATCTCAATAACCCACCTGTCTCTAGAGAATATCCTGAGTATCTGTCCTCTAGAGTCCTGCCCGACTCAATCTCAGATCTCACCTCCTAATACAAACTTTTTGTAAGAAGCGTGGTAAGAATTTGGATCCTCAAATCCATAGTAAGAGTCAACTCAGGTAGCTCTTGCCTCCATCTGTTGAGAGTGTTAGCCACTACATTCTCCTTCCCCTGGATCTACTTCACCTCGAAGTCATACTCATAGAGGAACTCCATCCATCACCTTTTCCTAGCATTAAGGTTAGGCTGCATGAATATGTATTGTAGACTTTTATGGTCACTGTGTAACTCAAAAAAATACCCTAATAAGAAATGTCTCCATTGAGTCAAAGCATGTACCACTTTAGCTAACTCAATATCATGTGTGGGGTAGTTCAACCCATGATCCTTGAGCTTGTGTGACTCATATGCAATGACTCGACCATCTTGCATCAATACTACTCCTAACCCCTCCATAGATGCATCTACACATATAACAAAGACTCCTGCAGGATCAGGTATTGCAAGGATCAGTGCACTGGTCAAATTGTCCTTTAATGTTTGAAATGTAGCCTCACACTGCTCTGACCAAACAAACTTCTTCCCTTCCCCTTAAAGAGAAGTGATAGGATGTCCTATCTTATAAAATCTTGAAAAAAAAACCTGTAGTAACCTGTTAGCCCCATGAAACTATGAATCTCTACCACATTTGTGGGCACAGGAAAATCAATGATTGCTTGGATCTTTGCAGGATCCACTGCAATGCCCTCTCCTGATATAACATGTCCAAGGTACTTGACCTTAGGCTTGAGCTAGGTCTTGTAGATGAAGTAATGCCTATCTCGACTCCAACATGACCACCCAATGCCATCTCTAAATTATCCTCTACAATTCTAGCCTTTTCTACCATTGTCTCCATAGTCTTGGGTTTGAAAACCCACACACCACCACTGATCTGGGCATTTAAGCCCACAAGGAAGTGTTACAATAGCATGCCCTCATTGTCACCAATTCCTGTGTACTACTTGAGCTCATAAAAATGATGCTCATATAGTTCCACTGACATAATCATCTATCGTAGAGTATGGAACTCATCACCACGACGCTATCACCAATGATTTGAGAGGAATTTGGCACAAAACCTCTCTAGGAACATCTCCCAAGACATGGTACTAATATCAATATGGAGCTTCTACTCCTCCAATCTCCACCATGTGGAAGCAAAGTCTCTCAGGTTCATAATCGTACATCTGGCTCTAGTGTTGCTACCATATGGGTGCATAGAAAAACACTGGTTTAGGTCAATAAACCAAGTCTTAGCCTCTAAACAACTACCTGAGCCATTGAATAAGGGCGATCGAGCTCTAAGTAAATCTCTCATATGTGCATCTACAAATTCCTATGACTGTGCTAGTGCATCCCTCTCTCTAATAACAATTTGATCTACCTCCGACCCCAGTCCAAGATGAGAAAGAGTCTCCTCCAACAATTGATGTAACTAAGCACCCTCAATCCTTGGTGGATCCCAATTTTGAATACCACCTCCTGGAATGTTTTGGGAAGCTTTTTGTTCCTCATGATTTGAATCATGAGAAACATGAGGAGTTGAGTTTTGCTGACTACCTTTGTGTCTACCTCTACGACCATGACCATGACCTCTCCTAGGTGGCATGATCCTATAGAAACACACCAAGGTGTAAGACAAGGTATGCAACATAAATCCTATGCAAACAACTTAACGGTTTCCACATTATTTCAAAGTTCCCAGTGCTTAAACTTATACTCTGATACCAAGTGTAAAATCCTGCCACGTAACCTAGAGGATGATGCAACACAATGGAAGCACAACTATTTTTAAAAAAATAAAAACTATCACTTCCTAGAAATCGCCATATGATTTTTTTATCAGGATTTTCAAAAATAAATTTCTAGAACAACATTTCAATCAAAACTATATATATATATATATATATATATATATATTTGTAAATGTATATATATATTTAAAATATATATGTATACATATATAAATATGTATATAAAGAATTCACAATAAAATGCTCCAGAAAGGTATTTAATTCAATATGTGCGAAATCATAACTCATGCCATCCATGATCATTTTTACACATCCATTTCATATTTCATACAAAATCATTTTATAAGCATTCATCTATCTCAATAAATCATTTTATAAATCTATAGGTCATTAACTACTAAAATATTATAGCTATCCATGATCATTCATTTAGTGAAATAAATCATTAACCATTTCCTTAATCATAATTTAATGTATTTTCATCAAAATATTGCACATATTTATTGATTTTATCTATTTACAATGTGCATGCATTTGTCCCACTTCAATCATTTGTCCCACATTTCCCCGGCACAGCTTGAACTCATTCCATTAATTCATCTATAAATACTTGTTTTTTCTCACATTTGAAGATGCAAATTCTTATTCTCATTCTAATCCAATTCCATAAAACTTCTTGTGCTTTTACTCATAAAATGTAAGAGCAAATCCAAGATAAAGGGAAAAGGATAGCAATGGAGATAGATTTCTTTTGAAGATTCATGTGGTTTTGAATGGTTTAGTTTTATGTTACATGCATTTTCATTTAGAGATGCTTCATTGAACGTCATGCTAGAAATTTGATTGATGTTTTACAGATTAATCATTAGTTTTCAGTTTTTAGCATTACATAATGGTAAGCCCGATGATGTGAACACTTTGCTGATTTGGATTAATCAATTTTGAATAACTGCAAGAATGATCATTAAAGGCTCAATTTTTTTTTGGTTTACTAGTTTGATAAGCATGAATAGTATTCACTAGGCAGCTATAGTATTTTGCATGATATGGTTTATTTTAATCTCCCTTTTAGAATTGCTTAAAGTGGCTTGAATTCACTGCCAGATCTTTTGTTGTTCAAATTCACTGCATTTGTTGGAAAGTTTCTATAAAAAAAAAAGAAAAAACCGTCATATCCCGCAATCACAACATTTTATCTTTTAATCACGGCATCTGCAAAGCCTGTCAAGACTGAAAATCACCAGACCCATTGCTCAAGTGGACGCTGAAATAAGTCCTCTTTGGAAACTTGCAGATTCTTATGTTTCATTGATTTTGCGATTTCTATTTGGCCTCAAGAAGCGATATCCTCACAATCACATCAGCTATAAAATGGCTTAAATTGTTTAAAATGAGATCTGCGTAGATAGCTGCTCTAGATTGCTTTCTTCAAGCATTTTAACTTTGCTTAAAAATCAGAGTGCATTCATTCATTCTGACGATGCGCTTAAATAATGTTCCTTTTACAATCTTGCCATTGTCCGGCTTCATAGTGTTCGCCACCAGGATTAATTTTATAAGTTAGATTTAATGTTAGAAAATGTTAGATTTAATTTTCTAAGTTAGACTAATTTAGTTTAGATTTAATTTTGAATTAAATTAGTTCGATTCTCTAAGTTAGGTTTAATCTTAGATTAACTTTGTTAGATTTAATTTTCGATTTAGCTTAATTTAGATTAATCTAAATTAACATTTAATTTAGATTTAATTTTAGTTTAGACCTAATTTAGATTTTTTTAAAATTTTAGGTTTAATTTGATTTAATTAGCTCTAATTTTAGATTTGATTTGATTTAACTTTATCTTAGATTTGATTTAGGATTTAAATTTAGATTTAATTTTAGGATTTAATTTAAGATTGAAACTTAATTTAGATTTAATTTTAATTTTTAGTTTAGATTTTAATTTTGGATTTAGATTTAAATTTAAATTTAGAAATTAACTTTTGTTTTAAATTATTATTTTTAATTAGAATGGATTTTATTTTTAGGTTAGTTTTTAAATTTTAGATTCAATTCTAACTTAGATTAGTTTAAATTAACTTTTAATTTAGAGTAATTTCTAACTTTAGATTAATGTCTAATTTTAAATTTAGATTAATGACCTTTTTTTTTAGTTAATTCTTGATTCATGGGCTAATTTTGGGCTTTCTTGTAGGAACACTTTCAAGACAAAGACTTGAAAACATAAACATACGCTTGTCGAAGAAAGGAGGCATGAAATTACTAATGAAATTTTGATGCAGGACATTCGTCGAAGACTTGATTTTGAAACTGTTTGTCTTTTAAATTAGAAAACGTTTCAATTGGTGCTTTAAAATGAACAACTGTCTTCTTTTCACATAGGTTTAATTAGGAGGTCAATGAACATTTTTTTCTATGTTTGAAGGATGGTAGGGAGTATGCTCTCACCTTGTTTGAACTTGGTGATCAGAAACTAGACCCATATGTTTTTGTGTTTGTACCTTAGAGGGGCATGCCTCACAAGAGGGAATGACTCCAACAAGTTTTTTGCTTAGGCCAGTATATAGAAGGATGAGACTAAATTGTCAAGTCCTCATGGTATGTAGGCCTTATCCGTGTAGTGTCATTCAAAAATGGGTACCTACCTTTTCTTTTAAAGGTATAAGAGCTCCTAGTAGAGAGGTTAAAGCCTTAAGTGGCTTGTTGTACGCTAACGAGGTTCCATGTCCCCAAGTATTCACTAGAACCCTCTTGTGTAGTTTGCCAAAAAACCCTTCTATTTACTAGTGCAGCAATGGTCATTGCAAAGACATCCACATTCTCGCAGTTCTTAATAGAGATGATTAGCCTGCCATGGGAGATTTATGGGGGCTGGAAGCTTGGTTGACCTGAGAAGTGAGTGCACTGTAAGGGGGAGCCCGTGTGGCCAAGCTTCTAGATTCATCCGCTAAGAATAAGTGTGGTTTGGGAAACCCGCGTGGAATCTAGCAAATATTTTTCTTGCCAAACTCAAGATTTGTGCTTGTATTGCTAAAATCAAACAACATTCACAATAAGAAACAAACTCAAAAAAAAAAATTTATATGGTGTCTTATGTGTTTGTATTCAAAACATTGTCAAATCAAATCAAACATCACACCAAAATATGATAACATTTCAACTTTGACACAAACTGAGCCAAGATTTTCCAAACAAGCTATTTAAACCAAAGATTTTCTCAGTTCATTTCCCATCATTCCATCACATTCATTTAGCTTACTTTCATCACTTAAACAAATCTTACGTTGCATACACCTTTTTGAAAACTTTGGAATAGGGAAACTTACCATATCTTGTCATAGGCCCATTTCTACAAAGAAAAGTTATCATTGACCTTATCATTTTCCACATCAGTCCTTTTCCTTTCAGTTTAACCTTTAAACTCATTAGTCTAGTTTAAGGCTCACCTTGTCAAACTTGTCACTCGTTATCCACTCTCCTTGAGGTCATTGATAATTTCATTTGGAAACATTGGACTATCCTAGCTTGGCTAGTAACTCCTTCCTTAAGTTTCAAAATGAAGGTGGATAGTTCATACCATAGTCATCTCAACTACATATCATATTTTTCATAACACTTTTGTATTAGCATCATTCCCCTTTTAGACTTGGTCAAACTTTAGATTATAGTGACATTGTCATTACCTCATTTAAACATTCTCCAAATACCAAAATACCAAATAATAGTTGCATTAAATTTAGCCATATCTTATTCCAAAAATACTAAAATCATAGTCTTAATCTCATGTAATACCCCCATGTTGTTGGTATTCTTTGATACTCTTATGTGTTGGTTTGATACTTGGTTTGTGATGGTGATTAGTTCACCGACTTGGTTGTGTGTGGATTCATAGTTTGGTTTTTTTGCTACACTTGACATTATTATGATGATTTATGATACTTTATGTGGTGGTTAGATTATTTGATTATGCTATGGTTTCTTTAATATTATATATGTCGATGTTGTGATTCTATGATGCTATGTTTTCTAATGTGGTTGTTAGTGAGTCTTGGTGAAAGGACGAAGTAGCATCACTCGCTTGTGAGCACCCTGCTACCCTGCAACTTCCTTTCACAATGTGTCTACAATGGAGATTTACATGTTACTTAACATTTATTTGTATGCAGGAATTGTAGGAATAAAGTCTTGATTCCACCTATTTCGACAGGACAGAGCGAGCATTAAATTAACCCAATGGGTACAATGTTGAAAAAGGGAGTTGATAAGGAAGTGTCCCCGTCCCAAGTCCGTCATCCCGTTGTGAGTTTTGTTGTGTCATGATTTAGGTTTTGTCCTTGTCTTTGTATTGTTTGATTGTTGATTATTTATTTTATTTATGGTTAGTGGTTATTTAATTAATCGTTATTTTATAAGATTAATTAATGTTGTTTTGTTACTTTGATTAATTGTAAGTTAGTAAAATGTTGAATTTTAAATATATTGTAAATTAAAAAGTTATTTAATTAATTAAAAGTGTAAGTAATTAATTTAAATAAATAATGATGATGATAATTATATATTATCTTTTTGTTGATTTTAAATTAGAAAATCAGAAGAGAATATCTTGTGTGGATAATATCATGAGAAAATAATTTAATTTTAATTAAAATTGTGAGATAAGTTTGTGCTTTTAAAAGCAAGAAAAGAACCAATGAATGTGGAGTATTTTTGAGGAAAAAGATGAGCTTTATTTATTATCATTTATTTTTATTGTAAGAGAGTTTTAGGGACACAAGGTTTTTTCTGTTTTTTGTCTACAAAAGAAAATAAAAGATAGGTTTCGTTTTGTGCTTCTTGGTGAAAGTTGCTTTGTAAGAAAAGATTAAAAAAAGATTGATTCAAAAGAGAGTTGAAGAAAGGAAAACTGAGAAGAAACTGCAGAGGGGATTCTACTTGCAAAGAGGAAGAAAGCTATTGTGTTTGGATTCTACATCAAACGAAGGACTCCAAGTTCCCTAAAACTTATTGTTTTCTTCTTTTTGATTTTGTAAACAAAATATTGTTTGCCATGTTTGAAAATTAAATACTCTATGTTTTGAAAGAGGTTTTCTATGATTGAAAATTTGTGTTGTTAAACCTTTGAATTTTTCTATTGAAAACTATAGTTAAATCTTCTATAGTTCGTCAATAAAATTTGGTTAAGAAATTATTGTTTTGGAAATGAAAATCATTTTTATTATTGGGTTGATTTTGCATGCCCAAATTAAATTGTGTCTGATATAAAACTGATTGTTCTTTTTATTTGATTATAATTTATGGATAAATATATATATATATACATACTTATGTACATATATATATATATATATAAATTTATAGAAGCAAATATATCTATGAATATCTAAATGTATATTATATATATATATACATATACATATTCTATTTTGTAAATTTTGGGTTTGTGTAAATTCTCAATATTCTGATTCCTGCGAAAGAAATTAAATTATATTTAAATTTTTGAATTTCGTGTTTTTATGATAGATTAAAATCTATATATATTAAATAAAATTAAAAATAAATAAATAAATAAATAAAAAGAAATTTATTTATGAGTGTGGGGGTCGGCTGAGGTCGTACCACCCACGGCCCCACTATGGTCGGTTGTACGTAGCCGCCACAGGCCGCGCACAGTAGCCAAGGCTATGCACAATAGCTAGCCTAAGGGGGCTACGGCCTGCCCACCCTGTGGTACTATGTACCACAGGCTGTGTGGGGGCAATGTATATAATATTAAATGTTTTTTTTAAATTCATTTCTTTAGTTTTTTTTTTTTAATATTGATATATCATATATATGTATATTAATATATATATCTGTATATATGAATGTATATATTCCCTCTGAACTATTAGAGTGAATTATTTTATCCAGTTTTAAGAAAATGATTTAATTACATGATTTTTTTTAATATGAGTTATTATATATATATGTATATATGTGTATATATATGCATAAAAGTGTATATGCATATGTATATACATAAATCTGGTTATTTATATGTTGTGATTGTGGAAAAATTATGTAAATTTGTAATCTTATAGTGTAATTGTGCAAATTAGAAATAAACTGTGTTTTAAATTAAATTGAATTTTCTCGAGTAATTGATTTATAAAGTTGGTGAAATTTATTGTACATTATAATTTGTTTTATGGCATTGTTTTATGTTTTGCTACTCTTTAGATTATTCATTTAATTCAATTGTGGTTTTCTTTTATTGGGGTTTATGTCTTGCGGGAAAACCCTAGAGTTAGTTTATCCTAATATAGGAAATTAAGTTGTTGATTAGGAACTTCCAGAGGTAGGGATACAAATGTTATATTTGATCTTGCAATTTTAATTTTGGCCTATGTTTTGACTATGGTTGTGATTTTATTTTACACTTGGATTGTACCATTTTGTGATATTGTTCATATGATTTTGGTGAGATGGTTATGCCTTGCGGATGTTCCATTTGTTGGTTTAGTATTTCTTGTTGGTACAATCCTTTTATGTTGGATATTTTTGTTTGAGTGTCTAGAGAGAGTGGCTCTAAGTGGTGGCCAGCGCACAAAGGGGTTGTCAGGGTAACCCACGTAGAGTTAGAGTAATCAATGATAACCTAAGTAATTAATTATGGGTGGGTGGTTAAACATTAATAAGATAATTATGATGCCTCATTTTCCTGTTAGTGCTATCACATACTAAAAGGGACCAAAAAGGTTGTGGTTGGCATGGTCGTTGCCTCATCTTCACGAGGGGTTAACGATGCCACATGAGTAACCCTATGGAGCGACTCCTTGAGATAGGCTGTCAGGAGAACCATAGATAGAGGTGACACCTTAAACTAGGTTGTCTGGATAATCCATGTAAAGCCATGCGATGACACTCTCCTCTAGCAATTCTTTGATCTATTTTATTGAAATCCTCTAGAAGTGGTCCATTGGTTTGTCTTTTGGTGATTTATCATTGTTTAGTTTTGTGAGTGGTCTTTTGATATTATGTTATCTTATCTGGAGTTAGTCTTATGTTACTGTTAGATGTGCTTGGTCGAGGATCCTTGTTTACACCCAGCACGGGGGTGGTTGGGTGGAACGTGCTGTGCACCCTATTGGGTCCCCTTTCGATGCAGTTGTACCATTCAGTGTAGGGCTTTGTAGATGTTGTTGATCCAAGATTCATATGTTCTAGATGTGTATTTGTACTACAGATGTATTTCATTTATTGATGTATCACTCCCACGTGTGATGGGAAGACTTTGATGTAATTTGTATATATGTTCATTATGTTGTACTATTAGGCTGATGTAATGTATATTCATACCATGTAATCATTCTTGAACTAACATTTGTAATTTCTGATCATGTTATGTTGTACCTGTGGAAATATATATATTTAATATCTTCATGATTAATTCATTTGTTTTTTTCTTGTATGGTTTTTTATGGATTACTTCTATTAATGTGGTTATCGTTAATGGATGGTTTAAATGGTGATATGAGAATGAATGGATTTACGTTATTATTTATTTAATGTTAATCTATTATCCTTGTTATGGGTTAGTTTAGTAATGTCACCTTGTGTACCCCAAGGCATTTAGTTGTGCAACTTAGAACATTGTTATGTTGGAATACTTAAGTACATTTCTTATGTTCTTTAAAAAAAAATTGTTGCACTTGAGTTGTTCCTTTGGGGTTTGCGCGACGAGGCGTTACATCTCATATCATTTGCATTCCCCATTTTGAGAAAATCTTATTATGATTGAAACTATATTACAAAAGAAGCGTAGAGCCATGGATTTATTTAATGATGATGAATACATTAACAACTACACTACCACTTTAAATCTTGACAACACATCTAATGGTCCACATGATAATACATTTAGAACACAAGACAACACAAATTTGGGACCTTCATCTCACAAGAAACCAAGGATAACAAACCTTTATGAATAATTCCTCATTAGGGATAAAGATGGAAATGTATACATAGAAGAGGTAGAGGTTGCTTCTCAAAATCATGAAGTTTCCTCTCTATTGGATGAAATTGTCATGCTAGACCCTCAAAGATTCTTGATTAAGCTATTGCATGAAGGAGTTAAATTTCCCCAAGGATTTGATGTCGATACCTTAGGCACTACAACACCACTAAAATACAACACACAAACAATCCAAGAACAATATTCACCACAACTTATAGTTTCCATACATATTGAAGTGACAAGCCAAAATACCACAACCACCAATGCCTCATCCATCCCAGCAACACAATTTATGGCACAAACCACATCACAACCATTATTCATAACACAACCCTTGGGCTCAACATTTACTTCCTTTGGGTTATCATCTTAGGCCATAGGGGCATCCACATATAACATCCTTGGTAAACCTAAGCCAAGAAGGGTTCTTATCCAAAGATCTCAATAGAACACAAATGTCATGTCACAGGGTCCTCTTGTCAATACCAACACCTTGCAAGTGCAAAACATGAATATTCCATCTAGTCAAAACATAAACATTTCACATGGCCACAACTATTCTCAACAAGGAAAAGGATCACAAATGACACAAACATCAAATCCTATCACATATGTGCAAGATCATCATGGAAAAAATAGGCCCTTAAGTGGAAAAAAATACAGAAAAATCAGAGTTAGGAAAATTGACATTAAAAATTTAACTAAGTTATCTATATTATTTAAAAAATATGTAAGAATAGAATTTGTAGTAAATTGAATGTAGTTTCTAAACTACTAGGTTTATTTAAAAAAAATAAAAAAATCTATTTGGTGAAAATTTGAAATTTCAATGCAGTAGTACTTCAATTTTAGGGAAAAAATAAGTAGGTGTCTGTCTGACCACCCTAACCACAATAAAATGATAATATTTTTTAATAAGATTTTAGATATAAGTAGAGGAATCATGTCCTGATGTCATACATATTTTTTTGTAATTTTTTTCCAGGTAAATAATTAATTACAATTTTTTATTACAACTTTTAAAAAATATAAAAGCTCATATGTCTGACCACCTTAACTTGGTCAAAACTTCATGAAATTCAATTTTTCTTTTTTAATCTTATATTATGCAAAGCATATAATGTGACACATATTTCAGATTCAAAAAATGTGACATTGATTGAAAGCTATAGATGGGTATGTGCAGGATCATGATGGGCCAAAAAGTGGCAATATTATGGGTATTTGTAGGGTATGTGGCTGACGACATTTCTTTTACCCAAAATTGATGAAACGAAAAGGGTTTTTAGAGGAGATTCTCATATTTCCACCAATATAAATTATGCTTTAATTTGAATTTAATAAATAATTATTATTCATTTTCTATTAGAATTACGACTAAAGTCCTAATCGATAGGCTGATTGAAAACATCTATAACTTTCAAATGGTATCACATTTTTGAATCCAAAACATGCGTCACATTCTATGCTTCACATACTATAGGATTAAAAAAAGAAAAAAAAATTTCATGAAGTTTTGACCAAGTTAAGGTGGTCAGACATACGAGTTTTATATTTTTAAAAAATTTGTAATAAAAATTCATAATTAATTATTTACTTGGAAAAAATACAAAAAAATATGCATCACATCTAGACATGAGTCCTCTACTTATATATAAAATATTATATAAAAAATATTACCATTTTATTATGGTTAGGGTGGTCAATGATACCTACTTATTTTTCCTTGAAATTTAAGTACTACGCATTGAAATTTCAAATTTTCACTAAATAGATTTTATTTATTTTAAATAAACCTGGTAGTTTAGAAACTACATTCTATTTTCTATAGATTCTATTCTTACATATTTTTGAAATAATATAGATAAATTATTCAAATATTTATGTCAAGTTTCCTAACACTGATTTTTCTGAATTTTTTGCCACTTAAGGGCCTATTTTTTCCATGATGATCCTGCACATACCCAGATGCTTTTCAATTAGCCTATCAATAAGGACTTTAGTCATAATTCAAATAGAAAATGAATAATAATTATTTAATAAATTCAAAGTAAAGCATAATTTATATTGGTGGAAAGCTAAGAATATCCTTTAAAAACTCTTTTCATTTCATCAAATTTGGGTAAAAAAAGTCGCCTGTCACATACCCATCATATTGCCACTTTTTGGCCCATCATGATCTTGCACATACCCTTTCAACATATCATATGGGTCCTCCTTTGGACATCAAAATCCACACAAACAAATACAATACAACATGGCCACTTCACACATTCTAACATATACATCACACATTCATACCTATGGACACAGTCAAAATCCACCCCACATGCGCCACATGTCATCTTAGCATAATACAAACATGACACTTGAACATAGTGTCACCCAAAATCCCATAATAGATGCCTTGACTTCTCAAGTGGCTGCTTTACAAAAACAAGTGGAAGGAATGCAACTATAAAACAAGAAAACATACACGTTGCATTACTTACATCCATATTGATATGATCCTAGCATTTACATGCCACATTTCCCTCATGGGTACATCATACCTAACTTCACTAAATATAAGGGACTTTACCACAGTGTGTGTAGATGTGGATTTTGAACACACTTACTTGATGATATTGTTTCCTAGAAGTCTTGTCAATCTTGCACTTGAATGGTTTACATTACTACTTAAAGGATCTATAAAATCATAGGATGAATTAGCCAACAAGTTCATGGAAAACTATGCCTATAACAATGAGAACGATATTACAATAGCCACCCTATGTCACATGACACAAGACGATGGTGCTGCTTTCATTAAATTTTTCCAAAGATGGTGTAGCATGGAAATTCGATGTCCTATTGAAATTATTAAAACGAAAAAGGTTGACATGTTTGTTGAGAATCTCATATCCAAATTAAAACATCCACTACAAGTACATTGTTGTACAAATTTTTTAGACTTGGTAGAAAAAGGTATGGCATTAGAAAAAGTATTAATTTCCCAAGGTGAAATTTCATATAGCAGTAAAAGTACACAACATATTTCCTCCAATGACAAAGGTAAATATTGGGCAAGAAACAAACATGTGACCAATGATAGTGTTGTCGATGCTAAGGTGGTCAATAGGAATGGTCCCACTCTGACACTCTGAGGACCTCAAATACAAAACAATGCATCACAGATCCCCACACCAATGGAAAATACAATACAAAATAATCAAGGATGAGGACCCCCGAGACAACCAAGGCAATACCCACAGAGACAATACACTCCTTCACTGGAAGCAATTGAATTTTTCCTAAAGAAACTAGTACAATCAAACGTCATATAGCTCCTAGATCCCAAACCATATGATCTAGGACAATTCAAACCCTCTTGGTGGGATGACAATGTTTTTTGTGAATACCACCACATAAAATGGCATAAGACCTCATCAAGTCATCAATTGAAAAACATTATTCAAGGCCTAATTGAAAATGGTACCATAGAGGTTAAGGGACAACAACAAACTTCCAACCAAGACCATACAATTTGCAAGAATCCATTGAAATACCATGGAAAAGCCTCCAGTTCAAGTAAAAAGATAGAAAACCATGTGAATTATACCAATCCCTCTTTTGACTACAAAGTTATTAACCACCTCCGAGCTGCAGACGACCATGTTAACAGAATCACCATTAAGAAGCAACCTGAAATTGTCGTTACCACCCATAGAGCTAATATTACTATATCTAGTCCTCCTCTAAAGAAGCCATGGTCCAAAGCCCAATATAGCCTTGTTGACCAATTGGGCAAGACACCCACACAAATTTCCATCATTGAGCTTTTACGCATATCACCTAAACACAAAGCTATCCTTGATAAAGCCCTAAAAGAAACCTCTATCCCTACAAACCTGGACATCAACTGATTTGAAGCCATGGTTGGATACTTGGCTAACTCTCACTGTGTCTCCTTTTTTGACAAAGATTACTCTACATCCAACTAAAACCATAATAACCCATTGCACCTTGAGGTCTTCATAAACAACAACAAGGTCAGATGAGTCTTAGTAGATGGCAGAGCTGGATTGAACATTTGCACTTTAAAAATAGTGAAGGCATTTGGGCCTATCTAAAACATTTGTGGATAGAACTAAGAGAATTGTCATCAAATCCTATTATGATGAAGAACATTCTTTTTAGGGCATTATCACACTGCCTATCAAGGTTTGACTTGCAGTACTAGATACCATATTCCAAGTCCTAGATCTTGAACTACCATACAACCTACTCCTTGGCCAACCATGGATCCATGCAATGAAATCCGTTCCATCCACATATCATCAATGTTTGAAGTTTCCTTATGAAGGAACTAAAATTATAGTCATAGGCAATCTAGACCCCTTTCAATATTGCAACAATCTGAAAGGGACTACTCAATTCCAAGTGCCTGTTAACCAAGAGGCCTCATCATCTCACTACATTGATCCTTCTTCATTGACCAAGTCATCCACTCCATTTACCCCACTGTCAAACCCCAAGGTCCAAATTCATTACATGGGATGTGGAGAATATCGTATGGATACTTTACTAGTGAATGACAATGCTCATGCTATTGACAAAGATCAATTCAATTCTAATGTTGATGTCAAGATAACTATAGAAGGAACAAAAAATCATGGTCGTGCTTGTATTGAAAACTTTTGGGACCCTAATGATACATCAACCTTTGCCATATCTGCTTCCACTCAACCTTTTCATATCTATGATAACCCCCTGTTTGACCAAGACATCTATTATAACCTAGTCTTTGATCATGACCCTGTTGAGGATATCCAATCATCATCCTCCCATCCCACTTACCCTGGGCTAGGATATGAATCTCTTATTGTCACCTCTACTAAGCCATCTTTCCAAGTCATTAAGTATGTGCAAGCCTCCTTTGATGTTAACAATACTGAAAAGAATAATCCCAAAGATTCTATTGATGGCATCGCCACTCCCATTCATCCACTAAACATTCCTATCACTTCACCTACTTCCCCCATCTCACTCACATCCACTCACATCATAGACATGGATCAACAATTCATAGCTCAAGAAATGAATAAAGGAAAAGCTCCAATGAATGGGCTATCTTTAAAAGGAGATCAAAAATCAAAAGATATAATGCAAAGAAAAGAAGATCAAGACAAGTCCCTTAGCCAAAATAAAAATCTATTAGACAAATCAAAATAAAAAGAAGATAAAGATAAGTCCCATAGCTAAAATAAAAGGTTATTGGACAAATTAAAATCAAAAGAAGATCAAGATAAGTCCCCTAGCCAAAATAAAAAGATATTGGAGAAATCAAAAATAAAATTCAAAAGTCAAAATGAGAAAAATTCGATCTCCAAGTATGCCTCTCCATCAAAAATAACTAGGGGCATCTATCAAGGAAAAAGGTCAAATAAAGAGCTTATTGATCTAGAGTCTATATCCACGTCACTCTCACTCATACCATATACTCCATTCCATCCATCCATGTTCACATATCCATCATATACCTCCATTGGTGATGTTTCTCAGTCGACCTTTGACAACGACCCCTTCTCATACTCTATCTCATTGGTTGCCCAAGCTCCTTTTCGGTTGAAGCATGATGGCCCGCGTAGTGTGCACATTAGGGATCCTACCATAGCCTCTTTCATCCACCACATTTATCATCTTTCATACTTCCCACTCGTACTCCTCATCCTGATCAAGTCCTTACATCTAGCACGGTCATTGACATAGGATTGGGGCATCGTCAAGGTAGTCTATGGATCTAGCATTTATCAATTTTATACCTAGCTTCAAAGAGCTAGAGAAAAATTCCTTAAAAAAAGAAAAAAATACAAAACAATGAGAAAAAGTCCTGAAAAAATTGTCACCCTAATGAAAACCTCGCAACCAGGTGTCTTGGTGACAGTGCCAAAAAAAAAAGAGGAAAAAAAGCAACGAGAAAATTTTTTTCCAACAGTGAAAACTTGGTAAACAGGCACCCTGGATAAGTACCATGGTGAAAACTTGGCAAATAGGCACAATGAGTAGTCATTCTTTTCTTCGTCATCTACTATCACTCTATCTGGTCTTCTACCCTGATTCATACTAAGGCCTTTACTTTCCATCATCTCCCATTTAACATCCATTATTAGGCCTTGTCATTTTTATCATGACTTCAAAATGCTTGATGTATTTTGTCTTTCTCTTACATCACGTGTTCATGATAAACCTTGTCCCATCCCATCCCTATCGGTTTGTCTTATACCCAATTGGGGCAATATCCTTGACTTGCACTAGATTCTGCACTCATCATTGGAAGTCACTATGCTAAATAAAAAACCATAAAATCATAAAATGTCTTAAAAAATCCATAAAAATCATAAAATGTCCTAAAAGAAAAAGCCACAGAAATCATAAAATGTCCTTTAAAAAATCCAAAAACAATTATAAAACTTCAAAATCCAAAAGAATCAAAACATTTCAAAACCAAAAAACATTTAGATAATTTTCAAAAAATCCCAAAAAATAGAGTCAAAGTCAATCATGTCAGTCTTTATCATTGTTGAACTGCACTGCCTCTGCGACTAGACACAGGCAAGGCCATCTGTTGATGTGCCCCTGATTCATTAGGTCAATTCTTAGGTGTTGTCAAATACAATCATGATTTGGTCCTTTGTTGTCAAAAAAGGGTCAACGGTCATGTCAAACTACGAGATCTCTACGCATTGCTACATAGGCAAGGCCATCTGTCGATGAGCCCCTGAGGCCCCCTAGGTCAATCTTTTAGGGTTCATTGGGTCAGTCAAAATAAATTAGACATTTTCAACTTAGACACGACATAATCATCTGCATTTCAAACAAAAATCTTGAATTAATAAGACAAGCAAGCCAACAAGTCTCCAAGTCAAATTGGTCATTTGTCAAATCAATCAAACCAGTCAAATTGATCACAATTAATGGTCTTATACAAGATGTGTCCTTCCTGAAAGAAGACCTTGACATTATCCTCTTTTTTTCATTTTCCTTATACAAGTAGTTTCATGATTGAAACTAGACTTGATGTCTTATACAACATGTTTCTTTTCCTAAAACTAGGCCTTGTCAAACCAGTCCACCCATTGCTCACTTCATTCCTTAACACACTGGCAAATGCTTATTGAAAAATAATTTTAATGGTTGTTGACCTTGTTGGTCTATTTTGTCTTATCTTTTGGATTTTATTTTGTCATGTTACTACCTACCTTGATGATGTCCTATGAAGCATTTAAGGGAGCGATGATGTCTCATGAATTGTCTTTTTTTTATTGTTGTTTGTGGTTTGTCTTGATAAAAAGACTGGGGAAACTTTTCCCTTAGTATGAGTTAGGACATTCCTTGTTTGTGACTATCTGTTCTATAGATGGATGGCATTGCACACCTTGGTCTATGTCATACCATGGTGTTTGTTGTCCACTTGTCATATTTTACCACTTGATGATGATAAAGCACTTTGTAAAGCACAAGAAGCTTCATCCCCTTCATCTTCTTTCATATCTCTTTTTCATTATCCATTCCCTTCATCATTGCATCTTGTGTTCATCATCGTTATCAATTTTCCTCTGTCATTTTTCTCCTTCATCTTCTAAGTCCTCTCATCCATTTCAAGAGAACATTCATGTTCTTGGCACCTACCTGTCCTCTCAAGGGGGAATACCTCTACCTCCTCGTCATTCTTTCTTACACTAGGGAATATCTTGTTCTTTGAAACAGAGTGATAAACTGCATTGTCTCAAAGAGGGGAAAAATATAGACACATAAAAATTCCTTCATAATCATTTTCATCTATTGCATGACGTATTCCATTATCTGCATATTTATATCTCTCATTGTATGTTTCATGTGACCATTTGCATATTTCATCAATCCATTTCATTTAAACATATTTTTAAATATATCTCTCATTAAGATATTTTTTACCTATCTCATAACCACATTTGCATAAGCATTTAATCACTTCAATATGTGCATAAACACAACTCATCCCATCCATAATCATTTGTACACATCCATTTCATATTTCATGCATAATCATTTTATAAACATTCATGTTTCTCAATCAATCATTTTATAAATCTATAGGTCATTAACTACTAAAATATTATAGCTATCCATGATCATTCGCTCAGTGACATAAATCATTAACCATTGCCTTAATAATAATTTAATGTATTTTCATCAAAATATTGCACATATTCATTGATTTTATCTATATACAATGTGCATGCATTTGTCCCACATTTCCCCTATAACTAGGAATCATCCCATTAATTCATCTATAAATACTTGTTTCTTCCTCACATTTGGACACGTGAATGCTTAATCTCATTATGATGCAATTCCATAAAACTTCTTGTGCTTTTGCTTGTAAAATCTAAGAGAAAATCCAAGATAAAAAGAAAAGGATAGCAATGGAGATAGATTTATTTTGAAGATTCATGTGGTTTTGAATGATTTAGTTTTATGTTACACACTTTTTCATTTAGAGATGCTTCATTGAATGTCATGCTGGAAATTTGATTGATGTTTTACAGATTAATCACTAGTTTTTGGTTTTTCAGCATTACAACAGGCTTTCACATACCATACCCACCATATGTAATATTTCCAAATCTATACCAACGATCGGCTCCTATTCCCACACATAGCTCATCTCCCTTATGTGTATGTTTTGTTTGTTCTTCAATTTAACTAACTGTAAATGATGAGCCCTCTCCCTTACAACCAACTGTGATAGCATATGACTCCTACTTATGTTTGGTTGGGAATGAATGGAGGACTACAAGTAGGTGGAGGATTAGGATTAGTGTGGGGATCAATATTAGATGGATGATGAAGGTATGTATGCAAATATGTCTATGTATTAATATGTCTATGCAAATATGGCCAAAAAATGGCGATATGATGGGTATGTGTAGGGTATGTGGCTGACAACTTTTTTTTACCCAAAATTGATTAAACGAAAAGGGTTTTTAAAAGAGATTCTCAACTTTCCACCAATATAAATTATGCTTTACTTTGAATTTAATAAATAATTATTATTCATTTTCTATTTGAATTATGACTAAAGTCCTGATTGATAGGCTGATTGAAAAACATCTATAACTTTCAAACAGATCAAATTTTTTGAATCTGAAACATGTGTCACATTATATGCTTCACATATTATAAGATTTTAAAAAAATGAATTTCATGAAGTTTTGACCAAGTTAAGGTGGTCAGACATACGAGTTTTTATATTTTTAAAAAGTTATAATAAAAAATCATAATTAATTATTTACTTGGAAAAAATTACAAAAAAATATGCATCACATCAAAACATGAGTCCTCTACTTATATCTAAAATATTATAATTTTTTTTATCATTTTATTGTGGTTAGGGTGGTCAGACACCTACTTCTTATTTTTCCCTGAAATTTAAGTACTACTGCATTGAAATTTCAAATTTTCACCAAATAGATTTTTTTTAAAATAAACCTAGTAGTTTAGAAACTACATTCAATTTGCTACAGATTCTATTCTTACATATTTTTGAAATAATATAGATAACTTATTTATATTTTTATGTCAAGTTGCCTAACTTTGATTTTTTTGATTTTTTACCACTTAAGAGCCTATTTTTTCATGATGATCTTGGACATACCCTATATATATATATACATGGAAATATGTCTATGTATTATTTTGTTCTTCCATGCACAATTTGTAATTATAGAGGGATAGAAAGAGAGATAAATATATATGTAAGAACAAAATAATATAATTGCATGAAAAAAAAGCTCTAAAATGAAAAAAAGTATATGTATGAAAATTTGTCTATGTATTATTCTATTCTTCCATGCACAATATGTATAAATGTATGGAAATAAAAATGTGCATGGAAGAGAATAATAATATATTTTCATGGTAGATTAACTTCAGAATGAAAAACAAGTGAATCCATTTTCATATTTGGGAATAACAAACAAATATTAAAGGAAAATTGAAGAGTTAAAGTTTTGGATTGTCAAAGAGAGGAATACAAGTGCATGGCAGATAATCTGTAATTTTGAACAAGTGAAAGTCTTTCCAATGTTTGGTACTAACAATGAAATGCAAAAAGCATTTCATAGACATTACTATTATGCATGAAAGAACAAAATAATACATAAACATGCTAGAATATATTCGAAAGGAATACCAGTCATACCATTTTCATATTTCAGAATAATATGAGAATGTTATAAGAAAATTGCAAAGTTAAAGTGTGTGTAGTGAGAAAGACAGGAATGCAAGTGCATGGCAGAAACCCTCTAAATGATATACATTCAAACCGTATGAATATTTCCTAGTAAGAAGAAAATATATTGTGTCCATTTTGATAATTAGGAATAACAAACAAATATTAAAGGGAAATTGTATAGTTAAATTGTGTGCATTTTCAAAGAGAAAACCCTTTAATTTTGAGCCAGTCAAAGCCTTTCCATATACATAACTATTGTGAATGGAAGAACAGAATAACACATAAACATGTTAGAATATCTTGGAAATGAAAACCAGTCGTACCATTTTCATATTTCAGAATAACGTGAGAATATTAAAAACAAATTGTAGAGTTAAAGTGTGCGCAGTGAGGAAGACACGAATGCAAGTGCATGGTAGAAACCCTATAAATGATATACATTAAACCATATGAGTATTTCCTACTAACAAGTAAATATATTGTATCCATTTAGAAATTTGGGAATAACAAACAAACATTAAAGGGAAAATGTAGAGTTAAAGTGTGTGCATTGTCAAAGAGAAAACCCTATAATTTTGAACCAATCAAACCCTTACCATGTTTGGTAATAACAATGAAATGAAAAAAGCATTTCGTATACATAAGTATTGTGCATGGAAGAACAAAACAATACATAAACATGCTAGAATATCTTGGAAATGAAAACCAATCATACCATTTTCACTAGTTCAGAACAACATGAGAATATTAAAAGCAAATTGTAGAGTTAAAGTATGTGTAGTGACGAAGACACGAATGCAAGTGCATGGCAGAAATCCTCTAAATGATAAACATGAAAATCGTAAGAATATTTCCTAGTAACAAGCAAATATATTGTATCCATTTTTGTATTTTAGAATAACAAACAAATGTAAAAAGAAAATTGTAGATTTAAATTTTGTGCAATGATGAACACATGAAAACAAGTGCATGGCTACAAACTAGTCAATCCCTTTCCATATTTCATCGAACAAGTCTAATAGTAATGAAAAACCATTTTAAACCAGTCAAACCCATTTCATATTTTGTGTAAGTAAGCACAATGCAAAGGTGCAATGAATATCAAAAGATTACAAGTGCATGGTAGAGTGTAGAGGAAAAGAAAACAAGTTAATCCCTCCCCACATTTCATACTCAGGAAATCTTTCTCAAACACAAAAGTTTGCAATGAAAAATTTTGCAAAAAAAAGTGCATGGTAGAATGTCGATTAATTAGAAGATAGCGGTATAGGTCGAGTGAGGTTAAAAGCCTCACCAGAAGGAGGTAGGGATTTGTTGACAATGCAGAGCTGAACGAAGAAGCGTGGGGAGTCAAACCAGTTTCAGTGACAAACAAAATGAACAGTCAAGAATGTTTGCAAAAAAAAGGAATGATAGTGAGTGGGATATGCAAGAATGTGGAGTATTGAATGAACCTTGATCTCTGATTAACGTGCCTGACAGACCAAGTAAATGCGAAGCAATGTGTAAGGAAAGTTGGTTAGTGGAGGAAACAAAGGAGGCGTCAAGTGTTTAATGCAGTGAACTATTGGTAGAGGGTGGTGATGATGTCGTCTATGCACGACCGTCTAATCTACTGTACGTAGATATGCTAACTGATTAAGGAGGTTGGTGGGCTCCACTTTCAGGTGGAGGGAAAATTTGGTTAGTTTTGGACATGTCGGCATAAAATGTGCTTGATAGGTGGCAAGTGATCGATTTTAAAAAAAAATAATACGGGTCGATGCACAAGTGGTAGGGTGACGTGGTAGGCTATTTTTAATTTTTTTTAGGTCCACGTCGACCTACAAAGTTGAACCGCCCTACTTTGGGCCCCTCTCCCCTAGGTAATCTCAAAAATAATTTCAGAATTTGAAGGCAAGTTTTCTAAAACTTATTAATATTTTATTTTTCACTAATTTGTTCTATAGGTCGTAAATATTGGATATTTTTTAAAAAAATTACATTTTTTGTAATCTTATCAAAATTTAAGTAGGGTTAGTTCTTTGTAATTATATATTAGAAATAAAATAAGTTATTTAATTGAACATGGTCAAAGTTTAGTCAAAACTTTCATTAATTTTCTCTATAGGCTGAAACTTTTGGAATTTAAAATTATTACTGCCTTGAAAAGCTTATCAAAAATTAGGTATAGTTGGTTCTTTGAAATTTATTTTTAGACATAAAAAATATTCCTTATTTTAGTGGTCCACGTTTGGTTAAACTAAAACATCAAACTCTCTCACACAAAATACTTTCCTACCTTAATAAATCTTAAAATAAAAACATAATTAAAACCATATCATTTTTGGGATTAGAGGTCATTTCTTCACATATAAAATCTAACGACCCATTTTATTTTTCTTTACCTAAAATTGAGGAAATAATTTTACAAGGACATGAAACAACGACAAATTCCTTTAAACATAAAGTGTTTGACCCATTTGTAAAATCTTTAAATGAAAGTTTAGATAGGCTTATGAAGGAATTATTATAAGAAATAAAGTCCATCATCAAGGCGGTTACAACCCTAATAAACCAAATCAAGGGATAGGAGAACCTTTTCAAGGTCAACAATTATACCTACCAAGAATAAACATTCAAAAATTTGTTGGTAGAAATGTAATTTCATGGATAAGCCTCACAGAACCAATTGACATACATGTTGATAAACGTATTATGGATAAAAGTGTGAGTGGCGAATGCAAATCCCCTGCAACTGATGAATGAATTCATAATTTTGTTTACGTTTTGAATGCACATTCTTACCAACCCAAGACTGCACTAAATGAGGATCCGCGTGAGCTTCCAGAAGAATATTGTGTGTTGCAGGCAGATTATGTACCATTACGTCTTTACCCATTTATTGACACCCACCAGTAAAAAACTACAGAAAAATCATTTCAAGGTAACTTGTTTATGGCAACATAGGTTTTGGCTCAAATTACATTCACCCTATCAACTAATAATTATACATGTAATTTTCTTCCAATATTTCTTTTCTAATTATATTTATTTTCAAATACTTTGTCATAGGATTATTATGGCCACATTTATAGTATGAGCTATTTCCTTTCGATAATGGCTTTTATAACTACACCTCATTTATTTGGTTCGTTTCCTGCCTACAACTAAATGAATAGTTCATAATATTATACATGCTACCATATATAGATAATAATATATACTACTAGTTCATGGGAAAAAGAGAATTTAGCTACTCAGTGAGGGTGGATGGAATTTTAGGGTCCTTGTTATTCTCTTCTACTCCATCAGTTTCTCCAGAGATTTCTTCAAGTGATCTGCCATTTATTTCAGGCACGTGAAAATAAAACCCAAAGCATTCATAAAAGCGAGTATCGTGAGAGCCGTCTTGAGGTGCCTCTGTCGAGGATCAGCAAGATAACTAGCCCCAAAAGCACCAACGATGGCCCCTGCCTTTCCCATCGCAGCTGATATGTCGTGGTAGGTCGACCAAAATCTCTCAAGGAAAACCTCGGCTAGGACAATGAATGTGGTGTTGTTGGGGCCAAAGTTAGCAAAGAAAAAGGTGAATGCATAGATGAGAATAAAGCCAATCTCCTGCTCTTTCAAATAATCGTACTTAATAGTGAGCACGAACATTGAGGACATGAAGAAGAAGCCAATGAGCTGAATGGAAAAGCAGCCTATGTGGTCAATCAGGAATACCATGCACCAGTACCCCGGTATTATTGATACAATCACAATTATTACTTGCGCCCATGCGATTGTCTATACTTCTATGGCTCTCATGTCGCCCAAACGAGGGATCAAGTGCACAACACTAAATGTATCCTTTTGAAACAAGTTTTGGTTGTAGAAGATGATGTCAAGGAGGAACCAAGTGGATGTGGTGCCCAAGAGATGTAGACCGTGGTGCCTTAAGAACTCAATTGAAAACAATCTAAACTCTGGACAAGGTTTGAAAGAACTCATTTGAAATTGAAATATTAACTTATTTAGCCATTGTTCCACAATTATTTCTAATTTTAAAACAACCAATCTTATTTTTTTATTTAATTATAGTGTGATCTTACATGTTTCTAAAAACATAATTACACTTATGTAGAGTAAATCCATCATAAACCTTCATTGCTTTTATAAAACAAATAAAAAATAATACTATTGAAAAATCAATGTAAATATATTGTTTTATGTAATTATAAATAATTTGTCATTTTATATGAAATCTTATTGTATACACCTAAAATTGGTCAAGACAATTAATTAATTAAATTCTAGCTATTTAATTAATGAATTCATTTAATTCATTTACTTTTAAATAAATTCTCAATTTATTTATATAGTTCACCCTTTTCTAAATTCTTCATCTAAAATCACATTCCTATAATTTAATTAAATAAAAAAATTCATTTAGTTTTTTTTATTTAATTAATAAACCTTCTCACTAAATTAAAATGCTCAATTTAAATTTAGGCACATATCTACAACACTTTTTGGCTATCTCATCAAATGTCACATGTAATTAAATATGACTAATATTTAAATTACATTAATCTTCAACAAACTTTTAACACATGGTCTATTTCTCACACACTTTATTCCTTCATCCATTTGGCATGTTTCCCTTGGTCAAGGGAACATCCTCCTTGATTATTCCATCTATACTATTCATCTCTCATGTTTGAATCTAGACCATCAATCGTTGCCACATCACAAGATGCTTTGAAAATCCTATAAATACAACCCTTTGCTATAGTATTTTACATCACATATTTTAGCAAACTTATTATGTAGGAATAGCTTTGGAGCATTGGATCATTTACAATTTGATCATTTAGCATTTAGCAAGTTGTATTGTTTTATCATTCTACCTTAAAATCATGTCTTAGTTTGTAGTTGCATTTTAGTCTATCATATCAATGGTTAATATTTCAGCATATGAAGAATCATTTTAGCTTTTTATGCAACATGTGTATCACATAATCTAACATCATTATCCATTTGTCAATATCTCCATTATCATAGCATCATGGCTTTTATCACGTAGTTTACAGTTTCATCTAGGACTTAGATTCTTGCACACTATATAGCATCTCATTTCTCAATTTGTCATTTTAACAACCATAGTGCACATACAAAATTTGAGACCCAATATGGTTTAATAAATCCTTGAGAATAGAGAACAATGGAATATTTTTAACGATTTGTTTTTCTTTCATTTGATTAGTTTATGATTCAAATCTTTAATATAATATGTCTCATTGGTGTTTGTGTTGATTTTGTTATTGATTTACTAACTCTCCCACATTTCACACACATAAAATTGGTGCCCGCCGTGGGGTACAAGCCCATTTTTAACATTTTTTTGGAAAAGTTCTTGTGAACAGACTGGACGTGATGTTTTAGCACGACTGTGAGTTCTTTCAAAACATATGACAAATCTTTCGGTGCATTCGATTTATGTTACGGCACATTCGACAACTATTTCAGTGCATTCGAACGACTTCTATTATGGTGCATATGACATTTCTTTCGGTGCATTATGTAACTATTTTAGCGCATATAGGGAGTCTTTCAGCACTTTCAGTCAATACTTTAGCACATCCATCAGTTTTTTTAGCACATTTATTAGTTTTTGTAGTGCATACATCAGTTATTTTAGTGCATAGAGTAGTTGCTATAGCGCATTGAAAAGTTCTTTTAGTGCATTGAATGACTATTTTACCGCATTGGTTAAAATTTGTAAATTTTTAAAATCCTGAGAACTAATTGGTGTTTTTTGCTTGCAGGTACTTTTATATGCCAATCAAAGACAGACTTATACAACTACTAATGATTTATGCAAGGGATATAGTTATTTGAATGCTTTATTTTGATTAAGATAGGCATCTAGCTTAATTAAACGGTTAAAGAATACCATGTGTTTCTATACTTGATGAATGGTAGGCATATTCTCTCCCCTTAATTGGGTGACCAAAAAGCCAAACCCATTTTTTTAAATTTTTTTTTATTCATAGAGGCCCTGCCTTGTGGGAAAAATTAATCACCCAAGGGAATGACCCAACCGGTAACATGCTAAAACCAAGTGACTTCCAATCGGGATATAAATGTGGGTACTTGAGGAAAGTTGAAGTATCAGAAGGATTGTTTTGACAAGAAGGGAAACAATGGTCTCTTTTTAAATATATGATCCCCCATGAACGGAATGCCTATACTAGAACCCTTTGTTATACCAAGGCCAAAATCCTATTATATTTATTGGCATAGAAGGTCTAACCTTTGAAGTTGTCCCACATTTTTGTGGCTTTTATTAGAGATGAGAAATATGCCATGGGAGATTCATAGGTACTAAAGCTTGGATGCCCCGAGAAGTAAGTGTCATGGAGGGGAGCCAATAGGGTCAAGCTTGTAAGCATCCACTAAAATTAGGTGCAGCTAGAGTAAAATCCAAGTGGGAATCCAGTAAATATTGTCCTACACAGCCTTAGGATTGTGCATGTTTGGTGTCTTTTACTAATGTGTTTTTGAACAAATTTCAAACAAAACATCACGCACTAGAAGAAAAAACCTTGATTCAAAAAACATCATTCGAAACAACCAATTCTTTGACTAGAAAATCAAAAAAATCAAACAGACTTGCAAGAAACTATGGAATTTTCCTAATTTAGCGCATCCACTACTTGTTCTGGCACATTTACACCATTCTCTGGTGCATCCAACATCTATTACAACACATACATATCATATCTTAATGCATCCATACACTTTTTTGGCGCATCCACTACTTTTTCCAACGCATCTAAGCTATATTTTAGCACATAGACAACATATCTTGGCACATTCACCCCTTATTCTAGTGCATACATAGCATACTTTAGTGCATAGAAATTTTATTCCAGTGCATCTAGGTATTTTTCCAATTCATCCAGGCTCTATTTTATTGAATCCATTAAATGCAAAACCTGAGAGTTAAATTTGTCCCATGTTTCACAGTTTGAACCAAAATTCAGAATCTTTTTTAGCCCAAAATCATTCCTCAGATACTCCAGAGTCTAAACTTGTTAAAACTAACCTCTACAAGTGGAATTCTCCAAGCTAATCTAAGATCTACCATCTCAAAGTGCCTAAATCATCAAACTTATAATATCCTTTGATTATTGAGCCTAGTTTCATCACTAGGATTTGTGATCCTTTCATCATGAAACAAAGATGTATAATCAAAAATCAAACTTAGTCTCATCAATAGAATTTTTCCTTCTATTTGACTTAGTTTTCATCGTTGGCCCTCTTCTAAACAAATATCAAAGTTTAGTTAAAATTATAACACTTATATGCCCATTCAAACAAGATTACAAAAGCGGAAACTCAAGGAAAAAGAACTTGAAACCCAAAACATCAAAACCCAAAAAATTGAAACTCAAAACATCAAAACTTTGAACATCGAAACTCAAAACACCATGGTTGAACCTGAAGAGAATCCTTTCCATGTAAAACACAACACTGAAGGTGATGAAATAACTGAGGAAGACATCCAAAATGTTGAACAAGATCCAAATTTCAACAAGTGCTTAGAAATTTTTTTTGAAAGAAATGGGGATTAAATATTTACTTATGTTGGCTAAACAAGGTGTCAAATTTCCAAATGACTTTGATGTTAATTAATTGAAAACACCTCCCAAAAAGCCTAAAAAATGATATAGAATAAGTGGTTTCCCTAACTCATCAAATGAAAAACCTCCAACAACAAATTCTTGACATGCAAAGGGGAACCTCAAAATGATACTTTATCCAAGAAATTTGGCCTTATCATGTTGATCAATATATCCACATAATTCCTTTTCCCAAACATTGTGAATTCCCAAAGTATGACAAATACAATGGTAAAACGGATCCATAAGATCATGTGACGGAATTTAGAACCACGAGTCTTGAGTTTGCTCATGATGAAACCTATTTGATGAGATTTTTCCCACAAAGTCTAGGTGGACAATTCCTTGAATGGTTTTCCAAACTCACACCACCAATTAGAACCTTTGAAGAATTGGTTAACAAGTTAATCACCATATATTCTTATAACATCCAACATGATATAATAATGAAAGACCTTTGCAACTTGAAATAGAAAAAGGGTGAATCATTCCTCACTTTTCTACAAAAATGGACAAGGTTATTTGTGAGATATTCTTGCTGTGTGCCTGAAAAAGAAAAGATGGAAATATTTATTGATAACCTAAATGACGAGATGAGCTACAAATTGGAATTGTAATTTCCACCTACATTCAAAAAATTGATTGAAAATGGGATTAAAATTGAAGAAGCTTTGCTTAAAAGAGGAGTCATAAAACTTTATAATGAAAACAACTCATCAAACTTCTCCAACAATTACAACAACAATGATAAAACAAATTTTTGGCAATGAAACAAGAATGTGGGTAACAATGATGGCATAGTTGAAAACCAAAATGAAAAACATGTATTCAACTTAACAGTAACTGCCACCAAAACCAATCAGAACAACAATCCACCCAACAACCAAAATTTCAACCAAAACAACAATCAAGGTAATGCTGGATCTAGAACACCATCATATTGAACATCCTCGAATCAAAGAATATTTACACCTTTGGGACAATCATCAGAATCAACATTAAAGGAACTTATTGAAGCTAAAGTCATAACATTACCAAAGGCAAGAAATTGGGAGCCACAAGTTAAGCCTCCATGGTGGAATGATGCACATTTCTATTAATTTCATCAAAACAAAGGGAATAAAACCAGTGACTACATGCAATTGAAGCACTTGATACAAGACTTGATTGACAATAGGATGATATTTGTAGAAGGTCTCCAAACAAACAATGATCATGGAGTGTTCAAGAACCCTCTACCCAACTATGAAAAAGGGGAATCTTCTTCTTCAAATACCAAAGGAAAAAATGTAAACTATGTTTATATTTCTATCATTCATTGCATTGAGATGGTTGAGAATCCAACCAAGGACATCAAAATCATGAACCAAAGAAACGTTGCTACAACTGAAAATTATCAGCATGATATTGACACCACTTCACATCAAATCAATGACCTTTTGCCAATAAATTTGATTGAACCAACATTGCTACAAGTCACAATAAAATCTATGTCATCAAAATAAAAGAAAAACAAGACAATTCATTGATCAATGCAATCACAAGAGGCCAAGCCAAGGTAACATTGAAAGGAGCTACCCCTTCCACGTCCAAAATAACTATTGTCCCTACAATGTCCAATATAACAAATTTGATCAATTACAAAAGATACCCGCTCAAATCTCCATATTAGAGCTTCTCAAGATTTCACCAGCACACAAATAAATCTTAGAAAATCTCTAGTTGCCACCATGGTACCCAACAATCTAGAGGTTTTCCAATTTCAAGCTATGGTGGGACACTTGACCGTGCCTCACTGCTTATCATTTTTTGAACATGATGTATCCATCAACCATGCACATAACACTTCCCTCCACATCAAATTTTTAATCCAAAATCATCGAATCAAACATGTTCTAATAGATGGTGGAGTTGGTCTAAATATTTGCACTCTGAAAATCATTTGTGCACTTGGGTATTCAGAAAATGCTATTGATCCTATAAGGAAAATCACAATAAAAGCATATGATGATGAAGAAAGATCCTCCCTAGGATTAATTGTCTTACCAATCCAAGTAGGACCAGTTGTCAAAGAAATAGTTTTCCAAGTGTTGGACAAAGAGTTGATGTACAACATACTTTTGGGACATCCTTGGATTCATGAGATGTAAGCTATACAATCGACATATCATCAGTGCTTGAAATTCCCTTTTAACGGGCAAGAGATCACTATTGCCACTAATACTAAAAATCCCCAACATAGCAACACAATCTAAACAATACAAGACACTTTCGCGACACACAAAAGCGAAGCTACAACTCCTAGTTCATCCAATAATGAAAGATAACTGAATTCCTTGTCAAAGTGGGTTGAGAAAAAGGATCGGTCAAAAGACAAAGGTATCAGTGATTCCACTCCATCAAATAATGAAATTAAACTTAATGCTTTATCAAAACAGGTTGAAAATATCTAGTTAAAAGACAAAGGCATGGGGGAATATTCATTTGAGCAATCTTTATGTTTATCAAAACTTTCATATTCCCCTAAGTCATATGGGTAGCCATCAACATCAAGACAACAATCATCACAACCAACCATAATCTGTGAAGGTAGATTTGTAAAAGTAGGCACCTTAGTAGATGAATCAGATGACAAGGAGGTTTTGAATTGGTTGTACAAGGACGAAGAACAACCACAAGCATCCACCTCAAATGTACAAATAGAGCAGTATGGCAAAGGGAATACAATCCTAGAAAAGATGGGATATGAGGGAAAAGGTCCTATTGGTAAGAAAAAGGAAGGCATCATAAAACCAATACATCCCATCACAATGAATTCTAAGGACAAGATGGGACTAGGGTATAGGGAAGAAGCAAAAAAATAAACCAGACAACAAGTTGTCAAGAGAATCCTTCAATTAAGAGATAATTCTGAAACAGACTCCAATGAATATGAATGGGATTCCCTCTCTAAAGAGTCTTGCCATGATAAGGAAATTAATGTGGTACAAAAGTTACACCAACACTTATGGAGGGAAAAAGCTTGGGTTATAGACAATTTGAAATTGGATCACAGAATATCAATGACTCAAGTGAAGATGATCATTATTCAAGAAAGATAGATACTTCAAAAGAGAGTAACATCCTAGACCTTGAGATTGACATTGTACACTTTGATGATGTTTCCATTAGGACACTTACCCCTATTTACCTTAGCCAATTTAACAATTCCTCACCATTGGTACACCATGAGCTGATTGACTGGGACCAAAACGAGTTGGTCGACATACCTTTCTTTTCAAATGATGAAGCCATCGTAAAATTCCTTTGCTATGATGACCCCAAAACATGTTCCATCATTGAATTTCATAACGTAGCTTCTAACAAGGGGAGTGCCAAATCTTCTAACTGTAAAATGAATAATACAAGAAATAGATCTGATGGTGAAAACCATTCAATGGTTGTATCAGATCCAAAAAAAGTAAAAATAAAGAGTACATCTCAAGGTGAAAACCTCTCTGAGGCACCAAGAGATGGAAGATTTGACACTCTCCCAGAACACTATTAGGAGAGATCATCAGTTTTGATTGAACCTACATAGTCTATCAATTTTGGCACAAATGAAACAATGAAGACCCTGCACCTCGCATCATCCATGGCATAAGAGGAAAAACCTAGCTTCACCAAGTTCTTTGAAGAGAGGCAAATCAACTTTGCATGGTTTTATGCTAATAGACCAGGCATAGATCTAGAACTCATCATGCATTATTTATCACTACCACCTGGGGTAAAACTAGTAAAGCAAAAGTTGAGGGTATGTAAAGGATCATCATGGAAAAAATAGGCCCTTAAGTGGCAAAAAATTCAAAAAAATCAGAGTTAGGCAACTTGATGTAAAAATTTGAATAAGTTATCTATATTATTTCAAAAATATGTATGAATAGAATCTCTAGAAAATTGAATGTAGTTTCTAAACTACTAGGTTTGTTTTAAAAAATAAATTATTTGGTGAAAATTTAAAATTTCAATGCAGTACTTAAATTTCAAAAGAAGTAGGTGTATGTCCCACCCTAACCACAATAAAATGATAATATTTTTTATAAGATTTTAGATATAAGTAGAGGACTCATGTCCCGATGTGATGCATATTTTTTGTAATTTTTTCCAAGTAAATAATTAATTATGATTTTTTTATTAAAACTTTTAAAAAATATAAAAACTCGTATGTTTGACCACCTTAACTTAGTGAAAACTTCATGAAATGATTTTTTTCTTTTTTTAATCCTATAGTATGTGAAGCATAGAATGTGACACATGTTTTGGACTCAAAAAATGTGATACCATTTGAAATCTATAGATGTTTTTCAATCAGCCTATCAATCAGGACTTTAGTCATAATTCAAATAGAAAATGAATAATAATTACTTATTAAATTCAAAGTAAAGAATAATTTATGTTGGTGGAAAGCTGAGAATCTCCTTTAAAAACCCTTTCCGTTTCATCAATTTTGGGTAAAAAAAAGTCATCAACCACATACCCATCATATTGGAACTGTTTGGCCCATCATGATCCTGCACATACCCTTGAGAAAAATGCACCCTCATATCACCCTCTTGGTAAAAGCCGAATTAAAGAAGCTACTGGATGTGGGATTTATCAAACCTATTGACTATGCTGAGTGGATATCAAGTATTGTGCCAGTTTCAAAACCAGATAAAAGCAACAAAATATGTACAGACTTCAAGGATCTTAACAAGGCTTTCCCAAAAGATTATTTTCCTCTACCTAACATTGACATCATCGTAGACTTGACAGCTAAACAAGAAATGATCTCACTTATGGATGTCTTTTCACGTTACAATCAGATAAAGATAGCACCTGAAGATCAAGATAAGTCAACCTTCACATGTATATGGGGCACTTTTTGCTAGAACGTAATGCCTTTGGGTTGAAATTTTTTGGAGTGACATATATCATAGAGTAATGACCACCATCTTCCATGACATGATGCACACTTTTATGGAAGATTATGTAGATGATCTATTGGAAAAATCATACACTAGGGAGGGACACCTAGAAATTTTAGACAAGATCTTCACCAGATTGGAGAAATTCAATGTGAGATTAAATCCCAAGAAATGTGTGTTTGGCGTGACATCAACTAAACTCTTGGGATATATTGTGTCAGCCAAAGGCATTGAGGTTGATCCCGCAAAATTTTAAGTCATCATGGAAATGCCTCCTAAAAACATCAGCCAACTCAAATCTTTGCAAGGACGATTCCAATCCATCAGGAGGTTCATCACACAACTGGTAGACAAAACTCATCCTTTCAATCATTTGTTGCACAAGAATGTCACTTTCAAATGGGATGAGAAATATGAAGAAACCTTTAACCAATTCAAGTAGTATCTGATGTCACCTCCCATACTAGTACCACCAACTGAAGTAAAACCATTCGTACTCTACATTGCAACAACTAAAATATCTTTGGGCTCTTTACTGGCACAAGAAGATTCTACAAGAAAAGAGAGAAATTTATTACATTAGCAAGACCTTCAATGGTTACGAGATCAACTACACCTTCATTGAAAAGGTGTGTCTAGTGGTAGTATTTTCTACCTAGCAACTAAGACATTACATGCTGACTCGGGATGTGCAGGATCATCATGGAAAAAATAGGCCCTTAAGTGGAGAAAAATTCAAAAAAATCAAAGTTAGGAAACTTGACATAAAAATTTGAATAAGTTATCTATATTATTTCAAAAACATGTAAGAATAGAATCTATAGAAAATTGAATGTAGTTTCTAAACTACTAGGTTTTTTTTTTTTTAAATCCTATTTGCTGAAAATTTGAAATTTCAATGCAATAGTACTTAAATTTCATAGAAAAAATAAGAAGTAGGTGCCTGTCTGACCACCCTAACCATAACAAAATGATAAAAAAATTTATAAGATTGTAGATATAAGTAGAGCACTCATGTCCCAATGTGATGCATATTTTTTGTAATTTTTTTGCACGTCGATAATTAATTATGATTTTTTATTACAACTTTTAAAAAATATTAAAACTCGTATGTTTGACCACCTTAACTTGGTCAAAACTTCATGAATTTTTTTTTTTTTTAAATCGTATAGTATGTGAAGCATTAGAATGTGACACATGTTTCATATTCAAAAAATTGTCATACCGTTTGAAAGCTATAGATGTTTTTCAATCAGCCTATCAATAAGGACCTTAGTTGTAATTCAAATAGAAAATGAGTAATAATTATTTATTAAATTCAAAGTAAAGAATAATTTATATTGGTGGAAAGTTGAGAATCCCCTTTAAAAACCCTTTTCATTTCATCAATTTTGGGTAAAAAAAAGTCGTCAGTCACATACCCTATGCATACCCATCATATCACCACTTTTTGGCTCATCATGATCCTACACATACCAACTCACACCATTAAACTCATAGCTAAAATTGATCCCTTGAAGTATCTACTCAGCAAAGCTGCCCTAATAGGAAGACTAGCCAAGTGGGTCATGATATTGAGTGAGTTTGACATCTAGTACGTGGACAAAAAATCAATCAAGGGTCAAGCAATAGCAGATCAATCAACTGAAGCATCATTGCAAGACAATCATCCAATGAATGTTGAGTTTCCAGATGCTGATATCCTAATGGTGTCAACACAACAATGGATGTTGTACTTTGATGGCTCTTATACACAACATGGATCAGGCACATGAATCTTGTTTATCTCGCCGCAAGGACATACCATTCCCAAGTCCTACAAACTGATGTTTCCTTGCACCAACAACACATCTGAATATGAAACATTGATCATTGGAATCAAAGTAGCAGTCGAGTGGAAGATCACAGAGTTACATGTCTATGGTGATTCACAACTAGTCATTAATTAGGTAAATGATGATTACCAAACAAAACATTACAATTTGATGCCATATAAAAGAATGGTTGATGACTTCAAAAAGTAGTTTGTGGAGATAAAATTTGAGCAGATTCTTAGAGGTGACAACAAAGTTGTTGATTCCATGGCTACCATTACCTCTCTCTTGCTAATACCTGAAAAATGAGCCCATTATGAGTTCATAGTAGAACAAGTGTTTGACCCTACCTACAATAACCCTGAATCCCAAGTCATCTACCATTTAGCTGAGGTTGATGCTTCTATATATAGTAAAATATACACTTACCTAAAAGGCAACACCCTCCTGCCCGATTTATCCCAAAATTAGAAATGAATCCTTATTCAACAAGCAACCTACCATACCTTAATGGCCAATGTACTTTATCATTGAGGTCTTGATGGTACTCTCCTCTGGTGTTTGGAATGTAACAAAGTTGAAACCACCCTACGTGAGGTTCATGAGGTTCATGATGGTATTTGGGGTATTACTAGCTGAATATGGAGAAAGAGTCATTTCAATATGTCAAGAAGTGTTAGAAATGTCAAATCCATGGAAACCTGATACATGCACCAGCACAAGAACTACAACCTTTCACATCAACATGGCCTTTTTTTCAATGGGGATTGGACCTTGTTGGTAAAATACACTGATCTTCATCCAACAGATACAATTTTATCATCAAAACCACGGAGTACTTCATGAAATGGATTGAAGTTGTTCCTTTGACCACCATCAAAGGAAAATAAATTTCATCATTCATCCTGAATTACATCATATGTCGATATGGCATTCCTCAATCCATCATCACAGACAATGGAAGACCCTTCAAGAATCAAGATTTCCAAGAACTTTGTGAGAGGTTCCATATACAACATCAGTTTTCTACACCATACTATCCCCAAGGAAATGGCCAAGAAAAGGCCTCAAACAAAACTATCCTGAAGACTAAAGAAAACTGTCAATGATGTCGGATGAGACTAGCATATTCAACTAAACCCTACTTTGTGAGCTTACAAAACCAATATTTGAACCTCAACAGGAGCTACACCCTATGCTCTAGTCTACAGATCCAAAGCCATTCTACCTATTGAGGTTGAATTACCATCACTTCGGGTGTCAATAAAAGGGATAGGATTACAGAGTTTCTAGATTACAAGAGTTGGAATTGTTAGATTGAGTGTTGTCAGCAAGCAATTGATCACCTCAAATCCTATCAACAAAGGATGTCTAGGAAATACAACCATAGAGAAAAACCAAGAATCTTTCAGGTAGGTGACTTGGTCCTGAGAGAAAATCCCAATAATCAACAAGATCGAGAGAAGAAAGGGTAGTTTGAACCTAATTAGCTAGGTCCCTTTGTAGTTGTATCAGTCTTTGGATCAGGAGCATATTAGTTGTCCACACCTAAAGGATATTTTTTTGATGAACCCCTCAACAGCCTACATCTCAAGAAATTCTACACCTGAATCATTCAGTGCATTGGTAAAATTCTCGAAAAAATACAAAAAACATCAGAAAATGTCCTGAAAAAATGGTTTCCATGATGAAAACCTAGAAAATAGGCATCATGGTAACAACAACAAAAAAAAGAAGAGAAAAATACAAAAAAAAAGTGAAAAAAATAAAAAATCATAAAATCTAAAAAAGTGTAATAAAAACTAGTGAAAACCTTACAATAGGGGATATTTGTGATAGGATAGCTTTTCCATCTATTTGAGCATTTCAACCATTCACTTTCACCATCAATATACCTATCATTGGAAAGCTTCATGTACATATCCTAGCATCATGGTCGTGTCTCACCCTAGACTGGGGGAAAAATCCTAAACCCACCGGGAACAAAAAAAATTGGGCTTAAACCAATAGGAAAACAACAGTTAGACAACGCAACAAATACAATGATCATAGTGCAACCCAACATTGAACATCAATCACAAACTTGAACACATCAACCATCCAAAATCAATCAAAATCCAAGCAAACTTTAAATGGATGTTCTCATGAATCATGTCTTTTTTCACTTTGGCACGTCTGTTCAATTGTTGTATTTTGAGTTTTTGTCATCATATCTATGGAACACCTCAATGATGTATTGAACTAGAGGATCTAGGAAAGATTATTATTTTTCTTTGTTTGTTGTCTATGAGTTGATCACTACTACTATGCAAATTGTCACGGGACGTGCTCTACAAAGTATCACTAATGACATTTTGAATTTGCATAGGAAAATGGTTAACTCTTGTCTATTTACATGAGTAATGTTCACGTCATCTCAGTTTAATTATACCTAGATTCGTGTGTTAACTTGCAATATTAAAAATCATGAAAGTAGTACTCAGGTCATCATGGTCTAAATTATGTCATTGATGCTCATACTCACTTTCAACATTTTAAAGGCTCAATGATGATAAAAAGAAAGACACATTAGTTGTTATAATGAAAAAATTTGCATATTAGATCTGCAAGAGTAAGGTAGATTGCATCCATGTTATTCTGCATCTATATCTATGGGATTTCCAAAGCTACAATAAATTTCACAATGATGTTATCTCTCACATTAATGGATTGAATACATTTGGCATTAACCAAAAACACATGATTTTCATATAGTTGTACATCAGTTGCATCACCATTTACATACATTAGAAATCATTCTCACACATTATCACATCTGTTCCATCATCATATCATATGTACATGATCACATCATTCATCAATCCATGCATTACATCAATATTTGCACATATCCAACAAAGTAATATTTCCAAGAAGAAAAAAATCTCTATTTTAATAAGGGAATAATTGAACTTGATGCATCTATAATTGAACTTGATGTATCACTAAAATCATTTATTCCTTTAATAAAATGGATCTTGGATTCAATTAAGAAGATTGAAAGACATATCCAGCAGAGTAAGATTTCCAAGAAGAAAAAGTTGTAGAAAAACATGATTGATCAACAAGGATATAATGTCATTGTTATGAACATCTAAAACCAGTAGTGAAGATGAATTTGTTATTACTCAAATCCAAGACTGATAAAGGACTAGCTGGATCAGCATAATCATCACATGGAACATCATACATCCTTTGCATAATCAAATCCATCATTCATAAAGCATTATCAAATCATCAACCATGCATTATCATATCATCATTACATACATCACATAATCATCATAATCATCATGATCATCATCATATAAACATCATAAAAACACAGAACTATGCACCACCATATGATCATGCATTCATCCATTCATTACATCATTTATTTCCATTGGAAAAGAACAAAAACATAAAATGCATCACATTTCATTGGCATAATAGAATCCATCACATACATCATATAGACATCATTCATAAAGCATCATAGAATCATAACACATCAATTGCATCATCATTTGCATCCATAGCATATCATATCATCATCATATAGAACACCAAATAGCATGATAAAATAGAAACCAAATGCATCCATCATAATCATCATGGTCATCATCACATAAATCATATAGACACATAGATCATAATCATCGTTTCATATCATATAACCTCAAAAATCATAATCTCAAATGTATAAGGATATCCAAAAGTATAAATAGATACATGTATCAAAAATGGCAGTGTATCACAATGTCTCAAGTACATTAGTGTATGCATGTCCAAGATACATAAAAAATCTATCATCATAATCAGAGCTATGTTGTGCTCCCCCTAGACGGTGTTAGCATCACGGGACTAGTGCCTCCTCCACCTGATAGACCTACATTCATATCTCTTCGGCCCCCCAGAAGTGGCTATGTAATGCCCCTGCTAGTGGTTTGAGAATGGGATCTATCAGACCAGGATTGGGCATAACTCTATCGCTGCTCTAGAGGAACCGCATCATGATATCTCACTCAGTAAAACTCTGCCTCCTGTGCGGTATGCCAGATCTATCCAAAATAATTGGAGGTACCACTAACTACTGCAACCTGTTGTAGTCTCTCAATGGTACCCTCTACCTAAATGACCCATCATCTCAGAGCATCCCTCTCAGCAGTTAGTGTGGCAATCTATCCCTGCATCTGTACCTATGCCTGAGTTTGGGCCTAGACCTATGCAAGCTTGGCTTGTACCTATTTTCTAGCAGTATCCCTCTCCACCCTTAGTGTCTGAATCTATCCTTGGGCCTACACTAGTAAAGCCTGAACCTGCTTCAGCTAGCCCTACAGTGTCCACACATGCGCCTATAATGCAACAATCTAAGTCTATTGCTGCTACGAGGGTAATCTAATCTCCATGTGTTGTTGTGCTGGGGATACCAATGATCACCTCTTGTGAGGAACTCTCAACTCTCGAACATCTGACCCTGGTCCTCCTCCACCCTCATTTCCTCCCCCATCGCCCCCACCATCATCCTCACCGTCTCCATCTCCATCACCATCCCCGTCATCACTGCTGCCCTCCTCCTCCTCCTCCTCCTCTTCCTCTCTCCTCTGTTTGCGCCCATGACCTACTACCCTCTCCTCCTCCTCTAGCAATGGTGCTAGCTCGTATGGGATGGTGATATGTGGGAATGGATCTAGGAACATGTATTGAGCATACTCCTCTGATATCATAGAATCGGTGATATTTGGATGCACCTCAAAAATGATGGTTTGTAATCCTTGGAAGTTCTACATGGCTGCATCATATGACAACACAGGTCCCCACTCTATAGCATCCATCTATCGCCACACATAATGGGCCATGCCCTGGGGCATCCCTTGCACTCAGCCATACTGTCTTAGTACCCTCAACAGCAAGAATCTCTCAATAATAAATTAGGTCAGCCCAATTAGGTACATCGACTGGCATAGATAAGGCATCTCAGTATCATCCTTTGGCCACTGCTCACAATCCACATAGGGCCACCACACCAGAGACTCGAGATCATCTAGTACTCCAATTTTCCCATCCTAGGCTGAGCAAATCGACCTACATAAAGGTGAACATAGGGTCTCATGGCAGATCGTTGTCTGTCTATAACTGGATGGGTGACTGCTATATGCTTCTAGGCTTGTACCTAAAGCAATGCAACCCCCACTGATAAACTAGCCTTGTGAAGATAGACCACCTAGTGTAAATCATGGTACAAATGTGCAAGCATACAACAACCCCATGCATATCGAGTTCCCTAAGCAATCATGCTCTCCAGAATTAAACCCCATCCAATTAAGAGTCCCTTTGACCTACGTTTAGGACAAAGGAACCCTCCAATGAATCCAGCTAGTACAAATGGAAATGTGGCATAAGCATCAACCATATCCCTCTAAGGAATACCATAACCACATATCTGATCATCCTCGAATACTCGACATAGTGCCTCAATCCCACCCTACTCTTGAGAATCATATAAGGTAGGCTCTCCAACCATGGGTATTCACAGAATCCAATATACATCCTCTGGACTAACTGTGATCGCACCAGTGGGAAAATGAAAGGTGTTATGCTCATTGTGCCACCTCTCTACTAAAGATGTCAATAAACCCCTGTTGATCCTAATCTGGGGCATATCAATCAGGGAAGACAATATGCATCAGGTAATAATGGTTGTCTCAGGTGGCGTCAAGTGAGGAATCAAATCCCACATCCTTAGGAAGTTCTCTCTAATCTGTAAACTCGTTAAAGGCTCCTATCATCACAAAAATAAAATCACAAATTGGCTAATCAATCAATCAAGATCAATCAATCCATCAATCAATTTATCAATCTAATCAGCTCAGATAGTGAGACTTTAATCAAATCTCGTGAGCATCAATTTATCATTTCAACCTCGCCTATCATGAGGTTCATCAATCAATTCAACCTTGCCTATCATGAGGTTCATCAATCAATGTAGCTCACCTATCATGAGGTTCATCAATCAATCCAACCTTGCCTATCATGAGGTTCATCAATCAATCTAACCTTGCCTACCATGAGGTTTATCAATTAGTCAATGCACCTCACCTATCATGAGGTCCATCAATCAATCAAACTATCATTGATCCTAGCCTAGCATGAGGTCAATTATCTATATCAATCATTGAATCTAACCTATCATGAGATCAATGGACATCTAATCTATCAACATCATCAATCATCATCAAATCACAGGCTGATGCAATCAAACATCATCAAAATCAAGGAGATTAATTAAGAAAATCATTAATGTAGTCAAAATTTTACCAATGAGCTAAAACAATGCTTCAATGCGCTAAAAAATTCTATGCGCCAGAAAAATTCATCAATGCTCCATAATAGGGTTCCAATGCATTGACTTATCCAAGGCACCATTACATTTGATCAATGTGCTAAACCCCTCTTCCTATGCACCAAACTATTTGATGTGCTATATCATTCCTTCTATGCGCTAAAACAGGAAACTAATGCACTACATAGGTCTATGCACTAATCTATTTACCCTATGCAATAATTTACTCCACCTATGCACTAATCTATTCTATGTGCCATTACAATCTATGAATGTGCTACATCAGTATCCCTATGTGCTAATCTATTCTATGTGCTATAACAGTTATTCAATGTGCTATTGCAATAATCCTATGCACTAAATCATAATAAACTGAATTTATAACATGAAAAAGAGTAGGAAAATAAATTACACAAATTACGAGGCAATTTTTTAGGGGACATACCAGAGGTCCATATGTTGTTGGGTGGTCGTGTCTTTGTACGCGCTTGAATCGGTGAGTGTGGTAAGGGATCACCATTCTACTCCAAATTGCAAGATTGCTTAATCACTCTCAAATCTCCAAATTGCAAATGCTCAAATGAACTTCTAATCACTCTTTTTAACCTTTTTAAGGTTAATTAAGTGGCATTTTTATAGGGTTGTTTTATTTTATTTTCAAATGGGGCTTAATTGATTATTTCATCACTTGGTGGCTTTAACATCATTTTTCGAGAGATAAATCATTTCTAAATCATAAAATTTTGAGATCATCATCAAATCATTGAAAAATCATCAAAAATTTCAAAAATTCCAAATAATCCTAAGAAAATCAAAAATTCACTGATTTATCTCCCAAGGGGGCATATATCTATCATCACTTGAAAATCAACTTCTGGATCAATTTTTTTTTACTTCAAAGAGGGGAAAATGGTATACACCTAAAATCAGTCAAGACAATAAATTAATTAAATACTAGCTATTTAATTAATGAACTCCTTTAATTCATCTACTTATAAATAAATTCAATTTATTTATATAGATCTCCATTTTCTAAATTTTCTTCATCTAAAATCACATTCCTCTAATTTAATTAAATAAATAAATTCACATAGTTTTTTTTATTTAATTAATAAACCTTCTCACTAAATTCAAATTCTCAATTTGAATTTAGGTACATGTCTACAACACTTTTTGGCCATGTCATCAAATGTCACATGTAATTAAATATGACTAATATTCAAATTACATTTATCTTCAACAAACTTTTAACACATGGCTTATTTCTCACACACTTTATTCCTTCATCCATTTGGCATGTTGCCCTTGGTCAAGGGAACATCCTCCTTGATTCTTCCATCTCCACTATTCATCCCTCATGTTTGAATCTGGATTGTCGATCACTGCCACATCACAAGATGCTTTGAAAATCCTATAAATACAACCCTTTGCTATAGCATTTCACATCACATCTTTTAGCAAACTTATTATCCAAGAATAGCTTTGGAGCATTGGAGCATTTAGAATTTGATCATTTATCATTTAGCAAGTTGCATTGTTTTATCATTATAACTTAGAATCATGTCTTAGTTTATAGTTGTATTTTAGTTTATCATATCAATGGTTAATATTTGAGCATATGTAGAATCATTTTAGCTTTTTATGAAACATTTGTATCACATAATTTATCATCATTATACATTTTTCAATATCTCCATTATCATAGCATCATGGCTTCTATCACATAGTTTATAGTTTCATGTAGGACTTAGATTCTTGCACACTATATAGCATCTCGTTTCTCAAGTTTTCATTTTAATAACCATAGTGCACATACAAAATCTAAGAGCCAATATGGTTTAATAAATCCTTGAGAATAGAGAACAATGGAACATTTTTAAATATTTTTTTGCTTTCATTTGATTAGTTTATGATTCAAATATTTAATATAATACGTCGCATTGGTGTTTGTGTTGATTTTTTTATTGATTTACTAACTCTCCCACATTTCACACACACACTTACAATGTTCGAATAAATGTTTTGGAATTAATAAAGCTTTTGTCTTCATTTAGAATAATTTTCACAACTATGAGGTCAATCATGCATATATGAATATGACATATGGAAATGTGAAATGATCTAGGTGTGTGGATTTAGTCTTTGTAAATCCTAGAATATTTGTTTTCAATCTATCATATTTTTTTTGTGTTTCTCTTGACAGAAGAACTTGGTCAAGTCAAGTGAAGAGTTTGCACATGATAGAGATAATTATTTTCATTTATCAAATCTCATAAGGATGCTAAGTCAAAATTTGACACAATAATTGAATATATCATGCAAACATGTAGTGCATACCCTAGATAATTATGTATTTAAAAATTTAGTTGTAAATGTCACACAAAATTCAATTGGGATGGTTAAGATTGACTTTAAATTTAAATTTGAAAACTAAAAGAATAGGATTAGTTACTACAACTATGAATCTAACCTTCATCATTTATGCACTCATGGATGTAATTGAGGCTAGGAGACGCATGAATCTAAATATTAGTATCAATCCTTAGGAGTGATTTTTGATGGTGACATGCAAACAATAGATATTATGAAACTTGTGTTCTTTTCATTTCTTGAAAGATAACTAATGTGAATCGAAAAAGGACTATTTTTTTTTTTTTGTGCTCTTCTTACCATCACATTTTACTCCCACTATGACTTGCATGTGAGCTACTATAATGATGCATGCCAAAATAAAATCATGTGCCTAACAAAAAAATATTTTTGTCACTCATAAAAATTATATGAATAAGAATGTAGATATTTCTTATTTATCAATACTCTATTGGAATGAGTGCTCAACCTTGAAAACCTATAAAATTAAAAAATAAATATTAGTATTATAGATGCATTTGAAACAATAATATGGCATCCACAATTAAAATAAAGAAAAGAATAGGAAATTCTTTGACATATATTTCAATTTTGTTGGAAGAAGGATATTGCCTAGGCCAATAGGCCAATGGGCGCTACCTTGAGATAGAGAAAGTTATTTGGTACCATTTAAAAAAAATATATAATTTGATCATTTATTATTCATCTCATCAATAGTAGAGAAAAATAATGTTAGTCACAATATTACCCCCTTCCAATTGGTTCCATGTAAAGAATGTGGTTAAGTTGGATGAAAGTCAAAACATATATACATTTATATCTTTAAAATTTGAATGATCATATTATAATCTAAAGATAACATCATATGACACCATAAAATATATTACTGGTACAGTCATGAAAGTGAATGTAATGATATGTGAAATTATATTATCATTGTTACCTCTAAATAGGGTTATGAAAAAATCCATGTTGGCTTTAATATATTTTTTGCTATGGTTTTCTTTAAGAAATAACCTTGAATCATCTAGTGAAAAACAACAAATGAACCAACAATTGGAGAGATCACTATTGGATTATAAATCTTCCTTTGAATTTTAGAGGTACAACTCTCTCGTATGATAAAAGTTAGATTTAAAATGGTATTCTTTTAACTAGAAAGTATGAAAGGAAAATAAATTAAAATAGAGGCAAGAAAGAGAACTACATAAAAAGGAGGAAAAACACATAGATTCATCCCTCAAAGGCTTAAAAAAATATAAAATATGAAGGAAATAATTGTAGTTAATCATACAACAAAACATCAAGAAATAGTTGCAAACTTGCCAATAGAAGAACCTACAACACAAAGAAAACATATCTAATTCGTAGACCAATCCTATTACACTCCATTTATTTATTTAAATTAAAATCTCACAGACTCCTTCCTATGTACAAAATTAGAAACTCAATCTTCTACTTCAAAGATTCATTGCCCTCTATCCAAAACTTGAACTTTTAAAATCTCCCATATGGTAAGGTATTTTTCTATAAAAAAATTCCTCAATATCTTAAATGATGCCAGGAATACACATGTAAATGTTTTATTTTATTTCACATGATTTTTGAGATTTAATTATTGTTTGATTTGGCAGGGTCAATACGAGTGCAAAAACATGCAACACTAACCTTGTGTGAAAACATAGGTATAAAATATTTTCAACTACGTAAAAATTTTGACTATCAACATAGCTAAAAATACTTGCACCATTGGATTATCAAAATGGGGTTTTGACACAAAGTTTAAAATTGGGCTCATTCAAATATGGGGCTAAAACCATGATTGCTAGATAAAGGATCTTGTAAGAATAGATAAATATGAGACATTATCATGATATGTTAATTATTATAAAAAATTATAAATGAAGTATCAATAAATAGGAGGAAAAAAAGGGTTCTTAAGAGGTCACTTTTTTCTTAAAAATAGAAAAACATAAGCTTTAGTGAGTAATGCAAGATTCTTATCCTCAAATTTTGAAGATATGATAAGAATAAAAATACTAGTCCTCATAATCTATTTTCTAAACTACTTTTTTTAAATGGTGAATATTAAGACAATCAAATGCTAAGGGCATACAAGGTGGCATTTTTTTCTCATATAAATATAACATAGCATTGAGTTTTATCCCTCTCATTTTAAAAGTTCCTTTAGGTATTTCCTAAATTCCTTCAATGGAATGTTAGCCAAGGTTATGTAATAGAAACAAAACTAGGCAATTATCTTCAAGTTCCGCATCTTACCATTCCTCACATAAAAGATGGAAGTTTCTTTATGCTCTCATTCTCACATTCATCTAGCTATCATGTCCACTATCATGTTTAGAGAACTATGTATTAACTTCAACAATAAACCCCAATGGGCTAAATCAAACAAAACTATTTCAAAAAAACTTCATACCTTGTTGTAATTTTCAATCCTATATAGTTGTTTTGTTTTCAACCAAATTTCCCTAAGCTCTTCCTCTCTAGAAGCATATGTGTTAATATCTTGGAAATAGATTGGCCAAGATAAATAATGATTAATAGATGTGTAGTTTTGTTTTATGATGTTTAAGGTTTCATTCTCTTATGGATTTTTCTCTTATTTGAGTCCCCTTCTTAATGTTCTAGACATAAAAGTTTGTTCTTATTTATGAAATAATCAATTTATTTACTATTTTTTTATCATCTAGATTTCAAACCAATAAGTGGAACCTAGTTTGAGTGTATCCTTATGTTTGAAGCTAGAAAGTTAGTACACTTTCTCCTATCAATAAGTAAAGCGAATAAAATATTATAAAACACAAAAAATAGACATCTTGGAATAAAATGGTTAATGAGTCCTTAAGAAAAATGATTTATTTGATGCATAGATATCTACATAATTATGATGCTTTTTTGGCTCAAAAAATCATGTCCTCAATGTTTCAGAATTTATACCAAAAGGGATGCATCATGCACAAGCCTAATACAATTGGGTTAAATATAAATGTGTGTGAACACTAATAATGCATCCTAGTTAAAAATTCTAGAAAGAAAATTCCTATGACTTACAATTCCACAAGAAAACACAAATGGATGCAAAAATATAGTGATTATACATGGTTTTGCAGTTTTGTTGTAGGATGAGGAAATAGTGAGGCTATAGATCTACAAGGATGGTGAATGGATTCTTGTTCAACCAATAAATGGTGCCTTTGTTATCAATATTGATATATTCTTGAGGTAATATTCCCATCACAACTATCTAATCCAATCTTTTCTTCTTCCTTGCAATTGTGGCTCCTCCATAACCACATTATATTTATATTAACATAAGTATCTTGTTAGTATCATTCAAATAACAACACTATTAATGCATATACTTTTCAAGATAATAGTACAATGGTAAGTGCAACTAAAACCCTTTAAAAAAAAGTAAAAATCCAGGTTAGGATGTGATATGTATTGGAATTTGTTTCTAAGTGACTGTAATGAAATATCCTATGATAATTTATGGGATTCCCTTTGGTATTATGAAATATATAAGAGCATTGAGCATAAAGCATTACAAACATGGATATACATTGGATCTCCATTCCCATGTTTTATCGCCCAAGTAGGGAAAGAGAGGTGGGTCTTATTCCTAAACTCATAAATGATTTGCATCCCTATCAACAAAAAATATTCATTTGTAAAGACTATATGTGGAGTTCTATTTTGGTAAACTTGATGAGAAGAAGAATATTGAATTTTTCAAAATCAAGTCATAACTTTCTCATCGATTTGAGTTTATTCAATGTTGAGCTAGGTTAATTGTTAAGACCTACAATAGCAAGGGGAAAGACCTACATTCTATTTCATTAGTATATATGAGTGAAGATGCACCTTATGAGTATAACCCATGAGGATTTATGATTTTGTTAGTATGTTTTTAACAAATTAAATTCACTGTTTGAAGGAAGTATATCTTGTAGGTATTATTCTAGGAAATTAGTCCTATGAGGTCTCGTGAGAAGTGTGTATTGTTTATAGGATGTTCAAAATAAAAATCAAGTTCTCAGTCAATCCAATCTAAAGAATATGCCAATAAATACATAAATTGTTGTTAAAATCAACAAAATTTGCAAGAATAACAAAGGTACTTGAAATCTAGCGATAGCATTCCACAAAGATAGGGAAATCTAGTGGCTTTGAATTTGTGGTGAATATGAACCTGGCTTTAAATGTGTGGTAAATTTGAAATTAGTTTTAAGTAAATAGACATGCATACTTACAAAGGATTTTTTATTGTTTAATAGTTGGGAGTGATTGAAACATATTAATTTCAATGTTTATATGCAATTTGAATATGCTTTTACCTTTTTCCTTAATTTAAAAACATATGCACTAAAGCAATACATGGGAAAAGGAAATAAATGTTGCACAAGACACTGATACAATATCTAAAGGATGAAATAAATATTGTGCAGGTGTACATTGTTGAACAATACTTTCATAAATATCTCATATAGATACTACCAAAATCTATTCATAATAAATCAAAAATAAATCTCCTACATTCTTCAGCTCTAAGACAATATTTTTCCAATGTATTCAATTAATACTTCTAACCTTTTCAATGGATGAGTAACCTTTCAAGTAATTGGAAAATTGTTAATTTTATTTTAATCTACAATTTGTAATTCTATTAATACATAAGTTATACTTTCTTTCTTTTTTTATTAGACTGCAGGAATCGGGTAGCACAACCCCCTATAAACTGCAGGTGCGCCTGGTAAACTTTTTAATGTGACCGGCGGCGCTGGTGCGACACGCCCTCCGGTACCACGGGGGTGGGGGAGACTAGAACTTGTGACCAACCTCCTGCTACAGGAAAGATTTAGCCAACCAAGCTAGGGCCCCAACCCCATAAGTTATACTTTTATTAATATATATAATATTTTTTCTTTTAATAAGTTTATTATTAAATAATTTATAATTTTATTAATATATGCAACACTGCTGCTATTTTTAAAATTTATTGTCAATCAGTAATATAAATTTTATCAGTTTAAAACTTAAACAATTCTTATTAATAAAATTATAATATATTTGTAAATAATAAATTGTATTTTAAAATAATAATACGTTTTTAATCATGGTATTTAAATGTATATTCCAAGTGTGGGATATTTATGAAATTTCTTTTTGTATATTCAAAGGAAAAAGCTCGTCGGAGACTGGCCGACTTAACCGACACACTCTAAGCAGCGCTGACTGCTTAGGTGGCCGATCCATGTGGGCCCCAATAAACCGTACATTTCCCATTTCCGCATTACCTACCCGTTTCTGTTGACCATTTTTGCAATTTATCGTTCCGTTCACATAACGATTTTATTTACTGCTTCCACCATTATGCCACCGTGGGAGCTAGAAAATCTGCAGTCGGCCACTGTGATGAAAACGAGCATGCTTTACAGAATGTATAGAACTGTCATGCAAAAACAAGCGTTTGGAAGGCGATGGACTACATAAATGTCTCGTCCAAAATGTTTTATATTTATCAAGAAAGGTTTCTTGGAAGCTTGAAAGTCCTATTTGTAATAGATATTGACAAGAGAAGAATGGACACGAATTTTTGAACATTAAATAACTTGGATCTTATTCAACAACCGCCAAAACATGAAGACTTAAAATAAGTTGAGAAAATATTCATACCATGTCTCAACCCAATATTTTAAGTCACATGCAACTAGAGGTCAGTATGAATAGAAAGGACATATCATAGTTCCATGAGAAGGAAAATGAAAAACTAATGTTGTTTCATATCGAATGAAAGATTTACCTATTATTATTATTTGGAAAATGGGTTGATGTGGAATAAATTATAGTTTTGCAATCAATAGATGAGAGTATACAAAGCACTTAAATATTACAAAACAACACATGAAAATTGTTATAGAGGTGTTCATATTGATGAAAATGTTTTTAATCAACTTACATCCAATTCAAATAAAATTATTTATTCAACCAATTGAACTTTGTTCATATGGAGTTTGATTATGATGCAAATGAATATATATTTGTGGGTCAGAAAATAGAGATGGATAAAAAAAATTGATCACATGACATCAATGGCCTCCAAACCAAAAATTCCTTAAGAGACATGGAACTAATTCATGCTTGTTCAAATAACCTTGATGTAGATCTAGGATCACTAATTGATTGGTCAAGGATTGGAACATCTCCATTGAATGACATTTCTTGGATGGGTTACTTGATATGGCTTTTCCAATGCTATTTCCAAAAAGATGATATGACTGATTAGGACTACAATTGAATATAGTCCATCTACATGAATTCGTTACATACTAGATTGTATATGTGGTCCTATGCATTACAATAGATTGCATCTACATACTAGGCCAATTGAATGTGTTGTAACTAATATGGTCCACATGTATGTACTGTAATATTTGTCAAATCCAAGGAGCTATATGTGTATGTAATAAAGAATGAACATAAAATAAAATAGATAGGATAAATATAAAAATATCAATAAGAAATGAAGGGCCATTTCTTCCCCTACATATGTAACTGTTAGGATAGAACTTGAAGCTTGATCTAAGACTCCTAAAATTTGTTCACATAAAAAATATTGTGTATTAATGTTCTTTATGAACATATTCCATTTAACCTTAGTTAATCTTTATTTGTGAATTCCATCGACTATTATCTATTAATGTAATATGATGAAAAATCCTTTTGTTGTCTATATTGTAATTATGATCATGAAATATATGGTTTTCCTCAAACTCTCAAATTAGTTGTCATATGATGTGGTAAAATGGACAAGGGAATAATTTGTTAATGTTATGTTCATAGGGAATGCTTAAATTTGGTAAAGTTTAGTCTTGTAGATAAAAAAAATTCGTCTCTTGTTCCCTTTTTTCTTTTCTCTTCCTTTCTTCTTTTCCCCTTAGTATTTTGGATTTTCTTTGTAGGTTGGATAGGTTAGGATTATATTTTTTTCTCCTTAAAAATGAGCTTCATAAAATTCTTTAACTAGCTACACTGGGAATATCACCAATCACCTTTTTATAACATCTCATTTGCCACTATCTGATTCTTGTAAAGCCAAGAATTGACAATTGTAAAACATTGTCAAGATTTTAAAAAAAAAAACCTTTCAAGAGAGGAATAAAGTCCCTAATTCTTGGATTCTACTAACATATCAATTTTAAATGAAAAAAAAGGCACTAGGAGGGAATGCTTAATATTTTTTAGTTTAGAAGTACTAAAGTATACAATTGATTGCATAGTTTAACTAGTTAAGCTAGGGGTAACTTCATCTTAATGGATAATCCCCTTAATTTTTAAGGAGTGTTCCATAGAATTAACTAAGGTTATATAAAATGGAATCCTACATTTTACTCAAGAAAACAAAATAGCAATAGGGGCATCATGACCAACAACAAAAATTGCATAAATTTTGTGTAGCTATAAAATTTTAAAAGTCTAATTTTTTTGTTGATTGTTTATCCTAAAAAAATTTCACCTTCACCTCCAAGAAAATTTAATGAATATCCAACTTAAGGAAGAGGATTTGAGTATATTTATAACAACTCAACTTGGTACTTCATCACTCCCAACAATTAATATGTTAATTTTGGTGCCAACAGTTTTTAGAAAAAATTGAGAGGGAAAATACTATGAAATATAGTAAGGGTGCACACAAAATAAGAGATAATAAAAAGGTAGGTGCATAGTTGATAGATTAGGAACTCAATAAGTAATACAGTCACCTAACTTGGGATAATCACAAAAAAAAAGGAGAGAAAGAGAAGGCCACATGATAGAGGAGACAATGTTAAGACATGGACAAAAAAAGTGACATGGAAATAAAAGAAGAGATCATAAAAGGGGAGTTCATTCTCTATCCAATGATGGATTCAACATAGGGGTGTTGGATAATGCCTATTATTGTGTAGGAGAAAATAATTAGCAAGAAGAGGAGACTTCATATAATAGGCTTCCATTCCACCTGACATGATTATATTTTATCTTCATGCATCTCAAGAGAAAAGATGTAACATGGTAATTAAGAGGAGAAAAATTAAGGGTAGGAAGATGTAATACACAAGGAAGAAGGAAATTATTTTGTGGCAAATTGGAAAAATTACTAAGACAAGGAGGAGAGAAGTAAGAAACCACATTAACATGAATTCTTTCCTTGCTATGAAAGATTGTATATTTGAGAGAAACAAGATCAATTGCAAGAGAAAATAGGCTAACTCATAAACCTATCCCATGTATGCTTGCCAAGACTATAATGAATTTGTATAGAATTTATTTTTAGTGTAATGAAGAAGAAATATGCATTTCTATGTATCAAATTATCCTTCATATTTTTCTATTTGCATGTGATATGTATGTGTATATTTATTTATTTGCATGCCTATGATTTTATTGTGTTTGTAGCCTCAAGTGGATATGGTTGATAGAAACTAGGTTGTGCACTCCCTAGATTAGGCCCTAGAAACATTTATATCTAGGTGTGTAATAGTTTGGAAGAGCATCTTATGACATTGTAAAGTAGCAGTTACTTATGACAAATTCTTATGTCATGTCAAAATATGTAAGAGGGGGGATTCTTTAGAATTTTATCTAACATTATCATAAGTCAAAAAATATATTTGAAAGGGTTGAACAAGTCAAAATGGGGTGCCCCAAATAAAGAGTTACATATGATGGATTGTATGAAAAGTTATGATAGTTATAAAGGATAGAATTTTCTCTCTTTTTGTGCAACATAGAAGAAAATAATATTCAATATTTATTTAAGTCAAACGTGAGTGAGAAATAGTTGATTGTCCTTTCTAAAATGGGAATAATTTAATGACATGGCTATCAAACTAGAATAGTGGTGTACTTTATTGTTCTCTGAAAATAGATTATAGAGTGATGATGGTGGGATATGGTATAGTAGGGATGAGAAATTTGACTATCTCATGATGGGATGGTAGGGATGGGTATAAGAAATGGGTGTAATTCTCACTCAAAATTATAAATATATATTATGAGATAGTGTTACACCTATCTATGTAAGAGATATTTATAAATTTAAATAATTTTGATGGAAATTTGTAAATGTTTAACATGCTCTTGATTACATTGCCAATGAATGTGTATCGATACATCTAACTAAAAATTGTCATACTTTTGAAGCTATAATATTTGAAAATAAAATAAAGAATACATTCATCGTAAACTATTATTTTAAAAATTTATTACCAAGAGGACAAATAATATAACATAAAAACAAGGAAAATGAGTTTTCTTTTCTTAAAATCAAGGACCTATTTTTTCATGTCATTTTAAATTAAAACATGAATGCCAAATTAAGTAGTATCTTGGTCCAAACATTTGATTGAAACTTATAGAAACCTTTTGAGTTGTAACCTCTCCAAATAAGATAAAAAGTAATAACAAGGTAATCAAAGTATGTGTGCATTCCTTGCTTAATGTGTATGTAATTTCATTAGAAATATTTCTTGTGCTTGTATGTTCTTTATAGTTGATTGTAATGAACAAACTTGTTTCATAAAGTAAAGTATAAAATTAAAAGAAAAATATCTTTATAAAAAATATTTATTACATTATTTTTGTCTTCATAATTATATAAAATAAGTCATCAATATTTTTCAAATAAATTTTCATCCTTACAATTATACAAAATAGAAATAAATAAAATAAACTATGAAAATGATGGATTTCATTATTCAGTCAATTTAAATTTATATTTTGCAATTACATATTATAATACAAAATGTAACATTTAAATGTTTGAAGCCTCTAATTATAATCTTCTTCTCCCTTGGTTTTCTTCAACTAACACATGTGGGATTAAGAACCCTTTGCATAAAACCTGGGTTGTAGACAACCATTGAGGGTGAAAGCGAGTCTTACAAATAGAAAAATGATCTACTTCGCCTTCCAAACACTTGCTTCCACATTATAGTTCTAATCATTTTGCAAAGAATGTTTGTTTCCATCAGAGTGGCTTACTGCAGATTTTATAGCTCCCCCAGTGGCAAAATGGTGGAAATGGAAAATACAATCTTTACGTGAAAAAAATGGGAAATGAAAAATGGTTCAACAAAATGGGAAAGGTAATTCAGAAATGAGTATGGTTTAAGGGGGTCCCACATGGCCCAACCACCTAAGTAGTCAATGTTGCTTAGAATGTGTCGGTTAAGCCCGACCTCAGAAAATGAATGTGTATTGTTGGGGCCAAATTTAGTAAAGAAAAAAGTGAATGCATAGCTGACAATGAAGCCAATCTCATGCTTTTTCAAATAATTGTACTTGATAGTGAGCACAAACATAAATAATTACATGAAGAAGAAGTTGATAAGTTGAATGACATAGCAACCTATGTCCCGAGATTATTGATACAATCATGATTCTTACATGTGTCGATAATTCTTTTTTACTTCTTTTATGGCTCTCATGTTGGTGGAATGATCAATCCAGTTGACGATGATGTGAAAAATAAATAGAGAAACAAAATAGATCAAGATTTGGAGTGTTGAGAGTGCAAGATCAGGCATTTGATTTATAGATAAAATGCAATTAATACTGTGAATGTAAAATTTATCAAGCGCCTTGTGGGTTTTGGTTTTTGTTAAGTACTGGCCCATGCCTCGAATGAACATCACCAATCCCTTTTGATAAATGACTACCGGACTTAGCCATGTGTCCGCTCAATGCTTCCCAAAAGTATTCTTTCCTTTTCTCCTCTACTGGCCCCCGCTATGCTCCCACATTTCTTCACTGCGGGCTATTTTTAACTACTTCCCTTCACTTCCTCATCGAGCCCTGCTCACATGCCACGTAGCTCCCATTTGCGTAAAGATTTGGTGGGCTCCACAAGCAGTGTCTATTGTAAACATTTCTACTATGTGTCATCCCAGCACAAGCTTTCATTGAAGGGAGGGGAGAATGAGCTATGGGATATGCCATGTTGCCATTTTTCTCCTTGCAGATGCTTCTTCAACACAATGGATGGAGCAAACTATGGGTTGCGATATGTTGCCACATTTCTAACTGCCTATATTGGGTGGCGACACTTGTCTGCTCGGGACTTTATCAGGACCATTACCATCATTCGTAGGGGATGCACCTAGATGGGGAGTGACCAAATGCTATGGCCCAAATATTTTTCAGTTGCAATGACCAAAGGGAATCATTACTACTGAATCATTACTTAGGATTCCAAATATTTTTAGTTACTACTTGCTAGGCGGTGGGAATATCGGCTATATATCTCTTTGCTTTTGAAGAGGTGTTCAAAGATTACATGTTACATGTTCCAAGTTCCATAGGTTCAAGAATTATAGTATTTTAGAGAAACACCAGGCCTTTTTTATTGTTTAGATTATTGCAATAACTCACAGACTATGCCATTTTTCAGCCTCTCTACTTTCTTATGCTATTGATAAACTTTATACTGTGCCACTATCGTTTGAACGGTTCATTTGTAGAACTTCTATAATTTCAAATGCAAGTTTGCTAGTTTAGATCATGTCTTTTGACTCATTTTTTCAGTAAATGGGTGTGAAAATTATTTTATGTCATTGAATGATTTGTTCATGCTTCAAGATCTTTAATTTTTGTTATTCTAGGACATGGTAAATTGTTGAGCAGGCCCTTAGATCATATCCAAAAGATAGGTTTATCGTGCCTTTTATCTAAATTCTTGCGCATCACCTTAGTTAGATCCTTTATTTTTATATCAGCTTCCTTTTCCCATTCCAAAAAACCAATTACAGAAGAATTCAACTTCTTTAAAAAATCAGAGGTCATTCAATTTAGTGCAATATGTCCCCCATAAATTGAGTATCTTAGAGAGGGCTGTTAGCTTGCCAATTTTTGGCATCAATAGTTTTTTTACTTTCTTGGCACGCCCGGTGGGACTTCACTTAAATGAACCTGATTTTAAGAAGGGTGTATGAGCCATCGGCCTATTACTAAGTCCCAAACAACAAATAATCCTCGTTTATTATTACCGCCATTAGGGACAACACAACCTGCTACCCAATTAGTGAGCGTTATGCTTCCTCCCCCTTTTCTACTAGCCACATTTCCTACTGCTAATAGAAATTATGTGGCATGGGATGTCGGAAGTCCTCTTGTAGCGCTAGTAGCACCTACCATTTGGGCTTCTATCCTAGTTAATACCCTAAAAGTTATACCTAAATTCACTAGAGATCGCTCAAGAACACCATCCAAACATCTATACGATGTTGTAGACATATGTCTAGTACATGGTGTTACAAACCAAAATATAACACTAAGACTGCTTACTGCCTCTTTCAGAGGCAAGGTGCTAGATTGGTACCGAACGCTGCAAGCAAACACTATCAGTACCTGGGATGAGCTCAGAGATCCTTTCTATCAAATATTTTTGAATGAAGGAGATCGATCCTCACTATATTATCAACTATCAGTCATAAAGCAGGCCCCGCATGAAGCCATGGATGACTTCAATGCCTGGCTCCATACAAGTTAGAAGAGAATCCAAGTTTATATCCGCCCACTGCCTGATTTGGAATTCATGTTTTATTTAAATTCAATCAACCCCAACATTTCAATGATGATCTAGTCTCTCGGTGGAACCACATTAACGGGCACCTACAGCGTCACTATCAAAGTAGAGAACAATTTGATAAATGCTGAGAAGTTGCCACCCCGACGCATCATTCCTATATTTCTAGAAATATTAGTTCCTTCTTAGGAGATTCCTTCTACCAGTGCAGCGACTCCTCCTCAATCTATGTACACATATCTAAGCATGCCACAAAATTTTGCTTCCACATCCGGCTCTTCAAAGCAAAAGATGAGCGAGTTCAAGGAAATGTTGTGGACTATTGTCAATGATATAACTGTCATCAAGAAAAACTAGAAAGTTCCACCAAGGCCGAGCTACCAAAATTATCAAGGTGGGAAACCTTTTACCAACAAAACCAATTTCAATGAGGTGCTCACATGAATCTATAGGTGCAAACAACAAATCAAATAGTGTCGATGCCTTCTCCACTATAGAGTGTCAATCTAAGCTTGAGCAGAGAGTTAACCATGGGGAAAAAAAAATTAATTGATGACACCAAACCCTGGTGCTTCCCTTGTGGTGATTCACATATGCCCCAAAACTGTCCACATGACAACCTACAACAAAGGTGGCAGAGCAGCGCAACCAAGGCACAATGTCAGATCCCAAAAGCTATGTGTATACCTCTTCACAAATGGACAATATGGTGTTCACTGCTCAAATGTAGGGGATGTCACTAGAGCAAGAAGCAGACATCGCTCCCAATCATGCACTCTTCTCATGGATGGAAGAAGAAGAAGTAGTGTTTGCCAATGATGCATCCACATCTAAAACACCACAAGTACAGTTTGATTACAACACCCACTCAAAGAGGAGATTCACGGGTGAACCAGTCGTCACACAACTATTCAGTCTGCAACTGAAAAGTACTCCTAACCAGATGCCTAATACCTCTGCAGTGGTGACACAATGTTTGCAATGAAGAGAAATTTTTATAACGAGAGCTAAGGAGAAAAAACCTCTGAATCCGCCACCGTTCAATGTGGTGGAACAATTAAAAAAATCATCCACTAATGTGTCTCTTTGGGATATATTAGCCGTTCTGAAATAAAAGAAATTACTTCAGAAGGCTCTCTGGGAGGATCCAATCATTGAACCAATGGAGCAATCACTCAGAGGAAAGGTTGTTGATCAATCATCTCCTACCAAAGTTCTTACAAATAGCACAACGAAAGAACCTACTGAAGTAAGAGATAAGCTAAAGCCTCAACCCTTCTTCTTAACTCTTATTATAGGGGAGAAATTATTACACAATTCATGATTGACTCTAGTGCTAGCACCATAGTCATGCCTAAGTAGATAGCTAAGGCCTTAGGACTTAGCTACAAACCTTTGAAAAAGGGGGTTAAGCAACTTGATGGGAATAAAGTTGAAACTTTAGACCTTATCAAAGACCTCCCATTGACTTTGTTCACTTTTCCCAGTATCATAGTCCCTCAAGACATAATGATCATAGAATTTCCCCCTATGTTTCGTCTTTGCCTATCTCGGGAGTTTACTTCAAAAATAGGTGGGTATCTTTCTCTGGACTGATCGCATTTGATCCTTAGGACCAAGTATGGAGTGCAGATGAAGAGAGAATCTAAGGCTTTACATTCGGAACATGTGGTCGATGAAGCCATGATCAACTTTGACACCACTCATACTTCTATCACCAAGCAAGAAATGTATTGCACCGAGCTACTAGAAGATGAAAGAGTGACTGGAGATTAGACCGATCAAGAAAATATTCTTTTGAGTGAACATATAGATATTGATCCTTTCGACAACTACCATGCTACCAGGTTGGGAACCTATGTTATCTATGATGAAGATCAAGTGCTCTCGAAGGTCATCTAAGAATCTGAGAGCAGTTAAGCCTCAAAACTATGGACGTTGCACTTCAATGGAGTAAGATGCAAGGGTGGCACAGGAATCGGTATATGTTTAATATCCCCACATAATGAAAAGACACTGAGGCCTTTCCACTTCCAGTTCACTTGCTTGAACAATGAATCTGAATACGAAGGACTGGTGAAAGGTTTAAGCCTTGTAGAGAGACTGGGAATTTAGTAATTAATGGTGTTCAAAGATTCTGAACTAGTGGTCAATCAAGTCCACAGAATTTCTATGGCCAAGAATGTCTACATGTGATCCTATAGACACCAAGTTTGGGACTTTATTGAGAGCATTGAAACATTCAACATTCACATGGTTCCCAGAGAACAAAATACATATGTAGATCACATGGCAGCAATCGGATCCCAGTTTGATCTCGCCTCTGACCTTATTCACGACAAACAATTTGTACAAGTGATAGTTTGACCATCCATTCTAGAAAATGACCAGAGCTAGCGAGTGTTTGATAGTGATGAACAAATTACCTCATTAATCCAATAGTCGGGAGAATTTTTCAACCAGCTCCAACTAAATATCTCCAAATCTTATGAAGGACAAATCATTCAACTAAAATCCAACAAGCTTCCAAATGGGTTGGTCACTCTTGAAAATATTTTTGATTGTGATGATGCATAAATGATAAGAGGAAGTTTGTAGTAGATAAAGGTGACTATGTGGATCTTTAGTTCAGAGACGGAAGAAAGATCAAAGTCGGGAAAGATGTCCCACATCATGATAAAGAGAGGCTCATCGACTTTTGCAAAAAATATGGAGTAGTGGCTTGGTCATATGATGACCTCAAGGGATATGATCCCGATATCATCCAACATACAATAGAGTTGGTGGAAGGTGCAAAACCAGTTTTCTAGAAATAGAGGCTAGTCAATCCCAAGATTGAAGCGCTAATGGTGCAAGAATTAACAAAGCTAATCCAGTCACAAATAGTCTTCTTAATTAAGCATAGCACATGGGTATCCAATTTGTTCCTAGTCCAAAAGAAGAATGGAGATATCTGCCTATGTGTAGACTTTTAGGACCTAAACAGAGCATCCTTGAAGGATCATTTCCTGCTACCTTCTGTGGAGTCATTCCTGCAAACAGTGGTAGGATTAGAGATGTTTTCCTTGTTAGATGGCTTCTCCAGTTACAATCAGATCTTGGTCAAATAGCAGGATCAACATAAGACAATGTTCACTACCAAGTGGGGAACGTTCACATATGCTAAAATGTTGTTTGGCCTCTCAAATGCAGGAGCCACCTTCCAGCGGGCAATATATATCACTTTTAGCAAACTAATCAACAAAATTATCCTAATCTATTTGGATGATTTGAGAGTGCTCTCCAAGTCCAAGAATGATCATTTTGATCATCTTGAGATGGTGTTCAAGAAATGCTAGGAGTTCTGGATATCCCTGAACCCAAAAAAATGTGTCTTCAGAGTACTACAAGGAAAGCTATCAGAGCACATAGTGTCCAAAAATTGAATTTCAATTGATCCCAAGTGAGTGAAATCAATCAAAGAGCTTCCCCTTCTAGTCAACAAGAAAAGCATCTAGTCCTTCTTGGGAAAGGAACTGGTGATCCCATAATAGTGGTTTACAATTTTTGGCCAAACCGGACACAAATTATTATTTTTAACTAAATCTTCACATTCGGGCACCTATAGCGCTAAACCGTGAGGAATTTGAAGATGGTGCAAACTAGAGTCTCGTCAAATTTTGTCTGTAGATTCTAAAAATATTTTTTCAAAATTTTTGGAATCAAATTGCACTTCTTTTTCCATCTCCCACGAAAATTTTTTTTCAAAAACAACATTTTTAAAAAGTGACGCACACCGTATAACACATACTTTTTTTCCATGAAGGATAAAATTCTAATTCTTTAAAATTTAGATTTGTAACTCTGATATCTAGTGCTTCCACTTGGTTAGATATTTTTTATTGAATATTTTTTCCTTAATCAACTTTCAAAGTCAAATGAATTACAATTCGCATATAGCGACCGTATAACGCGTAACTTTTTTTGTATATGTCAAAATTTAATTTAATTTTTTTTGTTGGATCAAGGAATTCAATATCTAGTGCACTCATATTTTTCTTTTCTTTTTGATAATATTCTATTTTTCCACATGTGAAGAACAAAGAAATTCATTTTCGATGAAAAACCTATGTTTAATAAAACTTAAAAACAAATACATAACAAAACCAAAACATATTAAAATTATATTCATTGGATAGCTTGTTCTGAGGAATACCATAATCATTTGAAATAAATTTTAAATGAATTCATTTGATCCCCAAAAGCTAAATCAAAAGTGATTTTTATCAAGATTTTGATAGGTGTAAAGGAGATGCATTTATAGGTATGGTTTAAAACTAGCGAGGTTCTATCCAAGGGGGTTTGATCTAAGGTGATTTGATCAAACCCTCTTCAATTGGAATCCTTAAAATAGAAATTTTTAAGGATTAAATCATTATATTTTCTAAAAATATGTGATTTCAGCTAAAATTTGTTCCTCTCAGGAATTGTAAACCACTATTATGACAACACTTTTAGCAAATTTATTTCTAATTTTGTAGGAATAATTAAGCCAATCACCCTGATACTGAAAAAGGATCAAAGATTTAAATGGACAAAAGAAGCTAGAGAAGTCTTTGAGAAAGTCAAGGATGTTATTTCCTTCGCTCCTGTTCTAGTAAATCTAGACTTATCAAAGGACTTCATAATGTATTTATTTAGTAGAAAGTCAAGCATTGCTATTTTCTTAACTCAAAAAGATGATGAGGGTAGGGGAGAACATCTAATAGAATTTCACTCTCAGACGATGAAGGAATATGAGACAAAATTCCACTTTGTGGAAAGGCAAGCATTTGTAATAGTTAAAGGGGCTCAAGAAGTTCCAACACCTAATCTCTTGCAATAAGGTGATTTTCTATGTTGCACATTCTAGTGTGCACGAATACATCATGAAAGGAGAAATCACTAAAAAAAGAGACAATTGGATCACCAAGATCCTCGAATACGACATTGAGGTCAAGCCTACAAAGACTATTCAAGGAAGAGGACTGTGTGAATATCTTGCACACGATGAAGAAATGGCCACCGACGAAGAGCAACTGGAGCTAGTCCTAATGAACGAGTCAGATTTTGAAGGTTGTTGGCTGGTGAACAGATTCAGGTTTATGCACATAGGAAAATATCCATTGGTCCTTCCTTCTTATAAGAGGAGATTGTACCAATTGCAAAACAATGGATTCACACTCATTGAAGGGATCCTATGCAAAAGAAATTTTAATAGCATTCTATTGTGGTGTGTTACCACAAAGAAAGCAAAAAGGATCCTCGACACTTACCATAGTAGTCTCATGGGTGGAACTTTCTTTGCAAAGACCACCACCATAAAAATCATGTGCATAGGGTACTTTTGGCTAACTTTATTCAATGATTCCTACTCCTTGGTAAAAGCTTGCAAGGAATGCTAGTTTTTCATAGGAAGAAGAAAGAATTCCATAATTCCTCTTAACCTGATAGTGGTTGATGAGCCATTCATGCAGTGGGGCCTGAACTTCATCAAAATGATCATCCTAGCCTCCAACACAGGTCATAAATGGATCTTGACGGGCACTGATTACTTTACTAGGTGTACCAAAGTCGTACCACTGAAGAATGCAATAGAGGCAAAGATAGTGGACTTCCTAAAGGAACTAGTGACAAGATTCGGCCCACCTGAAACCATCATCTCTGACAAAGCGAAAGTTTTCCTAGGCTCTAAGGTAATTCAATTCACACTTACGCATGGTATATTCCTTAAAACATCATCAAACTAGTACCCAAAGGGGAATGACTTAGTCGAGTCAACAAACAAGAATTTTTTCCAACTCCTCAAAAGGATTGGGTTGGAATACCAAAGAGAATGGCATAAAAACCTTTGAGCAACTCTCTGGGAAGACCGCATAACTCCTAAGCAAGTCCTCAAGACTTTGTCATATGAGCTAGTCTATGGAAAAGAAGCGCCATTTCCTATCTCTATGGAGATTCCAGCACTACAATTGCTAAAATCTCTTGAGGTGGAACAAAATGGTGCAATGGAGGTGCAGCTAGCTGAGTTGCTAGAAGTACAAGAGAAAAGGGAAAATCCCCTAATAGCCATGACTAACTTCCAACAAGTGGCTAAAAGGTGGTTTGACAAGAAAGCGTCCGACCAAGGTCTAAAATGTGGAGACTTAGTGCTAAATTTTAATGAAAGAGTTGTGAAGTCGGGTTAGCATAGGAATTTTGACAGCCTTTGGGAGGGCTCATTCAAGATAATTCAATGCAAAGAATATAATGCATATGAGTTAGAAACTATGGAAAAAGAAGCATAGAGAATTCTGGCCAATGGAAAACACCTTAAATTATTTAATTAAGCTTCCATATCCTACCGATATAAATATGTTTATAGTGTGTTTTCCTTATTTCCCTTTTGTTTTTGTTGTCTGGTCTCTTTTTATTTATTCTATGGTTCAAGGCAAAAAATAACAAGTAACCCATTATTACAGAGAGCAAAAAAAAAAAACTCACAACTCTCAAAACAAAAAATCAAACACCCACATGCAAGATTGAATTGAAACATATATGCTTAAGTATTTACATTGTCAAAATGGCTCAAGGGACATGCTTCTAAAAGTATATTGTTCTATTCTATTTCTTTCATATATTCTACTGAAAATCCTTTTTCAAACATGTATACAAAAATGGACTAGTTGCTATGAGTTTATTTTTAAAAAGGAAAAAGAAAAACATGGAGGCCTTCAATCTACAACATGGACAACAACAATAGATGCATCAACCATAGTATCTACAATATCTTCATCCATAGGGGTGTCATCACTAGCAACATCATTTACAGGAGCAACAACCAGAGGTGGAGGGAACACCATGTTCTTAAAGTCTATGTACGAATTGATATGATAGAAAGGCACCATGTTGTAGATGTGAAAGAGAAAGTGGCAAGCACAAGTGACCCTCTCGTGGTGCTTATTTTGTGACTGGAGGCAAAAGCCACTCAGAAATGGTAGCCATGGTACCACTGCATCCTCTTCAATGAACCTCCCAAGGTCGCTCATGGTTGGAATGCCTCCACCATATGTAGCATTTGCTACCACCTCCCCAAGGTCATTTAGGTACTTCTTAGGAAAAATTTCCTTGACCAGTTGTAGAATTAGTGGCATGGGAACTCCAATATCTAGCATGGAGGCAACAAAATGTGAGCACACGTTAATGTTAACTCGATACTTGTCCTCGTACTCGAGTCAATCCCACACCAAAACCCATTTCATGGCTATAATAGCCAATGAGTGCTTATTCTTCATCAGCCTTTTGAAGCATCTAGTTGAAATCTGGGCTAAAAGTTTTTTTGAGACTTATGACAGACTAGCTTAATTAGGGTATTCATGTTGGCTGATGCTTTGCAACTACCTTAAAACTACTTCTACAAACTGCCTAGCTTTAGCCTATGGAAACGCTATCCAACTGCTAATGCTAAACTGCTAAGCCAATTACCTATTACCAACTTTTTTCAAATCACTAAGTGTGAGTTCGCTACTACTTAGGTGCCTATTTATAGAAAAAGCAAGGAAATGCGTGATGGTTTGCTTATCATAAATGTGATGTTAATCGAGTACCAACTTGAAAGTTGTGCCTAAGCTTACTCAAATTTACCACCCAGTTATGTCTGTTGAGTATGGCTTGTGTGCAAAACTAATAAGGGATAATTAATTAGCCTAAGCTAGTGGTAGCAATCGACAGTGTTATGCATGGCCAAATACTGAGGTGTCATTCTCCAAGTTTTTTTCTTATTCCAAGGCAGAGCTCATATCTTTTCAAACACTAATTGCATCTTTGGATTAATCATTCCTTTTGGGATATTAATTTCCAATTCATATGAATGCTTAAGTTGCTAGCAAAGCATTGGCTCAAGTTCCAAGAAAATTGCACTGTACAAAATAGTTGCTAATTGTAATTATGAATTCTTGTCATTTCAAAATGGCAAGTGATTCATTTCGCACAAGCCAAAAGGTTGGTGGTACATGCCGAATTAAATGCAAAAAAGGTAACTCCCTTCTACCACCTTGAGAAAAGATAGCTATGTATTGCATGTAAAAGGTTTAAGCACTTAAATTTTTTTTGAAGAAACGTTATTTAGAGCAAAAGAAATTTCTAGTGCACAACCAGAGTTGAGCTAAAATTGCAAAGAGGTTCAAGCTAGGCATAAACTTCTCACAAATCAAAAATGGAAAAAATTTCAAGACAAGAAGCACATGGAAAAGCAACGCAAAGGTTATTTTAAGCTATGCAAGGAGCACCAGCCATCAATGTCTTTGAAAACATTTCTTATGCCACGTTGAGTATTCTAGACAAGCCAAAGTGGGAAAGCACATAAGGGCTGGAGAAGCCCAAAACCCATATAAGCCAGGCCCTAATCAAGGAGGAATGGGATAATATTCATGATCCCAGTCTTGCAAAGAACCCTAAAGGATTGAGGGAAGTGGCCTGCGAAATAATGAAGGTATCCAAAAAGATAATGTCAACGACAAAGAAAATGTGGTTCAGCGGGCTTCCACAACATATGGTCGCATCTGTGCACTACTGCCCAAAATTAGTCGATGCAACCATTAAGAATTTCAACCCAACCACCAACACTATCGAGGGCTAGACTTTATTAGTTAATACCACCCTGGGAGCTATCTAGAATATGTTATGTATTCCTGATCATAAGCAGAGAAAAATAAAAAAGATGCATTCACTCCTACAAAAGGAAAAAATATATGGAACACAAGGGACAAGGATCTGGAGTTTTATAACAAAGAAACCCAAAGCATTGAAGCAAATCAATAGAAGCCACCTAAGATTCAGGTGCAACACTGTTATTTCAAAACAGACTTGCAAGATGCATTTTCAATTATGGTATTTTTTTGTGGTTTGGACAGCAACAAGGAGGTGCACACTTCTCAATTGGGCCTGGGTTTCCAGTTTCCCAAGCAAAAATCTTACTTCTGGTATGATTTTGTAGAATACTTCTCAAAGGATATGATAGGGAAAATTAACAATTACTAAGTTGAAAGGAAGTCTAGGTTTCCTTCCTAGCTCGCCTATGTGTTTTTGTATCAGAACCCTAATTTCTTTGATAAGTGTGTGGAGTTGTCTATTTTTTGACAAAAGGAACAGGAGAAAGCTTGTTTCTGTTTGGACTCCTCTCCTCTCTTCCACTTTCAACTATTATGCATTTTCAAGTTATTTCTTGACTCTAATTTTTGAAAGATTTGAAAGGAGAGGATGGTATTAATTTACTCACTTTGACATAGAAAGAGTATATGCAGAACTTCATTCCTAGATGTGACTAGTTTTTCGGAGCATATTTTACATTCATCTGGATGTGAGGCTTCATCGGGGAACCATTCCACCTCCCACCATGCGTAACAAATTGAGTGCTATCCCTTAAATTGTTCCAGAAGGTTTGCATTATTGATACTACCTTCTGCATTAATGATACCACTTCTCTATCAAGGAAGAGCTTGTTCATTTGTCTGATAAGCTTCAAGACAGTGGCTGAAAAAAAATAAAAATGGGGGGGTGCTCTTGCTATTGTAGGATAGGTTGGCTCATCTAAGATTGGTACTGATTTGCGAAAAAATGGAGTTACAACCCTTTCAAGGATTTACCTCATGATCATATCAAAGTAACTCACAGTTCTTGACCTTACTAGGAAAAGAGGCACAACCCACTAGAAGATAAAGATGAATTATTGGTTGACCTGATCCACACTCCTATAGAAGATAGACTTCCATAGAATAGGTTATATTTTTTTGCAATAGATTATAATAGGGTTGAATTATATATTATTAAAATAATATATACACAAGAGAGAGGTGTTGAATAATATTTTTTATTATGAACTACTACTTCCTCTTTCTTCAATTTCTTAATTATAAGGTCTTTCAACACCATCTTTATGTATCTCTTTGGATTAATCCATCATCATCATTGCATTAATCCATTAGAATAAACATTAAACCCTAAACCCTAAAGATAACATCCATCAACATTGCATTAATCCATTAGGTACATTTTAGGCTAATATAAATTTATTAATCTAGGCATCTTTCATCCATCATAGTCCTTTCATTATCCATGCATCTTTCTATCCTAATCATTACATATCTCCCATCCCACTAACCAAATAATCTTGAATCCAAAATATTTATTTTGGAAAGAGAAAATTGCCTCATGCATGGCCAAACCTTAAAGCACCATTTGTATCAAGTGGATTTAGGAGGGATGAGGTAGAGAATAGTTGGAATATTATGCATACTCGAAATCCATCCTCTTACATCCCTAATTCATTCTCTTAACTCCCCTTAAGCCATTCACATAGGACCCCTTAACTAATTTTTTTAGCTACCTTAAACCATCCTCTTGCATCCCCTTAAGTCACTATCTTAACTCCGCTTAAGTTGTCCTCTTAGTACCCCTTAAGTCATCCCCTTAGCTACCCTAAATCCATTATCTTGCATACCCTTAAGTAATTTCCTAATTATAGTGTAAGTATTCTCTTTATACAAATGTATGTATTTATTCTCATAATACCATGGCCAATATTCCCAAAAATAAATGACATATATCCTTTAACATGATGCAATACTTCCTCATGATATGTACCTATCTTAAATTTTAACAAAAATTTCTCACTTACTAGTACCTTATGTTATTTCTACAATTGTGAGTATTTATATTGATTTGGATATTCTAAAGATAATTATATTTAGTATTGTATATATTTCTAAAGATACTTCCCCTTTATACAATTTTTTTATTGATACCATCATAATAGAGTGGGGAGAGAGGGAGGGAGATAGAAATTGGTAATATGGTAGGAGGGATAGACTTTTCTGCCTTTTCAGATAAGATTTTCATGTCTCCAACCAATTGATTCTCCTTTTTTGCACTTAGATCTAATTTTTTCTTTTCCTTTTCATCTATTTCCAATTGTATTTGTTCCATGGAATTCTTAAGTTCAAGAGTCTTTCATTTCATTTGTTCAACCCCACTTATAGCATCATCTCTCACTTTGCTTGCACAAATTCATATGCAATATAAAACTTCTTGAATGTATCCACTTCTACATTGCCATTTTTCTATAGCACATAATGCACATGCACCTTCCTCAACTTATCAAGAGTGGGAAGAATCTCTTTAGGAAATACACTATCTCTCTCATTCACACACACATAACATCTCTCCACCTACCCCTCACATTATCCTTCCCTCGAGCTCCCTCCTCCCCTCTCTCTTACTCTCTCTATGCATACCTCTCCCACCTTCTCTCTATATGTACCTCTATCCCTCCCACCTTACAACTCAAGTTATATCTCTCCTTCTCACTCTCCCTCCCTCACACACACACAACCTCTCTCCCCTACAATGAGAGATATCAAAGACAACATTCACAATTATGAAACTAGCCTATATGATATCAATACAAATTAGATTACTTTATTATCCTTAAAAATTAAAGTTTTCTCTACTTAACATGTGTGTGTATGTGTTTAATTATATGTTGAATTTATTTAAACATCATGGAATTCTAACATCTTGCATAGAAAATGTGCTAGGCTGGCTCATAACAACCCATAGAAAAGGCAAGAAAATTGGAGTTTGAATTTTTACTATTGGTATTTGAGGATTATGCTTACGCTCCTCAAGATAAAATTGGATCAATATTAAGCCATGTGGAAATGATCTACAATGATAAAGTGGTCATCTTGGAGTGGGGAATAAATGTATGGAAAAAGTGTTAACAAGAATTCAAAATAGGGATATGTAGATAGAAAATACATGGAGATATGTGCAACAAGGTACAATGAAGATGGACAAGGATTAGGCCATGAACTAAAGATTATAATATGTCACTTATCAATATATTGTTGCACTAATACACTCTCAACAAAGTGGGGATAAAAGGAAAATGATATGGATATAGAAAAACTAATATCTTAATGAAAATTGTTACTAATTAATTGACATGCATGGTAACTTGTTTATATGCCACAACCAAATCAACTTAAGATATAAGTTTGTTACTAACCATCCCTATAAATTAAATTTTTTGTTGACAACTATAAATTTTCATTGCTTATAATTTTAATAACCATCCCTATCATGAAATTCTCACCTCCCTTAAAAATAAAGGTTAGGTACAAGGTTCTAGTGTATATTAAATTTAAAAACTCATTCATGATAATAGATATGAGAGTGAGATATGAATGATCCAATTACGAACACCATCTTTATTTTTCTCTTTGGATTAATCCATCATCCCTAAACCTAACATCTATCATCATTGCATTAATCCATTAGGTTCATTTTAGTCTAATATAAATTTATTAGTATAAGCATCTTTCGTCCATCATAGTCCTTTCATTATCCATGCATATTTAGGGAGGGATATAGGGAGGGAGAGAAAGAAAGAAGGATGGAGATAGAGAGAGCTATAAAGAGTTAGGGTGGGATAGATAGAGGAAAGGAGGGAGATAGGGAGTGGGAGGGTGAGAGGGATAGGTATAGAGAGAGCTAGGGAGGGAGGGAATGATGGGTAGGTGGAGAGAGGTTGTGTGTGTGTGTTAGGGAGAGAGATTTTGAAGGAGGGAGATATGAAGTGGTAGGGTAGGAGAGGTAGGTATAGGGAGAGTTAGGGAGGGAGAGAGGGGTAGGTGGAGAGAGGTTGTGTGTATGTGTGAGGGAGAAAGGGAGGGAGGTTATCTCCACCCAACTGATTCTCTCATTGGTCCTCATATCTTACCTATCTACATGTGCTCCTTGGGTTTCCAAATATGGAATATATTTTCAATTATTTGGTTCAATTGATTATATTTTATGTCAAAGAAAGATATGAAGATCCCTACCACTTCATCCAAACTCATGGGATAAACTTGTAACTTTATGTAAATAACCACAAATATGTTACAACAAAAAGGGTAGAATTATAATTTTAATCCTATAAAAAAATATTAAGAACATTTGATATTAACATGATGAAAAACTATATAGTAACAATTATGATATATACATGGGTTTTATTCAATACGAATCCCTCTCTCTACCTCTCCTTCTCCCATCTCTCTCTCTCTCTCTCACTAGATCTCTCTCTTTGTACCTCTCCCACCCTACCTTTGTATCTATCTTTACCTACATCTCTCTTTATTCCTTGCGCCTTACCTCACTCCCTCCCTCTCTCTCTCCCTCCATGCCTCCCTCCCTCCTTCCTTTTCTCTTACTCTCTCTATACATACCTCTCCCACCCTCTCTCTATATGTACCTCTATCCCTCCCACCTAACTACTCACTGTCTCCCTCACACACACAACCTCTCTCCACTATCTCTCTCTACCTACCCCTTCATCTCTCCCTAACTCTCTCTATACCTTCTTCACCTAGCCTACCTCTCTATATCTCCCTCCTTGCATATTTCTCTTCTTACCTCTATCCTTCCCACCCTACTAGTCCCTATCTTCATCCTTCCCTCTTTCTCTCCATCTCTCTATCTCTCCCACCCTACCACTCCCTATATCCTTCATTTTTTCTTTCTCTCCCTCCCTTGAGCACTATGTGTAATGCAAAAATGGAAATGAAAAAGTGGATGAATTATTCTTATCATACCAACCCAAAAATATTATCCTTATCTCTCATCCTATAAATTTGTGCAAGAAAAGAAAGTGAAAGACCTCTATCTACCTATCTCTCCATGTCTCCCTCATTCCCTTTATCATCCTAATTGTGTGGTTGCACAACATAGTATACATGAAATATATATACAAGAATGTATTTGACCTCCTCCATTTGTTTTCTTATCTACAAATGAAATCCTATAGACCAATTCCTTTATTGTTTTCAAGTGCTTTTAGAGTACCTACTATAAAGGATACCTAGGTATGAAATTCCTGCTAATTATATGAAGAAATTTATTATATATTAAGGAACACACACTTTGGTCTTCTTCTGCATAATGAGAAAATGTTGGTTGTTGACATTGAGCAATTTCTTAAATCAAGTAACATGTAGAATGTGAAGTGTGTACTATGAAGGATACCCTACGAAATCCCTACTAATTATTTTCTATAAAATATTGGTCTCATGAAATCCATTTTGAGTGCCTAAATTTCCCACAACCCACCATCACATCTCTCCCTCCTACTAAGTCCATTTTGGGTCCTTCTATCCCTCCCACCCTAATAATTCCTATCTCACTCCTCCCCTCTTTCTCTCCCTCCCTCTATCCCTCCCACCCTACCACTTCTTATCTCCATCCTTCCCCCTCCCTCTCTCTCCATCACACACACACACAACCTCTCTCCACCTACCCCTCCTTCCCTCCCTCTCACCCTAACACTCCCTATCTCCCTCCTTCCCTCTATCCATCCCACCCTACCACTCTCTATACCTATCCCTATCTCTCTCCTTCCCTATTTCTCTCCCTCATATCCCTCCCACCCTACCACTTCCTATCTCCCTCATTTCCTCTCTATCTCTCCCTCCATCTCTCCCTCCCTCTATTATGATCTAGTCATAACTAATTTAAAATCTAGATCTTGGTAAAATAATTTATAACACTCAAATAGTTTATCAAATCATCCATCCCTGGAGTATGTTTCTTTTTTAACTTCATCATAGTGTAAGTATTCTCTTCATACAAATATATGAATTTATTCTCATACTATCATGACCAAGATTCCCAAAAAATAAATGACATATATCCAATAATGTGATGCAATACTTCTTCATGATATGTGCCTATCTTAAACTTTAACAAATATTTCTCACTTACTAATACCTTATGTTATTTCTACAATTTTGAGTTTTTATATATGAGAGATATAAAAAAAAGGAAATAACCAAGTTTCAAGAGGAGGTTTATTGGAAAGGGTTGCTAATGTTATGGATTGGACAAAGAAAGGGGAGATCTTTGTAGGATTTACAAAAGAGAAAATATTTAACTTTTTGAGTACTCACATTATTTGCAGTGTTGGAAAACACACTCTCTCCTATCATTTATTTCCTTATGAAAATTTTTTGTTTCGTATGCACCAAGAATGTAATGAAAATTCCACCATAAAATTTTAGAACAACTCTTTGGTATAATAAAAATGGCATTTCGCTTTCTTCATCTGATTGGAACACAAAATGTTCACATTATTTGTACTATTGGAAAACACATTGTCCCCTCTCAATTATTTCCTTATGAAAATTTTGTCTTTTGTACGTAGTAAGAATGTAATGAAGTCCACCTTCAAATTTGAGAACAACTATTTGGTATAGTAAAAATGGAATTTCACTTTCTTCATTTGATTGGAACAAAAAAATGCTCATAAATTATTTGTAGTGTTGGAAAACACACTGTCCCTTGTCAATTATTTCCTTATGAAAAATGCTCACATTATTTCCAGTGTTGGAAAACACACTTTCCCCTATCAATTATTTCATTATGAAAAATGCTCACATTATTGTAATGTTGGAAAACACACTGTCCCTTGTAAGATATTTCCTTATGATTTTTTTTCATTTGTACACACCAACAATCCAATGAATTCCACCTTAAAATATTAGAACAACTATTTGGTATAGTAAAAAAGACATTTCACTTTCTTCATTTGATTGGAACAAAAAAATGCTCACATTATTTGCAATGTTAGAAAACACACTGTCCCTTGTCAATTATTTCCTTATGAAAAATACTCACATTATTTTAGTATTCGAAAACACATTGTCCCTTATCTAACGCAGCCACAATAGGAGGGTCCTCAAAGAGAAAAATCTGAACCGTGCACCAAGAGAAACACAATGAAAGAAACACAAAATATGGAAGAAAATGTAGATGACATATTCTCATTAACAAATATCTCAGTTACATTCAACTGACAGCATCTGGGCTTACAGATTCGGCTCACAGGCCTGATCAAACATACATCATTCTAACATGCTCCTATATGCAAGATGAACTATTACACTTTAGATAAATCTTAATCCACTTAATCAAATACTAACTCTCTGTTTCCTAATCTAATGATCGATTAGAAGCTTTATAGCATATCCACAACTTAAGGAACATCCGCGTTGGCCAAGATCACCACATTCTCCAAGGAAAGAAAATGTAACCAGCGCATGAATAGGTCAGCCTCAGATTTGAATTACTCTTCATCAGGTGCATAGAACGATGTGTGGACCTATAAGGAAGTCGGGAACACTCCCATGAACATTAAAAATCACATCATTAGGATTTGCAAGTCACGGGGACAATCCACAATGATTGAACTAGCTGAAAAGTTTTAAATTATTCCAGTGCCAATTCAAGAAACTACCAAGAATTTTGGGAGTGGTAACTTGTTGGAAAAAAATCCAATCACACCTGAATCTTGGAACAAGGAAAATGAACATGTCGATGATGTACTCCAAGATCCACAAGGTCTAGTGACCAAAGATGACAAATCCACCAACAGGAACTGAGTAAGAATAAAACAAGAAGAAAACTGAAAGAAAATTATTTTTGGTTGATGCAAGATTACCAAAAACTAATGATGCTCCTCCATCAGACATCCAAGGTTAATGTAAAGTGAGTCCCTCACTTTTTCGGGGCCAATGGAAAACCAAGACGGTCTACCTCAACCTGAGAAATCCAAGAAGAATCCTCCACTGGTCTACCTTTCATTTCACAAGATAATCTCTGTACTACCTTCCACGAGTCTTCCTCCCATCTCTGACACCCAAAATATCCTCAATCTCTATTGACTGTTGTTTAGGAAACTGACTCTCCAATTCCACAATACTATCCTCATTGAATTCTACTTTGCAATACTGATGTAGGTCTACAATGTTGAATATAAGTGATATTACATTTCCATCTGGTAACTCCACTTCAGATGCATTTCCTGAATCAAAATTCTTCAAAATCTTACAAGGTCCAAACTTCCTCATCTTCAACTTATTGTATGTCCCAACTGGAAACCTTTCCTTCCTCAAATATACCATTACTTCATCTCCAACTTTGAACTCCTTATGTCTCCTCTTTTCATTTTCTTTTTCCTTATACTTTTGGTTCATGTCTTCCAATTGTTGTTTCACTTGAGTATGTACTTTCTTCAAGTGTTCCACAAATTCTTCTGCTTCTGCACTCCTCTTATTTTCCATGTTGATGTCCCTTAACTCTGATATACCTCTAGGATGTACTCCAGTAACAATCTCAAAAGGTGTCTTTCTTGTACTCCTATTCACTGAATTATTGTAAGAAAACTCTGCTTGTGCAAGGACTAAATCCCAACTTCCAGTCTTCTCTCCAACCAAGCATCTTAGCAAATTCCCTAAACTCCTATTTACTAGTTTTCTTTGTCCATTATTCTATGGGTGAAAAGTAGAACTAAATTTCAAATATGTCTTCAACTTTTTCCAAAGTGTCCTCCAAAAGTAACCAACAAACTCTGCATCTCTGTCTGAAACAATACTCTTAGGTAATCCATGCAATCTAACCACTTCTTTGAAAAACAAGTCTACTACATGTGCTACATCTGTTGTCTACCTACAAGGTATGAAATGTGCCATCTTAGAAAATCTATCTACCACCACAAATACAGAATCATTACCTCTTTGTGTCTTTGGCAATCCAAGTATGAAATCTATGCTGATATCCTCCCAAGGTCTTTCTGAAACTGTCAAAGACTTATACAATCCAACATTCTGACTACTCCCCTTTGCTACCTGACAAACTCTGCAAATCTGCACAACCTCCTAACATCCTTATGAATCTGTAGCCAAAAGTAATTCTCACTCACCAATGCCACTATCTTATCAACTCCAAAATGTCCTGACATTCCTCCACTATGCTTCTCCCTCACCAGCTTCTCCCTCATTGAACTTTAGGGTATACACAATTGATTTACTTTGAACAACATACCCTCCTAAATGAAATAATCTAGCCACTGACTTCTATCTACCAAAACAAGTTCTTTACAAGCTCTCCAAGGTTCTGCAAAATCTGGGTCTTCTTCATACAAGTTTTTCAACTCTTCAAAGCCTAATACCTCCACTCTCATCTTTGTTAGTAAATTTCTTCCCCTACTCAAAGCATCGGAAACTCTATTTGAATTTCCACTCCTATGCTTCAAAACAAAAGTATAACTCTACCCATCTCATGTGTCTTTGATTCAACTTACCCTGACTGTTCAAATATTACAATGCTTGATGATCCGTATACAACACAAACTCCTTAGGAAACAAATAATGTCTCCACTTCTTCAAGGCTTGAACTATGGCATAAAATTCCTAATCATACACTGAATATCTTCTCCTAGCATCATTCAACTTCTCACTAAAATAAGCTACAGGTCTTCCCTCTTGACTCAACACTGCTCTAATCACATTTCCACTTGCATCACAGTCTACTTGAAATACGTTGCTAAAATCTATTAAAGCCAACATAGCTTGTTCAGTCACCTTCTACTTCAACAATTCAAAACTTATGTTTGCTCCAAATGTCCATCTAAAATCCTTCCTATCTCCTCTCATTGCTTCTGTCATAGGACTACAAATACAACTGAAGTTCCTAATGAAATTTTTGTAGAAACTAGCCAATCCATGAAATGATCTTACCTCTCCAATGCTATTTGGTGTAGGCCACTCAACAATTTCTCTTACCTTCTTAGGTTCCATCTTCAATCTGTCCACAAATATCACAAATCCTAGATATACCAATTCTTCCTTCATGAAACTACACTTCTTAATGTTTATTAGCAACTGCTCCTCTCTCAACCTCTGCAAAACTTGTTTGACATGCAATAGATGTTCTTCTCTACTCTTACTAAAAATCAAGATGTCATCCAAGTACACAATCATAAAATTTCCCAATAATTTCTTCAATACTTCATTCATCAATCTCATGAAAGTACTCGGTGCATTTTTCAATCCAAAAGGCATCACCGACCACTCATACAATCCTTCATTTGTCTTGAATATTGTTTTCCACTCATCTCCTTCTCTGATTTCAATATGATGATATCCACTCTTCAAATCTATCTTTGTAAATTACTTAGCTCCACTCAAGAAATCCATAATGTTATCTATTTGGGGTAAAGGAAATCTATACTTCACCGTGATCTTGTTTATGGCTGTAGAATCTATACACATTCTCCATTCTCCATCCTTCTTAGGTACAGGCACAACAGGTACCACACATGGACTCAATCTTTCTCTGATCAAACCCTTCTTCAACAATTCACGCACTTGTCTATTCAATTCCTCATTCTTTGTCAGTGTCATCTGGTGTACTGCTTTATTAGGAAAACTAGCTCTAGGAATCATATCCATAGAATGGCTAATACTCCTTACAGGTGGAAATCCATCAAGTACATTATTTGAAATAATCTCCTCATATTCTGTCAGTGTCTCTTTTATCTCTTCTAGATTTTCTTCCACGTGCTTCAAATCTTCACCCTTCTTAGGCACCAAGGCATAACATACATTCTCATGTCTCAATCCATCAAGGAGTCTTCTTCCATCAACTAGACAAACCCTAGCATTCATAAAAACTTCAACTATAGGAACATCTTCTAAAGGAAACAAAATCTATTTCACCCCATTAGCAACAATGGTGTATATATTCTTCTTTCCATCATGAATAGCATCTCTATCATACTGCCAAGTTCTTCCCAAAAAAACATGACAGATATCCATAGGCATGATATCACACAAAACTTCATCGTGGTAATTTCCTATTTTCAATTTCACCAAACATTGTTCACTTACCAGAATCTTATGCTCATCCTATATCCATGCTATCTGATAGGACTTCGAGTGCTTCAACCTTTCTAGCTTCAATTTAGTCACCATTTCTTCAGAAACCAGGTTCTCAGAACTCCCACTATCAACTATCACCTTAGAACATTTACTAGCTACCCTACATCTTGTCTAGAACAAATTCTTTCTCTGCAACGGTTCCTATTCCAACTCACTTTGACACAGTACTCTTCTGTTCACCAACACTTCTCCTTCTTCCAGTTTGTTAGATGATTCGACATGATCCTCCTCAACACAGGTTGTTCTTCTATTTTTCTCTATCTTTCTACTTGTCTCTCCCTAATTACATTCAAATTCTCTATGTCCTTCACCACATTTATAACAAGTTCCTCTAAATACCCTTTTCTCTTGTCCTCTATCCTCTCTTCTATATCCTTCATTCTCATAACCACCATATTCTCCTCTTCTATAAGAGTTTTCATCACCTCTATGATATGCATTATCATTCTTACTAACCTCCTTATTCTTATTCGGATCTAGAAAAGATCCTCTTCCTCTTTCAGCAAAAGTTATTCCTCTTTGAAATCTTCCACCTCTTCCTCTTTGTCTCTACTCATGTCTCTTATTCATATTCTCTTCTTCCTTTAGGGCACGTTGATATGCCTCTTCCAAACTTTGCAACTTGATCAAACTAATTTCATCTTGTATAGATGACCTCAAACAATTCACATATCTAGCTACTTGCTCAATCTTATCCTCCAAATGTCCAGATTTGATATTCAACTTATAGAACTCCTCAGTATACTCCGTCACACTAGATTCTTTCTGCTTCAAATTTTGCAACTTATTAAAAAAACTAATCTGATATTCGACAAGCATAAACTTTGAATTCAACTTATTCACCATCCGATCCCAAGATTTTATCTATTCTTTTCCTCTCCTTTGTCTATCTGTTTGCAAATGTTCCCGCCAAAGGGATGCATATCCTCTCAACTTTGTACAAGCAAACTCCACCTTCTTATCTTCAGAGGTACCTTCAGATTTAAAATACTTTTCCATCTCTATAATCCAATCAAGCAATTCTTTTGAATCCAACTTACCATTATAATCTAGTGGATTGAAATGCAGTCTTGTATTTACTTTAGTTACTTAGGCTCTTATGAACCTCTCTTCTCCTTGATCTAGGCCAGGTTGTTCATCTCTTCCTCTTTCTTCCTAAAATTTTATCTCTTCATCACTTACATCATCAACTAGTCAACCTATTCTCTAGGTCATTTCAAATGTATCTTAGAATCTAGTAGCAATTCCTCTTAGCATCTCCATCATATCTAGGTCTGCATTTCCATGCACTCCATTTCCTCTAACATTTCTTCCTCCAGCCATCATGACAACAGTCCTCTGCAGTTGCAGGTCGGATCCTCAGTTTGGCACCCCACAAGAAATCTTCAATAGGACTTCACCAATTTTGTCGACCTCACATGGATTGAATCTCACTCTGATACCAATTTGACGTAACCACGGTAGGAGGGTCCTCAAAGAGAACAATCTGGACCATGCAACAAGAGAAACACAACAAAAGCAGCATAGAACATGGAGGCAAATGCAAATGAAATATTCTCATTAACAAATATCTTAATTAAATTCAGCCGACAACATCTAGGCTTATAGATTTAGCTCATAGGCTTGATCAAACATACAACGTTCTAACATGCTCCTATATGAGAGCTAAACTATTACACGTCAGATCAATCTTAATCCACTTAATAAACTACTAACTCTCTACTACCTAATCTAATGATCATTTACAAGCTTTATAGCATATCCACAACTTAAGGAACATCCAAGTTGGCCAAGATCATCACATTCTCCAAGGAAATAAAATGTAACGAGCACATGAATAGGTCAGCCTCATATTTGAATTACTCTTCATCAAGTGCATAGGATGAAGTGTGGACCTATAAGGAAGGTTGGGGACACTCCCAGGAACATTAAAAATCACACCATTAGAATCCATAAGTCATGGGGATGATCTGCAACAATCAAACTGGCTGAAAAGTTTGAAATTATTTCAGTGCCGGTTAAAAAAACTACCAAGAATTCTAGGAGTTGTAACTTGCCGAAACAAGATCCAATCACGCCCAAATCTTGGAACAAGGAAAATGAACATGTTGATGATATACTCCAAGATCCACAAGGTCTAGTGACCAAAGATGATGAATCCACCAACAGGAATTGAGTAAGAACAAAACAAGAAGAAAACTAGAAGAAAAATATTTTTGGTTGATGCAAGATTGCCAAGAACTGTTATGCCTTGCATAACCACCCCACTTTGATTTGGGTCAAAATGGGTCCCCCTTTTCTCTTTCTAGTTTCTTTTTGCTTTTGGTTACTTGATTTCCCCTTGGTGGTTCTTCTGGTTTTCGGCCTAAGTTTGTCTTCTGGTTTTGTTAAAGTTTGGTTCTGCCTCAGTCAGAATTCAGGTTTTCTCCTGAGTTTGAGAGTTTCCAGCCAATCCAGATTTTCCCAGATCTCGCTCGAACTTTGGCCAAACACTGTTGTTCGAGGATTTTTGGTCTTCGCGAAAATCTACGTGCACCAAATTTTCTCGAAAATCCCCAAGGCCTCCGAGCGATGTCTCCTTCTTCGTGGATTTATTTCTCATCTAGATTTTCCCAGATCTCATTCGAACTCCGGCTGACTGTTGTCGTTCGGGGATTTTCGGTCTTCATGGATTTCGCATGGACCGGATTTTCATGGATTTCTTTCTCCCTTGGATTTTCTCGAAATCCGTTGTTCCCTATTTGTTCTGGGTTTGCCGGAATGTCTTCTCCTTCGCAAAAATTTGTCCCGCGTGGATTTCCGCAGAATCTAGTCGAATGAGAAGAACTATGGAGTAGTAAGGCTAGTTAGTAAATAATGATGCATTTTACGATTAATTGATGCTATTTTGAGATCTCACATACTGTTCCTTGATTGATAATGATCGGATTAACTTTCTAATGGGTGTTTTCATGTATATTCTGCTGGAATCTGCCTGACTCAGAATTCTCCAAAATTCCTTCCTGGCTTGGATTCTGCGGGTTGACTTGAAACCCGAACTGCTTGTATGATCATTTTGTTTAAAGATTTAATGGCACCTTATTGACATAGGATTCATTTCATTGATGATTTTGATTATTTAACTTCTGTTTGTGTGATCTTTACTATGGTTTTCTTTGTTGAATGTAGGATTAAACCCTACACGTGATGATATTTTCTCAGGGAGCTCAGCTAGAATGCATTCCCAAGTCCAGTTGCTCATAAAAATTAGCTAAGGCAACAGTCGGCAAGACCCCAGAGATGTCACAACATGTGGAATTCATATACAGGCATCTATCACCAAGACATCATTCATTGTCTTGGTGACTAGGAGTTTCCTATCGGCATAAGTTTGTCTTCAGGGAAGGGTCTTGGCGAAATCTCCATGTCTCATCGACCGGCGTCAGAAGGACCCATACATCGGCAAAAGGTTTTTTTTCTTCGCCAAGAAGTCTTGGCGAATTCATAGAGTCTCACCGAAAAGGGTGTCTTCGGAGAGAGTGTGGGTGTTCGGCATAATCTCTTGCCGAAAGGAGGAGTCTTGCTGACACAGAGGGGTCCCACCAAAGATCTAAGGTCAATGATAATTTTTCCTTCGGCAGGAGGTCTGGCCGATTGACATAGGTCTTGCCGAAGGGAGTTGCATTCGTCGAAGGATAAAACCTTCAGTATAAGGTCTGGCCGAAGAGGTGAGGTCACAGCGACAAAAGCAGCATCGGCGGGAGTCATCTTCTTCGGTATATGGTCTCGGCGAATTCATAAAGTCACACCGACATGCCACAAAGGGATTTGATCAGTAATCTTCGGTGAGAGAACTAATAAGTCTCGGCAACCAAAGAGTGAACATGCAGAGGCTTTCACCGAGACATGAGGTTTCTATACGACATCGCCCCGACAAAGGAAGGTTACAGCGATACATGTGGAACAAAGAAAACATGTCAATGTGACTACAAAGAGGTCTTGCCGATCAAACGAGCCCTCCTCGACCTCAAGTAAACTCTCATCAAGACAAATAGACTTCGGTGGGGGGTCTCAGCGAAACAATAAGCTCTTAGTGACACAACATACTATCGGCATAATCTCTTGTCAATTCAACAGGTTCTGGCCGAAATGAAACAAAGTCACCAGAGGACAGGACCTTAGTGTGAGGTTTTAACAAAGTTTGAAGGTCACACCGAAGCAGAAGGATCCCGAGCCCCGAGGAAAAGGAGGATCTTGGGGAGACTCCAAAAGAAAACAAAAGCTTTGCCATGTGGTCTCAGCGAAGGAAGGAAATCACGCCAACAGGATGTCCCTTTGGGGAGAGGAAAGGTATGCATGAAGAGGTCTAGCCGACATTTAGGAGTCTCACTGATAACAAGAATGGGCTTGGTAAGAGAAGAGAAATTCGGGGTAATGTCTCCCCAACTCTGATAAGTCCAGAATAGAAGGAAGCTGAGGAGAAGAAGAATTTGTTACTCATAGGGATAGCTGTAGTGACCATTAGCGGAGGTTGATCATAGTTAATGGTAAAGTGCCCTAGTGCATTCAAGGTGACTCTAACGGAGTTCAAGGTGGACACAAAGACAAAGAATAAATGTTGCAGCTGCAAAAAAAAAAAGATCAAGAGGCTTCTCCTGAGCTCAAGCCATGACCGACCCAAATAGTGAGGCTCCACAATGAATGCAGTTTTGACTTTCCTCAGAAAGATCTAAGAGCCGACTCTCCTATAGTCTGCAGATATTTTGTAAACCCTAGTGTAGGGGACAACACATTCCTATTGGTACATTATATATATAAGGCATTCTTGCCTCTTTGTAAAGGTTAGAACTTTTTGTATTAGCACTTCTAGATTAGAACTTCTAAGGTTAGAGAATTTTAGACTGAGAACTGTTTAGAGTTAGAACTGTTAGGAGTTAGTCAGTTAGCAGAAGGAGATAGAGTTGCATCTTGATTCTGAGTAATGAGAGCTTCTCTTGTCTTCTTGTTTAGTAGTTAGATTTTAGTACCGACTGTAATGTATTTTCTAAGTTCTATTAGTGTAGTTGGAAACAATCTGGAGCCTCAGATTCTCTACACACTGGTGACTGTGCCAGCTTTGTAAATATTCCTTATCTATTTTACTAACAGTAGAAGCAATTAGAATTTAATCTCCTTCATGTTGTGTTCCAAAATGATATTTGTCTTAATTGATCATTTTATTTGTGAGGTCTTCAAGGAATGAAATATTATTTTGTGTTTTATTTAAATGGTAATAAAAATCTGTTATGCGAATGAGCACTATGAATGAAAGAGGTTGTGTGTCAATCACAAGTTTACTTTGTTCTGCAGTTTTGGTTTACAAATTACTTGAAGTTAACAAGTTTGGTTAAGGTTGGATGAACTATTGTTCTTTTCTGTTTCAAAACTCTGACTTATCTTTTTATATTTCTTTAAAAACCCCTGTTAGAGTAGGTTTTATTTCATGCTTGATCTTAGAACAATCCAAAAGCTCAACACCAGTAGGCCCCTTGAATATTACTATTGCATTGACCACTGAGTAACATCAGCATAGTTGAGACCCAACTACAAAGACCTTGGGAGCTAAGACATCCATGTGTTTCCTTTCTCTTTCAGGAGAAGCAGAATAGCAATATTCTGCTTGTATTGTTGTGGTGCCAAAATCACCGTTAACAGGAACTGGCACTAGAAGGAGGGCTAGAAGGGAAAGCTGGATAACACTAGATATTTCTCACTAGAAAGGTCCCGAAGAGTTCTTCAATCAACCAGAAACCCACCACCTTTGATAGAACTCAAGACCCCAACAAGGCACAAGAATCATAAGGTTGGGGCCACAATCATACCACCCTTATCAGCTCCTCTCACTCCACCAGGCTTTTCACCAATACCCCAGTGGATACCTATCAATCCACCATCACGTCCATCCCAATTGTCATCACAGCTAATTCAACCCATACAACAGCTGGCTCAACCACCACCACCCCCACCAATGGCGTTCTTTCAGAATAATCCTTCTCCATTGGGGACTATTCTGGGAGGTTTTCATGACCTGCCTAAGAACCCTAAGGAATTTTGTCCCAAGTACTTTCATGGTGAATCAAGAAGTGCAGAGGAGCACATACAAGCTTTCAAGGATGCTTGTACTAGAGCTCAGATAGCTCACCATGATGTAGTCTATAGGTTGTTCCCTTACTCCTTAGGGGACATGGCATACAATTGGTACCATAATCTTCCCCAAGGCTCCATTCTAAGCTGGACACACTTGGAAAATGCTTTCATTAATCAGTTCAAGGTTTATGTGGATCCAACTCTTTTATATCATCAATTTGCTACCATCAGGAAGGAACCAAGTGAATCCTTGCCCTTGTTCAATACCAAATTCCAATGAATGTATAGGAGATTGCAAGATCCCTATCTAGTCACTGAGGACAGTGCTATTCAAGCATACTTTAGGGTTATAGACCCTTTGCTAGGTTTTTTCTTGCAAAGGACTTACCTACTAGCTAAAATTGATTCTCTATCCAAAGTTTATCATCTAGCTATCAAGGTGCAGTAACAAATCAGTTCTCAACAAGGAAGTTTGGGAGGAGGTTTCCCTTCAATAGGATATCAAATGCATAGCCCAACTCCTCTATTCAATACTGTCCCAGGAACGTCTCCTTCCCACTATGGGCCTATATCTGAATTGCAAACTCAACCACCTATCCCATTCTTCACTACTGGAACTTCTGATCCCTTTCAACAATCACAGCTTCCTTAAAGTTCCCATGGTCATCATAACCAAATTGGAACACCAAATCATGGTGGTCAACCACCTATTGCTAAGAGCATGGAAGCTGAAAAGACAGTCCAACTTACGAATGAGGTAGAAACCTTGAAGAAAACACTATCTCAGGTTACAAATGACATGGCTCAGCTTTGACTGAATCCCCCTCAAAGCCAAGGTAATTATCCCAATCAAAACAACAACAATCAGGGTATTTATCAGAATAACAACAATTACAACCAAAGGGGTTATCAAGGCCAAAATTCCTCTAATCAGGGCTATCAAAACCAGAATAGAGGGTATAATCAAAGGCCAAACAATAACAGACAATGGAACACGTGGCCCAATAATGGGGGAGTTTCTCATAACTATCAAGCAAATGAGGAGAGGTCACATAGGGAAAATGTGGCTGACTTGAATTTCATGACTAACTAGTGTAGGCTGCATGATACAACGACCCATTCTGAGGTAAATTTCCCTCAGATGGAGAAGGTTGTCAAGATGGCACACGAAGATGCCCACACATTCTGGGGGAATTCAAACAAAGGAGGTGACTCGCTGGATACTGCAATGGCTTATGATATCTTTCAAGAAGATCCCTCATTCCCAAGGCAAGAGGAGATTGAACCAGAGGAAGATTCATATGATGCCCAATCCTTTCAATCAAAAGGAGGACACTTCCTGAGAAATCAAGGTAAGGGGCCATTCACTATGTCAGCACCTCCTAATCACATGATGCCTCCAAATCAAAGCGTTGATAATAATCCTCCTCCACCAAAAGGCCCGTCTGACCTCCATAACAAGGGTAATTCCTCTGTTGTTTTCAAAAGTAATTCAAGTTATAATACATAATTTGACATTGTTTCTGAGATGTAGAAACATAAAACTTCTTTGTCATATTTTGACATTTTAAAGTGGTGCCCTACTCAAAGGGAGATAGTGTTGAAAGCTCTAGAACAAGCTGATAAGTCAAAAGGAAAAAGCAAGGTGGCACCTGCTGGGGATGTGAATGCAGCCTTATACAGAAGCAAGGTAGGTACTCCACCTTTCCTTTTAAGTTTAAGAATTTATGGGAAGAATCTGCATAACTGTCTATTGGATTCGGGGGCTTCAGGAAATGTCATGCCATTTTCCATATGCAAGAAGTTAGTATTAAGCCCCATTCAAACCAATAAGAAGATCATTCAACTTGACAAGACAGAGATTAATGTGGTAGGAGAATTAAGAAACATACATGTTCAAGTAGGATTAGATCCTAGGATCCTAACCAACATAGATATTCAAGTAGCAGATATTCCTAGACCTATGGTATGCTGCTGAGCCAAGATTTGATGAAAAATCTAGGGGGATATCTTTCCCTTGACTTTTCACATATGTGGCTATCATGGAAGGGGATTCCTAATCAGATTAGGATTGAAAGTGAGCCCTGCCTCAAGCACATCATCACAGAATATGATTGCCCCAATGAGGTAGCCTATTTCAAAACTGGGATAGGTGTTTATAAGAGGGAAGAAGCTTTAACCTTTTTTGTTCTTGATCCTAAAGAAATGCCCATACAAAAACTCCATGATCTTATGATTGATGAAAATCAAGAGGCCTTGGTTAGAAAGCTGCAACAAGATCAACTGGTCTTAGGGGCAGATATAGATCTACAAAGTCTCCTGCTCCCTAACTGGTGCAGGGTACATTATCAAAGTCATTCTGAATTGACTTGTCAACCTTGCAAGAACATTTTAAATCATGTTTCCCAAGCTGAGGAAGCTGGCACAAGTCGCCCTAAGACCATTGCAGTCTGCTTCTCATTTGAGGCCAAGGAAGCAACCATGTTAACCAGGGATACAATACTTTCAAAAGAAATCGCTTCTTAGATCAAACCTACTCTAGACACATGCCCAAATCAGTATACTGATGAGGAGCAGCCCCAAGGTTTGTTTAACACCCCTTCACCTACAAATGTACCAAATCCTGATGCAAAAGATCAAGCAGCCCCAATTGTCACTCATCTAACTCAAGCACCCACAATAACTTCAAAAAGATCAACCCCTGATCAGTTGTGGACCCTTACCTTTGATGGATCCAAATCTAAGATAGGCAGTGGTGTTGGAATTGTACTAACTAGCCCTCAAGGGAAAACCTTCTTTGCTTCTTATAGGTTGAAATTTGGATGCATAAACAACGTGGCAGAATATGAAGCTTTGGCACGGGGACTGATGTTTGCACACAAGAAGGCCACTGCCTTGATGGTCAAGGGAGATTCAAAAATTGTTATCAAGCAGGTGTGCAACCAATACACATGTCACAATAGAAGGATGGAAACTTACATAAATCGGGTATGGAACCTAATTGAGGACTTTGATGCTTTTGGGATTAGCTTGATCCCTAGAGAAGAAAATCAGGTAGCTGATTCACTGGCTGTTGCTGCAAGCACCTTGGAACCTATGCAAGGATCCAAATTCAAAAGATTCTTAGTGGAACTAATGTCCACCCCAGTTGTTCCTGACAATATCAAGAATTTTCAGGTCTTTGATGATGATCGACATATTCTGGCCTTCTTAGTGAGCTCAAATGTCTTTGAGGGGAAAATTATTGATGAGTCCAATAGAGATCAAGGGGATTGGAGCCCTGAGGATTGTGATGCAGAAGGGGTCCTCAATTTGAGAAGTAACAGTATTCCCAAGGGAATGGTGGCCTTGGAGAGAATTTTTGACTCAGATCCAAGGGCTCAAGAGAAAATATCAGCTGAAGAAAAAGGGGGAAAATATGAGACAGTTAATCTGGCCAATTCTGGCCCTGAAAGGAATGTCTACATAGGGAAGGCTTGCCCTAAAGAAATTAGAGAAGACATATTGAGGGTGCTTAAAAAGGATATTGCTGCGATTGCATGGGGGTATGGAGACCTCCAGACATTTGATGCTTCTGTTATAACTCACACTATCCCCTTGAAGCCTGAGGTTAAACCTTTCTGACAGAAGCAGCATCCTGTCAATGCCCTGATTGAGCTGTTGATCTATAAGGAAGTAAATAAATTGTTGTCTGTAAGGATAATCTTTCATATATGCCATTCAACATGGGTAGCCAACTTAGTTCCAGTCCGTAAGAAGAATGGGGAGATTAGACTATGCATGGACATCAGAAATCTGAATAGAGATTCAAAAAAGGATAACTACCCACTCCCTTCCCTAGATGAGGTACTACAGACTGTCAATGGAGCACAGATGATGTCATTCTTGGATGGTTACTCTGGATACAATCAGGTAATGGTTGACTTTGAGGACAGGATGAAGATGGCTTTCACTACAAAGTGGGGGATGTTTGCATACAGAAGGATGCCATTCGGTCTAATAAATGCTGGAGCAACTTTCCAGCACGCCATGGACATAGTGTTCAAGGACCTAATCGGTAAGTGCATCATTGTCTATATGGACGACCTGACAGTGTTCTCCAAGGACCAACTAAATCATGCTACAGACTTAGCCAAAGTTCTCAAGAGATGCATCCAATATGGCGTCTCCCTAAATCCCAACAAATGCATGTTCAGAGTTTTTGAAGGGAAGCTCTTATGGCACATAATTTCTGAAAGAGGGATTTCAATCGACCTAGATCAAGTTCAATCCATTCTAAAGATCACCTGGCCAGGAAGCAAGAAAGAAATAAGGTCTTTCTTTGAGAATATCAATTTTGTGAGAAAATTCATTACAGGCTTTGCTGAAATCGTGAAGCCACTCAACAAGATGATGAAGAAAGACGCCAAGATAGAGTGGACTAAGGAAGCAAAGGTAGAATTCTCACAAGTCAAGTGACCCATCTCAGAAGCACCTGTGCTTACCAGCCCCGATTACATTAGGCTATTCTATATCTATTCTTTCACCTCTAAGCATTCATGCACAGCTGTTTTAACTTAACACAAAGAGGTGGCAGAGGAGAGACTGATTGCTTTCATGAGCTCTTCATTTAAAAATGAGGAGATCAAATACCCACCCCTGGAGAAGCAAGCCTTCGCGCTAGTTCGAGCTATTAAGAAGTTTCGACATTACATTCTCTGGAGCCAAATCGTTGCTATAGTTCCTGATGCAATTGTGAAGTCCCTACTCATGCAGAGCGAGCTGGGAGAAAGGAGAGGAAAATGGATGGCCATCTTGCAAGAATTTGGCCTGGAGATACACCTTATGAAGCTAGTCAGGGGTACAGGCTTATCTTAGTCCATGGCGAACGCTGGCGACAACATCATCTGTCAGCAATACACAACCCAGTCTTTCTCTAACAACCCTTGGTATGTTGATATCATTTACTTTATGCTCAACAATCAATGTCCAGAAGGAATGAATACCACTCAAAGGAGAGCCCTCAGACTGAAAAGTTCTCATTACATGCTCAAAGGAGGGTTGCTATACAGGAGGAATTTTGAAGGAGTATACCTGAGATGCCTTGATAATCAAGAGGCTCAACATGTGATCTATGAATTTCATGGGAAACATGGCACAGGTCATGGGTCTGCAGATTCTTTGGCACACCAGATCCTTTGATCTAGTTATTACTGGCCTTGTGTATTCAAAGATGCCCATCAACATCTGAGGACATGTCATGTCTTTCAGATTTCTGCACCAAGGGAATGCCATGCAGCCATGCCATTGCAGCCCATCTACGAGGTGAGGCCATTTGCCCAGTGGGCACTGGATTTTATTGGAGTGATTAACCTGAACTCCTCTATAGGACATAAATTCATCTTGATTGCCACTGACTACTGCACAAGGTGGATAGAGACTATACCTTGCAAGAACAACACCACAGAGGTAGTGATCAAGTTCCTCACCAAGTGCATCACTACAAGGTTTGGGGTACCTTTCGCTCTGGTATGTGACAACGGCTCTACTTTTTCTTCTGTTGAATTTATTTCCTGGGCATATGATCACAAGATAATTGTCTTGAAATATTCTTCAAATTATTACCCACAAGGAAATGGAGTTGCAGAGTCAACCAATAAGAATCTCTTAGGGGTCATTAAGAAACTATTAGAGCATAACCCTAGAGACTGGCATACACAGCTTAGATTCGCATTATGGGCAGATAGGACTAGGATTAAGGCTTCTCTAAACACCTCACCATTCAAGTTGTTATATGGCCAAGAGCTTGTTTTTCCTATCCATCTGCAAATACCTATCCTTGAGTTCATGCAAAAATTCTACTCCAATGACAGTAGGATAGAGGTCAGGTTAGCTGCTTTGTTGAAATTAGAAGAGCAGATAGATGTGACCTTACAACAATTCTTTAGGCATCAGGCTGTTGTCAAATGATGGTTTGGAAAAAGAGACAAGATAAAGGCTTTTAGGATATCAGACCTAGTGTTGCTATGGGATAAGGCTGACCTGAAAAGAAAGGCAATCACCAAAAGTTTGACAAACTATGGTTAGGCCCTTATCAAACTTCTGAGATCCTAAGGGAAGATGCTTTCAGACTGAGTAGCCTAACTGGGGAACTTGTTCCTTTGCCTGTTAATGGGCAGTTCCTTAAGCACTATTTTGAATCCCGAGGCTTGTTAATTTTTGTTCTGTATATAAGTAATTCGTTGTTCTTTATGTAAATAATTTATTTTGTCTCTTGTTTGTAAATAATTTGTATTTTTTTAAATACTTTTTGTGTTTCTACTTGTGAATAATTTGCTGCTGCTCTTTGTGTAAATAATTTGCTCTTTGTCTGTGAATAGTTTTCTATTTGTTTATCTTTCCTTTTTGTCTTTCTGTTTCCCTAAGTTCTGGGGTTTTTGTTTTATTTTTGTTCTTTTGAGTTGATCTATTTCTCTCCATCTTGGAATGGTAGCTGTTATCTGAAGCATACTTTGGTCATTAGGAGAGAAGTGGCTTAGATATTTTCACGTTTTCTGATTGGGTGATTTTATCCTCAATTCGTTGTTTCATGCTTGTTGTCAATAAAAGTTGTGGAAAGTTTTGAAAACAAGGTCCCAAGTGAGTAACCTTCTTTAGCTCCTCTGAATCTGTCACAAATCACCAAGATCATCTCCTCTTGAATGATTTTTTTTTTCCTAGGATGATAGTGTTGTAAGATTTGAGTGAAAAATCCAACTTCCAAGTGTTGTTATGAGGTCCATGGTAGTTTTCAACCCATATTAGATAGTAAAATATCTAACATATTGAAAATAAAAAGAGAATTAAATGAAATATCTGAAACTTCAAAAGAAAAGGAAAAGAATTATCAAAAGAAAAAGAGGATTCAATATGAATGGGTGATTCCAGTATCTCTACCGGGGCTATGGATGCCTAACTGGCAGTAGAGCAATGTTGTGAGAGAACTAGAGGTATCTTTGTCGGGGTGATGGACACCTGATTGGCAACAAAACAATGCTCAGGATATCATTGCACGAAGGAAATCAACTCATGTAGTTCAAATCTTGCATATTATTATTCGAAAGATGAAGAAACTTTATGAAAGGAATGATGCATAATCAAACACACACATTGATTCGGGGGTAGCCATTGATTGACTTACATTTGAGATTCTAGCTCTACCTTGTTTGTTTTAACTGGCCCAACTAGAGTTGTGATGTTCATGAACCAGGAGTTCTGGGTAGCTGAATCCTTCAGATTAATGAAAATGGTTAAACCATTTTCCTAGCCGAGTCACCATTTGTTATGCCTTGCATAACCACCCCACTTTGATTTGGATCAAAATGGGTCCCCCTTTTCTCTTTCTGGTTTCTTTTTTCTTTTGGTTACTTGATTTCCCCTTGGTGGTTCTTCTGGTTTTCTGCCTAAGTTTGTCTTCTAGTTTTGTCAAAGTTTGGTTCTGCCCCAGTCAGAATTTGGGTTTTCTCCTGAGTTTGGGATTTTGCACCCAATCCGGATTTTCCCAGATCTCGCTCAAACTCTGGCCAAACGTTGTTGTTCGAGGATTTTTGGTCTTCACGGAAATCCGCGTGGACTGGATTTTCCCAAAAATCCCCAAGGCCTTCGAGCGATGTCTCCTTCTTCACGGATTTCTTTCTCATCCAGATTTTCCCGGATCTCGTTCGAACTCCAGCTGACCATTGTCGTTCGAGGATTTTCGGTCTTCGTGGATTCCGCATGGAATAGATTTTCATGATTTCTTTCTCCCCCAGATTTTCCCAAAATCCGTTGTTCCCTATTTGTTTCGGGTTTGCCGGAATGTCTTCTCCTACGTGGAAATCTGTCTTGTGTGGATTTCCCCAGAATTTGGTGGAATGAGAAGAATTATGGAGTAGTAAGGCTAGTTAGTAAATAATGATGCATTTTACGATTAATTGATGCTATTTTGAGATCTCACATACTGTTCCTTGATTGATAATGATCATATTAACTTTCTAATGGGTGTTTTCATGTATATTCTGCTGGAATTCACGACTTTGAATTATTCAAAATTCCTCCCTGGCTTGGATTCCGCGGGTCGACTTGAAACCTGAACTACTTGTATCATCATTTTGTTTGAAGATTTAACGACGCCTTACTAACATAGGATTCATTTCAATGATGATTTTGATTATTTAACTTATGTTTGTGTGATGTTTACTGTGGTTTTTTTTTTTGAATGCAGGATTAAACCCTACACGTGATGATATTTTCTAAGGGAGCTCAGCTGGAATGCATTCCCCAGTCCAGTTGGTCATAATAATTAGCTAAGGCAACAATTGGCAAGACCCCGGAGATGTCATAGTGAGTGGAATTCATATACAAGCATCTATTGCCAAGACATCATTCATTGTCTTGGCGACTAGGAGTTTCCTATTGGCATAAGTTTGTCTTCGGGGAAGGGTCTTGGCGAAATCTCCATGTCTCGCCAACCGGCGTCAGAAGGATCCATACATCGGCAAAAGGTTTTTTTTCTTCACCAAGAAGTCTTGGTGAATTCAAAGAGTCTCACCAACAAGGGTGTCTTCGGAGAGAGTGTGGGCATTTGGCATAATCTCTTGCCGAAAGGCGGAGTCTTGTTCACACGGAGTGGTCCCACCAAAGATCTAAGGTCAACAATAATTTTTCCTTCGACAGGAGGTCTGGCCGATTGACATAGGTCTTGCCGAAGGGAGTTGCATTCACCGAAGGATAAAACCTTCAGTATAAGGTCTGGCCAAAGAGGTGAGGTCATAGCGACAAACGTGGCATCGGCAGGAGTCATCATCTTCAGTATATGGTCTCTGCAAATTCATAAAATCACACCGACATGCCACAAAGGGATTTGATCAGTAATCTTTGGTGAGAGAATTAATAAGTCTCGGTGACCAAAGAGTGAACATGGAGAGGCTTTCGCCGAGACATGAGATTTCTATACAACATCTCCCCGACAAAGGAAGGTTACAGCGATACATGTGGAACAAAGAAAACATGTTGATGCGACTACAGCGAGGTCTTGTAGCTCAAACAAGCCCTTCTGAACCTCAAGTAAACTCTCACCGAGACAAAGAGACTTCGGTGGGGGGTCTCAGCGAAACAATAAGCTCTCAGAGACATGACATACTATCGGCATAATCTCTTGCCGATTCAAGAGGGTCTGGCTGAAATGAAACAAAGTCACCGAAGGACAGGACCTCGGTGTGAGGTCTTAACGAAGTTTGAAGGTCACACCGAAGTAGGAGGAGCCCGAGCCCGGAGGAAAAGGAGGATGTTGGGGAGACTCCAAAAGAAAACAAAAGCTTCACCATGTGGTCTCAGCAAAGGAAGGAGGTCACGCCAATGGGATGTCCCTTTGGGAAGAGGAAAGGTATGTGCCAAGAGGTCTGGCTGACATTCAGGAGTCTCGCCGATAACAAGAATGGGCTTAGTAAGAGAAGAGAAATTCAAGGTAATGTCTCCCCGACTTTGATAAGTCCAGAACAAAAGGAAGCTGAGGAGAAGAAGAAGTTGTGACTCATAGGGACAGTTGTAGTGACCACTAGCGGAGGTTGGTCAGAGTTAATGGTAAAGTTCCCTGCAGCATTCAAGGCGACCCTTGCGGAGTTCAAGGTGGACACGAAGATAAAGAATAAATGTTGCAACTGCAAAAAAAAAAAAGATCAAGAGGCTTCTCTTGAGCTCAAGTCATGACCGACCCAGACAGCGAGGCTCCACAATGAATGCAGTTTTGACTTTCCTCAGAAAGATTTGAGAGCCGACTCTCCTACAGTCTACAAATATTTTGTAAACCCTAGTGTAGGGGATAGCACATTCCTGTTGGTACATTCTGTATATAAGGCATTCTTTCCTCTTTGTAAAGGTTAGAACTTTTTGTATTAGCACTTCTAGATTAGAACTTCTAAGGTTAGAGAATTTTAGACTGAGAACTATTTAGAGTTAGAACTATTAGGAGTTAGTCAGTTAGCAGAAGGAGATAGAGTTGCATCTTGATTTTGAGTAATGAGAGTTTCTCTTGTCTTCTTGTTTAGCAGTTAGATTTCAGTACCAACTATAATGTATTTTCTAAGTTCTCTTAGTGTAGTTGGAAACAATCTGGAGCCTCAGATTCTCTGTACACTGGTGACTATGCCAGCTTTGTAAATATTGCTTATCTGTCTTACTAATAGTAGAAGCAATCAGAATTTAATCTCCTTCATGTTGTGTTCCAGAATGATATTTGTCTTAATTGATCATTTGGTTTGTGAGGTCTTCAAGGAATGAAATATTATTTTGTGTTTTATTTAAATGGTAATAAAAATCTGTTATGCGAATGAGCACTGTGAATGAAAGAGGATGTGTGTCAATCACAAGTTTACTTTGTTTTGTAGTTTTGGTTTACAAATTCCTTGAAATTAACAAGTTTGGTTAAGGTTGGATGAACTATTGTTCTTTTCTATTTCAAAACTCTGACTTATCTTTTTATATTTCTTTAAAAACCCCTGTTAGAGTAGGTTTTATTTCATGTTTGATCTTAGAACAATCCAGAAGCTCAACACCAGCAGGCCCCTTGAATATTACTGTTGCATTGACCACTGAGTAACATCAGCACAGTTGAGACCCAACTACACAGACCTTGGGAGCTAAGGCATCCATGTGTTTCCTTTCTCTTTCAGGAGAAGCAAAATAGCAATATTCTGCTTGCATTGTTGTGGTGCCAAAATCGCCATCAACAAGAACCAAGGATGCTCCTACATCACTGTCAATTATCTCCTTATGAAAAATACTCACATTATTGTAGTGTTGGAAAAAACACTGTCCCTTGTCAAATATTTCCTTATGAAATTTTTTTGATTTGTACACACCAACAATGTAATGAAGTCCACCTTAAAATTTTAGAACTATTTGGTATAGTAAAAATGGAATTTCACTTTCTTCATTTGATTGGAACAAAAAATGCTCACATTATTTGTAGAGTTAGAAAACGCGTGGTCCCTTGTCAATTATTTCCTTATGAAAAATGATCACATTATTTCTAGTTTTGGAAAACACACTATCCCCTGCCAATTATTTCCTTATGAAAAATGCTCACATTATTGCAGTGTTGGAAAACACATTGTCCCTTGTCAGATATTTCCTTATGAATTTTTTTTTATTCGTATACACCAACAATATAATGAAGTCCACCTTGAAATTTTAGAACAACTATTTGGTATAGTAAAAATGGCATTTCACTTTCTTCATTTGACTAGAATAAAAAAATGCTCACATTATTTGCAGAGTTTGAAAACACATTTTCCCTTGTCAATTATTTCCTTATGAAAAATGCTCACATTATTTCTAGTGTTGGAAAACACATTGTCCCCTGTCAATTATTTCCTTATGAAAAACACTCACTTTATTGGACTTTTGCAAAACACACTATCCCTTGTCAAATATTTCATTATGAAATTTTTTTGATTCGTGCACACCAACAATGTAATGAAGTCCACCTTAAAATTTTAGAACAACTATTCGATATAGTAAAAATGGCATTTCACTTTCTCCATTTGATTGGAACAAAATAATGCTCACATTATTTACAGTGTTGGAAAACACATTGTCCCTTGTCAATTATTTCCTTATGAAAAATGCTCACATTATTTCCAATGTTTGAAAACACACTATCCCCTATCAATTATTTCCTTTTGAAAAATTCTCACATTATTGTAGTGTTAGAAAACACACTATCCCTTTTCAGATATTTACTTATGAAATTTTTTTTGATTCGTACACACCAACAATGTAATGAAGTCCACCTTAAAATTTTAGAATAGCTATTTGGTATAGTAAAAATGGCATTTCACTTTCTTCATTTGATTGAAACAAAAAAATGCTCACATTATTTAGAGTGTTGGAAAACACACTGGGTATGTGCAGGATCATCAAGGAAAAAATAGGCCCTTAAGTGGCAAAAAATTTAGAAAAATCAAAGTTAGGCAACTTGACATAAAAATTTGAATAAGTTATCTATATTATTTCAAAAATATGTAAGAATAGAATCTATAGCAAATTGAATGTAGTTTCTAAACTACTAGGTTTTTTTTAAATCTATTTGGGTAAAATTTGAAATTTTAATGCAATAGTACTTTAATTTCAAGGAAAAAATAAGAAGTTGTCTATCTGACCCTAACCTCAATAAAATGATAATATTTTTTTATAATATTTTAGATACAAGTAGAGGACTCATGTCCCGATGTGATGCATATTTTTTTGTAATTTTTTTCCAAGTAAATAATTAATTATGAATTTTTTATTACAACTTTTAAAAAATATAAAAAATCATATGTTTGACCATCTTAACTTAGTCAAAACTTCATGAAGTTCATTTTTTTTAATCCTATAGTATCTGAAGAAGAGAATGTGACACATGTTTCAGATTCAAAAAATGTGATATCATTTGAAAGCTATAGATGCTTTTCAATCAACCTATTAATAAGGACTTTAGTCATAATTCAAATAGAAAATGAATAATAATAATTTATTAAATTCAAAGTAAAGCATAATTTATATTGGTAGAAAGTTGACAATCTCCTTTAAAAACCCTTTTTGTTTCATCAATTTTGGGTAAGAAAAAAGTCATCAACCACATGGGCCATCATATCACTTACATATTGCCACTTTTTGGCCAATCATGATCCTGCACATACCCCACTATCCCTTGTCAATTATTTCCTTATGAAAATGCTCACATTATTTCTAGTGTTGGAAAACATACTGTCCCCTATCAATTATTTCCTTATGAAAAATGCTCACATTATTGTAGTGTTGGAAAACACACTATCCCTTGTCAAATATTTCCTTATGATTTTTTTTTGATTCATACACACTAACAATGTAATAAATTCCACCTTAAAACTTTAGAACAACTCTTTTGTTATAGTAAAAATGACATTTCACTTTCTTCATTTGATTGGAACAAAAGAATACCCACATTATTTGCAGTGTTGGAAAACACACTGTCCCTTGTCAATTATTTCCTTATGAAAAGTTTTTGTTTCATACACACCAAGAATGTAATGAATTCGACCTTCAAATTTTAGAAAAAAGTTTTTGGTACAGTAAAAATGTCATTTAACTTCATCTGATTGGAACAAAAGCATGATCACCTTATTTGCAGTGTTGGAAAACACACTGTCCCCTATCAGTTATTTCCTCATGAAAAGTTTTTGTTTTGTATGCACCATGAATGTAACGAAGTACACCTTCAAATTTTATAACTCTTTGGCTACGGAAAAAATGACATTTCACTTTCATCATATGATTGGAACAAAAAAATGCTCACACTATTTGCAGTGTTGGAAAACACACTATCCCCTACCAATTATTTCCTTATGATTTTTCTTGTTTTGTACACACCAAGAATGTAATGAATTCCACCTTCAAATTTTAGAGAAATTTTTTGGTACAATAAAAATGACATTTCACTTTCTTCATCTGATTGGAACAAAAAAATGCTCACATTATTTGTAGTGTAGGAAAATACACACTCCCTTATCAATTATTTCCTTATGAATTTTTTTTTTTCATACATACCAAGAATGTAATGAAGTACACATTCAAATTTTAGAACAACTCTTTTGTATAGTAAAAATGACATTTCACTTTCTTCATCTGATTAGAAAGAAAATGCTCACATTATTTGTAGTGTTGGAAAACACATTGTCCCTTGTCAATTATTTCCTCATGAGAAGTTTTTGTTTTGTACACACCAACAATGTAATGAAGTCCACCTTCAAATTTTAGAACAACCCTTTGGTATAGTAAAAATGTAATTTCACTTTCTTCATTTGATTGGAACAAAAAAATGCTCACATTATTTGCAGTGTTGGAAAACACACTATCCCCTATCAGTTATTTCCTTATGAAAAGTTATTTATTTTTCAAACATATGAAGAAATTTAAACACAATTTTTAATCCAAGACTTGTTATAAAATTTGAAGGTGAATTTCATTAGATTCCTACTTTGTAAATAACAAAAGGTTTTTCATTACATTCTTATTATTTTATAAAATTATAGGTTAGAAAACATTGTGTGTTATGAAACCTACAACCCACATATTGTTGTAAAACCCTCTACAAGTAACAACCCACTATGTTTTTCCAACTTACAATTATTTTGTACATTTTTTTTTTTATCATATGATCAAATTAAAACATAATTTTTACCTAAGTAAAAGTTGTGATAAATTTTGAAGGTGTCTTTCATTACATTCATACTCTCTTAGAAATAGAAAAAAGGTTTTCATTGCTATAATTATAGGTTGGAAAATACTAGGTGTTATGAAACTTTCAACCCAGATACTATTGTAAGACTCTCTATACATAAAAATCCAATTGGTTAGTCATGGGCCTTAGATAAATTTGATTAGTTTTATGTATCCCCCACCTGCAAATCCTCCCTAAGCTCTACACCTTTGAGCTTAGAACAAGCACAATCATATCACTCATAACCCCACTATTTTTTCCAATCATATCATATGGTTAACTATTTTCTATTTGCTAATTTTAGGCTTTCACATTATCACTATTAGAACCCAATGTTGTGTAGATAAATTTAGATTTTCATACTTCTTGGAGCATTAATTTTTTTAATAGTTTACCTTATTTTAACAATATATAGTTTAGTTGACCCTATATTCCCGCTTATGAACAAGCCACCCCTTATTGATAGAAATTTTCACTATTTCATTGCTCCACCTTCTTTACTCACTACCCCTTTTCGTACCATTTCCTTTTTCAAAAATAATAACTTCTATTTCTTACAAGCCTCTATCAAGTAAGCAACCTTCTTTCGTTTCATCAAAATATAACCAATAATCCTATACACATCATGGTGACCTCCCTAAAAATGTCCTATCCATTCTTTTAGAATCTCAATTGATCATCTTACTTCCTCATGTGAATAAGAAAGGTCCTAAGCATTTTCATTCAACACCTCTTTGTTGTGTATATCATTAAGTTCTAGTTCATTTTTTTAATCAATACAAAGCACTAAAACATAAATACAACACCTAATTTCAATATAGGAGCCAACGCTATCTTCTAATAATGTACCCCTCCCTTGTTCATATGACGATGGCATTAATTTGGTAGATGAACCCAAAAAATTTGTGGCACATCTTTTGTCAATAATAAAAATGTTAATGCCTACCTGTTACATAGACTTTGTGTTAGCATACACATCTTATTAATACTTTACATGATTTATAACCATCTAGGTAAGTTTTGAGTGTATATTTGTATATTTTTAGGGCACAAAATTAAGAATTGCCTCTATCTTGCATGATTCCAAAATTTTAGGAATTCAATTTCTTCTTTGTAATGCTTTGGATACTAGTGCATGACATTGAGACCATCTCTATTTTTTTACCCGCAATTTTCTGTCTCTTTGGATACTGATCTAGGACATTAAGATTACCTACACCATAACATTTCCATGCTCTAAGTCATATTTTTCCATTATCACCCATGTGTTTTCTTCTTTATGTTATGAACTTTTATTTTGGAATATCATTGTTTAGTTGTTACTTGTTATGTGACACTTGTTTTCTCTTTTACTTATTGCCATTTAGTAGTAGCACAAATTCAAGTGCAGAATTTGTTTTTCATAATAGCACTATGAAATATCTTATGATAGCAAGAGCACAACCAACCATATCAAAAAATTTAAGCAATTCTATTTTTTTAAAGAATAAAATATTTGGCCACCATGTAGTAAGTTGCTTTAGGGAGAAATGCAATAAAAAGGAAAGGAAAAACACAAAAGTGGCTCCAAGTTAGAAATCTTAAAACAACGGCTTGTAGATGCCTTAAAGTAAAAATTGGGTGGCTTGGTGAAGTAAGGAAGTAAACCTAAGAGGGTAGTAAAATTAGACACTCATTACCATAAATCTATAGAGAGAAATCATACATTGACATGAAATACACATACAATTCATGAAAGATGGGTAGGTTGAAGGTAAGACATATTAATGAATAGAGAATAGTCTAGAAATATATCACATAGTATACTCCAAAGAGGAAAGTATTGGATGTTGTGGTTGTGTTGATGATATGTGGTTGTCACTAATGTCAACACTATTCGCATAAATGTACTTGAAGCTGTATTTGTCGAGGATATTGAGAAAAATGTAATAAATGAGTTGCAATTTTTCAATGGTGAAGTGATGTTCTATATGTTGGTGAGTTCAGTACATTATTGATCAAAGGTTGTGGAATAAAGGGTTTCTTGTTGAATACATCTAGTTTATCCATGTCAATTTTCATAGATCCGCGTGAAGATTTGATCAAGTTATGAATATTTCCATTTAGACAATTTTTTTGTTTCTTCAATTGGTGTTCTTGATTGAAGATGATACTATTTCAGTTAGTTTAGCTCTTTTGGATCTTTCTCTTGTGATTCGTGATGCTTGTTGATTTTTCTATATTGTGCTCTATCTTTGTTGCACATCTGCATTGATCGTTGTGATCATGGTTGGTGATTTTCTCTTGCGTGTTCATGTTTTTCTTGTTCTTGGCCAACATAGTGTTTGTAGCATGTTGTGGGTATTTGAGGAGAAATGAATTGAAGTGTCTTCATGTTGGAGATGTTAATTTTTTTCCTCACTAAGTTGTGGCCGACCTTGGTTGATTCACATTGATAATCTTTAATTTTTTGGGCCGACAATTTATATTCATTTTATTATTTCTTTGTGGCTAACTTGTAGCGATGAAATTTCATGTTGTAGATATATAAGAGCGATTGTTTATTCAAATTTAAGTGTGAAAAAGGTATGCTTCTATGTGTGTGGGAGAATAATGTTCTAAATCATTCGAAGGTAGAGTAGAGTGTGAAGGATTGTGAAGAAGTGTGAAGAAGAGTGAAGAAGAGTGAAGAAGTTTTCATGTGCTTAATCAGAACTGTAATCGAGTATTAGCAAATGCTATTTTCGTAGTTCAAAATCTAGATGGCTTTAATCCAAATCTCTTTGTAAGACTGTGTCTTCCTTTGTAATTGAGTAGTGAGCTCTAGGCAGTGTGCTTGAATGCATGTGCATTCCCCATATTTCATTTTCATTATACTTTTAATAGGGTATAATCTTGTGGACTAACCTCCACCATGGTTTTTACCCTAATAGGGTTCCCACATAAAAAAATCTTGGTGTTATGTGTGTTTCTAATGTATTGATGATTAATAATAAGATTAGAGAGTAAGGTTAACAATTTGAATAAGTTTTGAATTTCTGTGACAACTGATTCAGCCCCCCCCTCTCAGTTGTCTACCCTTGTATTGCCAACAATTGGTATTAGAGCAGGTTCCTTGGAAGAAGTTTAAAAACTTAAGGTGATCTAGAATGAAAAGCTACAAGAAGGATAGTCTGAGATTTGATGGAAGAAATTATTCTTTGTGGAAGACTCGAATGGAGTGCCATCTGAGATGCATTGGTGAACCCTACTAGATCATTACAAACAATAGGTATGTTATTCTACTAAATAGTACATATGTTGGGTATAATATCCAGGCTAAGGAAGCTTTGTTGAGTGCTTTGAATGATTCCGAGATGAAAAATTTTATGGATCTGAAGACTGCTTATGAGATCTAGAAAAATTTGGAAACCTTGTATGAAGGTGATGCTAATGTGAAGATTGCTAAGTTGCAGAGTTTGAAAGGGAAATATGAAAGGTTTCAAGAATGGGTGATGGTGATAACATTAATACTTTCATGCAAAGAGTGAATGAAATTGTGTGTGGTATTACATGTGTTGGTGGAAAGATAGATGAATTTGAGATTGTTATTAAAGTTCTTAGATCCCTACTCGATTCTTACAAAGTCAAAGCTAGTGCTATTGAAGAGCTCTGGACTATAACAAACATAACTAGAGATACATTGGTTGGTAAGCTAACTGCTTTTGAGTTGAGCAAATTTGGTGATGCCCTTCCTAACATTGAATCTGCATTTAAGGCTACTAGTTCTGGAAGAGATAGACAGAGATATGATTCGGGTGAGAGTTCATCTAGAAAGACATTCAAGTATGAGGATGAAATCACATAGATTGAAGAAGAAAAAAGAGAGCTAGAAGAGCTGGAAGCACTTATTGTCAAAAGAGTACTTAGAGGAAAAGGTAAGTACGAAGAAAAATTAACTCTTAAATTCTTTTCTTGCAATAAGATAGGTCATTTTGCATCAAGGTGTCTAGAAATAGTTGTTAAACCAAAACATAATAAGCCTAGATTTCAGAAGAAGTGTTACTATGTTGTTGGAGGCATGATAGATGATGAATCTGATAAAGGAAATAGAAGTAATGATGAATGGGTATTTATTGCTATCAAGGAAAATAATCTTGTATCTAATGAATCTGTTCGTTGTACAAATGTGGAGAAAGCCCTGGCTGCTCGAGTTGAAGAAAAAGATGAATGGGTAATTGATAGTGGATGTTCACATCATATGACAGGTAGCAAAAGTAAGTTTGTAAGCATGTAAAATTATGATGGTGGTGTTGTGAGATTTGGTGATAATACAACTGGTGCGATCTATGGAATAGGCTACATTTCTCTTTATGGTAAGCATAATACTAATGATGTTCTGTATGTAAGAGGCTTGAAGCATAATCTTTTGAGTGTTGGTCAAATGGTTGATAAGGGATACAATCTTCAGTTCAAGGATGGAAAGTGCAGAATATTGAGTTCTGAAAATGAAATTGCATTAGGTACAAAAACAAAGGTAATATCTTTCACTTGAGTGTTGGTAGTAAAAGTTGTTTGATTGCTCAAGTTGATGAAAGTTGGTAATAGCATAGGAGGTTGTGTCATGTTAACTTTGATAATATTTCCAAGATAAGTTCCACTAAGGCTGTGAGAAATCTACCTAAGTTGGTGAAACCTACCAATGCAATATGAAAGGAATTTCAATTGGGAAAGCAAACTAGGATTTCATTTTAGAGTAAAAAGCATTGTTCAAATGAATTGTTAGAGCTTGTGCATATTGATCTGTATGGTCCCTCTAAGGTTAGAAGTTTACAAGGTTACAGGTATTTCATGTTACTCATTGAAAATTATTCTAGAATGGTATGGGTTACTTTCTTAAGGGAAAAATTTGAAGCACGGGAAAGGTTCAAGATCTTTAAATCTATGGTTGAGACAGAGATGGGTTTGAAGATTAAATTTCTAAGATCGGATAGAGGTGGTGAATTCACTTCCGGTGAATTTAATACTTTTTGTGAAGAACACTGAATAAAGAGACAATTATCTGCACTGTGAACCCCTCAACAAAATGGAGTTGTGGAAAGGAAGAACAAAACAATTGAAGATGCTGCTAGAACTATGATGTTGGAAGGAAATGTTCCTCATATCTATTGGAGAGAAGCCATGATTACTATTGTGTACACACTCAACTGGGTACAAATCAAAGGTGATACTGGTAAGACCCCTTTTGAGCTATGGACTAGTCAAAAGCCTACTATTAAATGCTTCAAGATATTTGGAAGCAGATGCTATATTAAGAGAGATGAAGACATAGGAAAGTTTGATGCTAGGAGTGATGAATGTATCATTTTGGGTTATACTACTAAAAGTAAGGCCTACCGGTATTAAAAATAAAGATTGAAGAAAATGGTTGAAATTGAAAATGTTAAGGTTGATGAAGACTTTCGTACACTATCCAAAACATGTGGATATGACTCTAATGATCAAGATGACAATACAACCAAAGGAAAGCAAGTTCAGACTACAAATCAAATGCAAATCAATCTGGTAAATCAAGAAAATGAAGAGGAAGGCAAAACTGGTGAAAGAGTAGAAGAAAGATCAGAAGAGCCTAAAGTTGAAGAAAATTCTAGGAAGACTCTAAGGTATGTAGGATTGAATCATTCAAAAGATCGAAATATACGTGATAATAACAAAGGTGTCCAAACTAGGAGAAATATTGCAAAAGAGTATTGCTTGATTTCAAAGACTGATCCAACTAGTGTGAATGAAGCATGTAAAGATGAGCATTGGATTGAAGCAATGAAAGAAAAGTTAAAACATATTGAAAAGAATGATACATGGATTCTTGTTCCCAAACCTAAGGATAAGAATGCCATTGGAACCAAATGGGTCTTTAGAAACAAACTAAATGAGCAAGGTGAAGTGGTTAGAAACAAAGAACTTGACTGGTATGTAAAGGATATTCAAAAATGGAAGGAATTGATTTTGAAGAGACCTTTGCCCCTATTGCTAGAATTGAAGTTGTAAGATTATTTCTTTCCCATGTTGCTCACAAGAACTACAAATTTTATCAGATGGATGAAAAATCATCTTTTCTAAATGGTGAATTGGAAGAAGTGTATGTTGAGCAACCTGATAGATTCCAATTGACTGATAAAGAAGATATGGTGTGTTGGTTGAAGAAAGCATTGTATGGACTCAAGAAATCCCCTAGAGCATGGTATGCAAGATTGGACAAGTATTTGTTGAAGATTGGATTTAACAAAGGTACTGTTGATAGTAATCTGTATTTCAAGAATGATGATAAAGATTTGATTGTTTAAGTCTTTGTTGATGATATTATTTTTGGAGGAGATGATAGTTTGTGCATAAAGTTGGCTAATGAGATGCAGAGTGAGTTTGAGATTTCAATGATTGGAGAGATTCAATTCTTTTTGGGATTGAAAATTACTCAGTTAGATAAAGGGATTTCTATATCTCTGTCCAAGTATGTGAAGGAATTATCGAAGAAGTTTGGTATGGAAGATTCAAAGCTAGCTGGTATACCCATGGTGATCGGATGCAAGTTGACAACAAAAAATGATTCTCCGAAAGCAAATTAGACAAGATACAGATCAATGATTGGTGTATTTTTGTACTTAACTCAAGCTAGGCCTAATATCATGAATGTTGTATGTATTGTTGCAAGATTTCAATTTAATCTGAAAGAATCTCATGTGACTGTTGTGAAGATAATTTTTAGATACTTGAAGGGAACTATTGATCTTGGCCTATGGTATCCTAAATATGATTATCTTAATTTGAGTGCCTTTACTGATGTTGACTGGATACGAGATGTGAATGATAGAAAAAGTACTAGTGGTGGAGTATTTTTCTTGGGTAAGAAGCAGAATGTCATTTCCTTTTCTACTGCAGAGGCCAAATATATTGTTGCTCCTAATAATTGTACTCAAGTCTTGTGGATGAAACAAATGTTGTAGGATATCAGAATCATATATGATGAGCCTATTGCTATATTCTGTGATAACTCAAGTGCTATTAATATTTCTAAGAATCTGGTGTTGCATTAAAAAAAAAAAGCATATATCTATCAAGTTTCACTTTTTGAGGGAGAAGGTAAGTGAAAAGGAAGTCAAATTGGAGTATGTTCCTACTAAGGAGCAGATTGCAGACATCTTTACCAAGTTATTGCCTAAGGATATTTTTTAGTATCTCAGAGGGAAGTTAGGGGTGATTACCCCTCCTAATCAAAACTAAGGATGCATTGCATTGCATCAGTCTGTGCATTTCACAACCATATCTTGTCTCAGATTGATGTTGTGGTGGTTGCTACTCAGGGGGAGTAGTCAGATGTTTCGAAACTTAGATATGTTGTTCAAAGCTTAGGGAAAATTTTCATTGATGTCAAAGGGGGAGAAAAGGCATGTGAAAAAATGGTGATTATATGAGGAGAAGAGCCTTATGGGGAGAAATATTATGTGAAAGTGTTGAGGAGAAGGTGAGTCAAAACCTAAGCAGGAGTTAGTCGCGTTGATGGTGCCTTTTACATCATGTGTTTCCATCAAATCCAAAGGGGGAGATTTTTGGATGTTGTGGTTGTCATTGATGTCAAATCTCTTAGCATAAATGTACTTGAAGTTGTATATGTTGAGGATATTGAGAAAATTGTAATAAATTAGTTGTAGGTTGTCAGTGGTGAAGTGTGTTTTGTCCGTCAGTGAGTTCAGTACGTTGTTGATCCAAGGTTGTGGACTAAAGGGTTTCTTATTGAGTACATCTAGTTTATCCACGTTGAGTTTCAAAGATCTACATGAAGATTTGATTGAGTTATGAATATTTTGATTCAAAGAGTTTTTTATGTTTCTTCAGTTGGTGTCCCTGATTGAAGATGACGCTATTTCAGTTAGTTCAATTTTTATGTTTCTTCAGTTGGTTGGCGATTTTCTCTTGTGTGTTCATGTTTTCTTGTTCTTGGCTGACATAGTGTTTGTAGTGTGTTGTGGATCTTTGAGGAGAAATTAATTGAAGTTTCTTCATGCTAGAGATGTTGATTTCGGTCCTCACTAAGTTGTGGCTAACCTTGGTTGATTTGCATTGATAATCTTTAATGTTTTGGGCCGATAGTTTATATTAACTTTATTATTTCTTTGTGGTCAACTTGTAGCGATGAAATTTCATGTTGTGGATATATAAGAGCAATTTTTTATTCAAATTTAAGTCTAAAAAAGGTGTGCTTCTATGTGTGTGCACGAATAATGTTCTAAATCATTTGAAGGAAGAGAAAAGTGTGAAGTATTGTGAAGAAGTGTGAAGAAGAGTGAAGAAGAGTGAAGTGTTCACGTGCTTAATTGGAACTGTAATTAGGCATTAGCAAATGCTATTTTCTTAGTTCAAAATCCAGATGGCTTTAATCTGAATCTCTTTGTAAGATAGTGTGCCTTCCATTGTAATTGAGTAGTAAGCTCTAAAAAATGTGCCTGAATGCATGTGCATTCCCCATATTCCATTTTCATTACACTTTTAACATGCTATAATCTTGTGGACTAACCTCCACCGTTTTTCCCCTAACAGGTTTTCCACGTAAAAAAAACTTGGTGTTATGTGTGTATCCGATGTGTTGATGATTAATAATAAGATCAGAGAATAAGGTTAATAAATTGAATAAGTTTTGAATTTTTGTGACAACTGAATCACCCCCCCCCCTCTCTGTTGTCTACCCTTGTATTGCCAACAGAAAGAAAAAAAATGTGATCAAATAGACAAAAATGTAAAATGTAACCTATGAATAAGAAAGAGCATATATAACACTAGCAGTCGCATGCACATGCATGCAATGATTAGTCAATAGGGGTCCACTACAAATCACTATTGAGTGGGAAGCAAGGAAGAATTTTTTTAATATTTGCAGTTGTTTGAATGAGTCAAAAAAAGGAAAGCATGTTAATAATTCAATATGGAATAACAGGAGGTTAGTTTATAGTAGGAGGTGAATGAGGATAAGATTTTTTGATTATATTATAATGAAGGAGGATAATATTTTTTAAGTAAATTGTTATGGAAATGTATAAGAAAATGGTAGGTCATGTTAGTTATTTGCAATGTATCGATTAATTTCAATCTCAAGCAATTAATCATGAATAATTTTAATTACAATAATTCTTTTAAAGTTGTTTTAATTAATTACATAAATGGTAAATTAAATAGAATTTAAATTTTCAAATAACTAGTTTTGGTAATAATAATAATTTCTCTCCAAAATTTAAGGTATGATATAATTTTATATTTATTTTAGTTTAATAGTTGGTAGGCCTAGATGCACATGTGTATTTGACATTTTTCTCTAGGTTAATCAATCAATTGATTAATTATTATTTAATTTTATTAAGATAAGGCAATGCATTGGAAGACTAACAACTATATGCATAAAATGGGAAATTCAACCCTGAAACAATGCCCATCTATTATTTATCTATTCTGACTCTCCAATTGCCCTATGAAATCATTCACTAAAAACTTGATTTTTAATTCTAAAATACGTTGTAATTCGCTATACTTGTCTTGTACGAAAAATGTTTAGTGTGGGTTCTAGCTTACCTATGCAAAGTGAATTTGAAAGGAATAATTAGATGGATAGATTAATTAATGCAAAGCTATGTGTGTAGTAAGTAGCATGACTTGTAGGACCTGGCACCAAATCAATCACCAAATCATTTTTTTTCATTTCTAGTTTATTGTTTGTAGTTATCTCTGTGCATTTTTGGCCTTATACCCATTACCATTGGAGCAATAACAAAATCATTTTTGTCAAAAATATAAGCTATGATATAATTTTATATGTATTTTAATTTAATAGTTGTTAGGCCTAGATGCACATGTGTATTTGATGTTTTTTTCTAGTTGATCAATCAATTGATTGATTATGATTTAATTATCATAAGATAGATATTGATACCAATACATGGAAAACTTGAAGTTGTGGATTAAATAATATTTTAAAAAAGCATGGAACATTAAAGAATTCTTATTTATTTAAAAGTTATTAGTTATCCACATAATTACTATAAATGAATGAAAAAAAATTCTTGTGTGGTGCTGGATGATTTATTACTTTCATGACTTGATAATTTTGTATGTAAAAGCATTATTATCCATGTGGTTTAATTGAATTAAAAGGTATTCCTTGTTTTGTGGGGAAACAATGATTTATTTGACTTCAAAAAAGATGTTTTACTCAACCCATTGGAATAAAAAAGGAAGCATTAAAAGTAACTGAGTATATGTGCAAAACCATCAAAGACAATGTCAAAGTAAAAATAATTAATGGTATTTATAGTTGGTCCATTGCATGGTCCATTGAATCTATTTATTAACATGCTAGCACTATATAGTTGGGAGTGGTGAGCATTTTTTTTTGGAGCACCTGTGCTGAAGAAAATGTATATGTAGCATTGAATTGAAATAATCGCCACGCGAAAAATTTGACGTGTGCACACCAAAGCACTTTTGGCCTATAGGGTATGCAGTAAAAAATGCTATAAAATGCATGGAAAATAGCATAACTTATAATTTCATGATGAATGCCATGAATTATAAAGTCATGACAAATGTCACAAATTTTATAACACTTGCTTGCATACCTTGCAGGGAAAAATCACTGCTTTTGGTTCTTCATCTCCACCATTTTAAATGAAATATATGCTATGCAAATATGTATCCAATGAACAACATATCTGATGATTACAATTTTGTATATTTCCACCTACAAAAGCAAGATGGTCATGAGCAAAGAATAGTTTCATGTTTATGAATTACTTATCATTTCATTTACTATGCTTAATTGTCTATGTGGAAAGCTAGAGATTCTTGGCATAATTGCATTCCATTGCAAAAAAAAGTGAGAAATAATTAATAATATTTACAATTGGTTAACCAAATCTATTTATTGATAATAGGAAATTTTTGTACTTACATGTGATGTTGGTGGTGTTCAACAAGAGTGAGTAGCATTGGATCAACTTGTTAGACTAGGAAATAGTATGAAATAGACAATTTACAATATAGTAATTTCCTTGTATGTCTATTGCATTTGTATAACATTATAAAGGAAAAAATATAGGCATAGAATAAAAAAGGTTAGCATTATTTGTTGCAAATAGAAAGAGATAAAATAGGAGATTTTGAATACATGAGATACTGGCAAACAATTGTGTATAAGTAATCTACTAAAAATGTTGAAAAGAGAGTTGTAGAAACAATGACAAATACAATGGATAAAATAGAGTATGTTTTTTTCGTGGGAAAGTGCATGTGAGAATTTGTGTGTCTATGTATATAAGCAGCAACAAATATATGATGATAGAATCCAAAAGCACTAAACCCATGCTTGTTGTCCTCCCTACCATATTGGCATCATGAAGCCTCATGGACTCTAGCCAAACCCCCGAGCAAGAAAGGAAAGTAAGGTCCATGGAAAATCTCAAGGACTCTTATCATATATCACACCAAAACAAACAAACAAAAAAATTCTAAAAAAACTATTGGAAGAGGAATTAAGAATCACAAGCAACTTGACATACACAATTTACAATAGACTAATTTCCTTGAATGTCTACTATATCCGTGCAACATTAGGAAGGGGAAAATATAGATATAGAATATAATAGTTCATCATTATTTGTTGTAAATATAAAAATATAAAAAAGAGGATTTTGAATACATGGGATATTGGAAAACAATTGTGTACAAGTAATCTAGGGTATGTGCAGGATCATGATGGGCCAAAAAGTGGCAATATGATGGGTATGTGTAGGGTATGTGGTTGATGACTTTTTTTTACCCAAAATTGATGAAACCAAAAGGGGTTTTTAAGGAGATTCTCAGCTTTCCACCAATATAAATTATGCTTTGCTTTGAATTTATTAAATAATTATTATTCATTTTCTATTTGAATTATGACTAAAGTACTAATTGATACGCTGATTGAAAAACATCTATAGCTTTCAAACGGTATCATATTTTTTGAATCTGAAACATGTGTCACATTCTATGCTTCACATACTATAGGATGGTTGACATACGAGTTTTATATTTTTTAAAGTTGTAATAAAAAATTCATAATTAATTATTTACTTGGAAAAAAATTACAAAAATATATGCATCACATCATGACATGAGTCTTCTACTTATATCAAAATCTTATAAAAAATATTATCATTTTATTGTGGTTAGGGTGGTCAAATAGACACCTTCTTCTTTTTCCCAAAATTTAAGTACTACTGCATTGAAATTTCAAATTTTCACCAAATAGATTTAAAAAAAAAAAAAACTAGGTAGTTTAGAAACTACATTCAATTTGTTATAGATTCTATTCTTACATATTTTTGAAATAATATAGATAACTTATTCAAATTTTTGCATCAAGTTGCCTAACTCGGATTTTTCTAAATTTTTCACTACTTAAGGGCCTATTTTTTCCATGATGATCCTGCACATACCGTCTATTGAGAAAGTTGGAAAGACAGCTGTGGAAAAAATGACAAAAATGATGGATAGAATAGAGTATGTTTTTGGTGGATAAATGGATGTGAGAATTTATGTGTCCATGTATATAAGTAGCAACAAATATATCACAATAAAATCCAAAAGTAGTAAACCCACGCTCATTGTCCTCCCTACCATATCGTCATCATGAAGCCTCATGGGCTCTAGCCAAACCCCCGAGCAAGAAAGGCAGGTAAGGTCCATGGAAAATCTCAAGGAATCTTATCATATATCACACAATAACAAAATTAGAGAAATTTAAAAACAACTATTGGAAAAACACTTAAGAATTACAAGCAAGAAATGGTTGAACCAAGCATCTTTAGCTGATAGGCTATTTGTTTGAAGTTACTATTTATTGAGAAGCCAAAATTTAATCGTACAACATGTGTAAAGCTTGAAACAGATGAGGGAAAAAGAATATCATGAAACATATTGATATAAGATTAAAGCTATATTGTTTCATAGTAGATATTGAAAACGAATAGAGAAATTATATAACATATATTAGAATAACACTTGTTTGGTAGTAAATATCACACACAAAGAGGAAAATTGTATTGAGTGCCCTAAAAAATAGACAGATACATATGCACATATATATATTCTCAATTCCTTGATTGATATATAAAAATACCCGTATATGCAGATATACATATGCATATATCTAGACAAAGATATACATACATATGTATATCTTAACAGGTTTGTATATTATGTTTGTGTATTTATGTAGACCGTGATTTAAGTAGAGTTTAAAGTAGCATGTATAAGTATTGTCTATGTTGTGTAAAAATCACCACTATACAGTTATAGCATTGAATCATATAGTATTGACATGTTGATAAGAATAGAGCATTTAATTGTGCAGTGTGTAACATATTCATAATGCCAGGATGGCTCTTTTGACAATGCAACTAAATCAATATATTTTCTTGCATATTTTGTACTATACTTCCCCACACTGTAACATTGAATATTGCATTTACTTCTTGTTGCACCATTGCACCACAATACATATACATATATACATACATATATATATATACACATATATATACATATATGGAAACATATATATACATGTACATATATATACATATGTACATCTATACACATACATATATATATATATATATAAATATATAGATACATATACATACATACATATACATATATATACATGCATATATTGTAAAGTTGGGCTCCACTATTTTCCATTAGATAATATAGAGAAACAAGCAAATTGTAAAAGAACTATCAGGGAAACACTGGAGAGCGACATACATCTAATTCTTAAGTATCATCCTAATACCTCTTACAACTTTTACATAGACTGCTTGGCTTCTACCAATATGTTGCATGATACTCTTTATATGTCATTTGTTCAAAGCTTCCTATAACAAACTATTATTTGTCATTGTTCTTTTTCTTTGTAAGGCAAGAAAATGTATTGGTTAAGTTGCATTGTCAAAAGAGCCATTGTGGTGTTGCTTGCGTATGAGGCTCTTGTAAGAATAGCCATCCTTAGGTCCGTTGTATAATAGATTTGAGAGTTTTGAAATTGTTGTGATGTGAAGTTTGTAAGTCGTTTTACATGGGTATTTTGTATAAAAAAAATTTCCACAATATTGAATACCAAAAAATGCAGCTTAAATTTCCAATTAAGCCTATGGTGCTATATGTATTTTGGACAAATCATTGCATCATATAATTGTTTCCATAACATAGAGGAAATAGGTGTTGCCTTGGAGAACTGGTTTTGAATAATTGATTTGGCAAGTTTGAAGGATAGATGCATTTGCCGATGTTTATATATTTTTGTTACAATTTCCCTACTTCTCTATATGTAAACATGGGTTGGGGGTGATGGATTTGATATCCTCAATATGTGGAAGCTGATTGGTAAGTGTTTTTATGCACAAGGGTGGAGCTTAGCAATTACATGGGTTAGGGGTGGTGGAGTTGGTATCCTCAAACAAGGTAAATACAATATTCAATGTTGCAATATGGGAAAGTATACTTCGATGAAGTTATGTTGTTAAAAAATGCATCATGGTGCTGGTTTGGTAGAAGACTATTGTTAAAATCGTCACATTTGGCTTCATTTTTTAGCAGATTGTAGGGTTTTCAAATTGTGGTGGTGCAGAATCTATAAGTGATTTCACATGGGTATTTTTTAAAATCATTGATGATTAGTTAATTGAGTTTGGAAATTTAATGGATACATTGTAAATAATGATTTAACTAGAAAACCTCCACCCACAGAGAGCTATGATCTATTTGAAGTCTCCAAGATGGGTATAACGTCAAAGATAAAAACATATAACAAGAAGACATTAACAATAAATTAATCATCTACGCAAAACACCTATGTAAAAAAGAGTATAACCCCACAAACTTCATTAAAAATTCTAGATGCATCGCCTCATACTAAATACTATAGAGAAATAGAGAGATTGTACAAGAGGTATTAGAATAACACTAATGTAGCTTGGATTCTCGATTAAGTTTGTGTGTGTGTATATATATATATATATATATATATATCCTTGGCTGGTTTGGTAGCAGCGTATTGTAAAAATCACCAACTTTGGCTTTGTTTCCTGGCAGCTTGTAGGATTTTAAAACTATTGTCATCCTAAGTCTGTAACTGAGTATACATGGGTGTTTTGCAAAAATGATTTATTTATTTCTTTATGTTAAATTATTGTTGTGTGGAATGTACAAATAGTTTTGCATGGGTTCCTGGCATTATGGTTTTATATGGATGAAGAAATTGGAGTTAAATTTTGTTTCTTTCACCAAAAAAGTATCTATCCCCGGGAAGATGAAAAGATAAGTGTAGGAACATGGAAAAATGTACTGTGCAGAGTAGAATATGGGTTGTGCTTTTTCATTGTGCCTGTTGCAAACATCATGTAATATCTCTTTTACAAATTCTCTATTTGACTGCAAAATTTACTCCTAGGCAATGTAGTTTGAATTTCTTATTAAGTGTGTGCCATTGTGGGGAGGTTGTGTAGATTATTAGTACTCATTTGCTTTATGAGTTCTATTTAAATTGGTTTCATGCCAAAGAATGTAGCTTCAAATTTGCAGGTGGGGAGGGCACCATTTTTTTATTTGGTGGTGATGTGGGCATTGGTAATTACATGGGCTAGTGGGGGTGGAGAATCGTGTCATCATAATGGGGAAAGTGAATGGCAAGTGTTTGTTGGCACGAGCACCAATGCATCTTCCCATCGGTGTATGGGGGTGGAAGCCAAAGTAAATGCTATATTGAATGTTGTCATGTGGGAAAGCATACTTTGATTAAGTTGTATTGTTGAAAGAGCCATTGTGGTGTGGGTGAATTGAATTTTCCAACATTGGGGATTCCTTAGTTGATGGGAACTTGTTGTGGGTTTTTCTTTTTGTGGCGACATGGAGCTTGGTAATTATGTGGGTTGGAAATGGCGCAGCTGGTCGACTCAATACATCAGAATTAAATTCTTGTGTATAATATTTAGTAACAAATAAGTTATGAATAGCTATTTTTGGATTTGATTGTGTAATCTTTTTTGAATCAACGTTTCGAATCACACTCCGTGATCCATCATCAGGATAGAGAGCTCAAGGATATGACACAATCAAATCCAGAAATAGCTATTCATAACTCTTATGGATTGTGGAAATCTAATAACTTTGATTAACAAATAAGTGTTATTATAATACCTTTCATACAATTCCTCTATTACAGTTGAATATATATATGTGTGTATATGTACCTATCTATGCTTTGAAGCATTGATTTTTAGATACAGTTCACATTGTATATATATATATGCCTAATATGAGAGGGAAAGGAAAAAGTGGAAATCGCATGTTTGCTCACTTTCCCACGACATTGGCATCATGAAGCCTCATGGTCCCCTACCAAACTGTGAGCCAGGTAAAGCATGAAACACTGACCACAAATGTGATGGAGTTTCATTATATATTAGAGAATAGTGAAGTTGCTAAAAAAAATCTATGTTCCAATATATGTATTCATTTTCCTAGAGTTTCTTTTTCTCCAATAAAGTTTTAGGAAAAGAGAATGCCTGATAAAGTACTATAGATGGAATTTCACAGATGAAATGCACAAATATTTTTTAAAGGAAGATGTCAAAGAAATAGCAAAGTTTTTGTTTCAAAGCATACAATGTATAGGAATAACTTTATTGACATACCTGATTTTGGTATGTTTTGGAATGTATCTAACCATGCAAAAAGAAAAGGGAAAAGTGTACAACTTTTCTATGCACTAAAGGATGTCTAGCCCTGCAATAAGAAAAGGGGTAAATCTATAAGCTAGTAAATTATAAATTTACAAAACAAAACTATGAAAATATATATTTGTGGTTAGGTGTATATGAAATATCCAAAAAGATAGGGGCAAGACAACCTATAGCAACAATACGTCTACAAGATAGTGTAGATTGCAGAACACAACACTTGTTAATCATCCAATCTGTGAACCAGTGGAAGTGCATGGCAAGTTTTGACCATTTTGCACCCATTGAGCAACACAACCAACTTCACAACTACCAACCCATCTAGTCAAAAAAATCCACCATTGTTGTGAAGAGGTCCGGGCAAGGCCTCACAAATTGCATGGACTATTATTATATATTAAGTAAAAATTCAAATATAAAGAAGACCATATATTTCTGAAAGCAATACAAAGGAAGGTGAAAACAGTAAAGTGTTGAACAGAGAATTCTAACATCAACATTATACATATAGATATACACATACATATAGATATACATATACGTATACGTATACATACATATACATATACATATACATACACATACACATATATATACATATACATACATGTACATATACATATACATATACATATACATATACATATACATATACATATACCTACAAACATACTTTTTGCCCTTTTTTTATCGCTTCTAGTTATCTCTATGTAGCATTGGCATTATACTCATTACCATATGACCAGTTCTAGTTAAATGTTCTTTCTTTCATAAAAAAAAAAGATGGTTAGGGTCACTAATCTTTTCACCTCTGTTATTCTTCATGTACTTGCAAAAAAATATTATAGAAAAATAGAGAACACTTTTCCACGACTTTTATTGAAAGCCTGGAGCTTACCTCTTAAACAAAGGATCTACCTAAATGTTGCTCATTGGTTAATAAGCTTTGCAAAGAAATCATAAATTTACAATTGTAAAGACAACTATTATATAGTAAATGTCTTTTTAATAGGTCTTTGACACTTTCCTTTCTCTGATGCAGAGCAAGAGAGTTCATACCATCAAATTTCTATATTCTTGGCAATAATCAAGTACACAACTGAAATTCTTCATTCTTGAGGCAATCTCAATCCTTTAACCTTGAGCAACATGGGCCCAACTTACACAAGTGGACTCCAATATTTATCAGACTTGGTAAATGATTTCAACATGCTTAGATTCATCCCAAAAAATCATTACAACCATCCAAATGTAAAACAACAATTATTTAAGGCCAACCATAAACAAACTATGCATAGCTTTGTTCAAACATCAAGAAAACCATGTTTCTTTGACCACTCTCCACCAAAATGAAACACACAATCTACCATGACTCATGAAAATGAATAAATGAACATTTTTCCTTTAAAATGGATTTAGAACATGTAAAAACATAACTTTTCACCAATTTTTACTACTTTTTGATGGTGGAATAAAAAGATATGATTTTTTCTTATCTACTAGAAACCCTAGTTTCTGAATTGGGTAGTCTTCACCAAAATTGTCATAAATCAATCAAAACCCAATGAAAATTGATCAAAAAAAGTGAAAATGAAACTATATTCACATATCTAACATTTACAATAGGTATTATGTCTTTATTTAATCTTTACAATCCGTACCATTCTCTACAATAGTCTGCAACTTCCAAAGAAAACAATCCCATAGGACTGTCAATGGTAAAATGATCATAAATTGCTCCAAACTCAATGAAAAAACACCAAAATAATTGAAAATGAAAGCTAGTTCATTACTCTATTAATAAAAATCAATTTTAGGTCTGTAGACCTTCATACAAATCCATACCATGTAAAAGAACAGGAGAGAACATTGGAAAATTACAGAAAAATTCATCTCTTCATTCATAAATTCTTGTTCAATCTACATTCCAACCCCCCATTCGACTTGGAGGCCCATTTTTATTCTTGTACAATCAATTTATGCCCCCAAAAAACCTACAACTACCATTTAATAACTTTCAACAAACTTTTAAAAAGTTGTCATTTAACAAGAAGAGTTGTTATGACAACATTTGACAACTTTTGACAATGTTTTCATTTTTCAACTAAATGACACCAAACCTTCATCAATGACTTCAAACATATATAAAATGGATCATTCAAACTTATTAAAACATTAAAACACCTAATTTAATGATTTTATACAATATGGCCTCATGGAGGCTTGAATGCAACAGGTGCTCCTGCACCATTCTCACATAGTAAATGTCTTCTTAATAGCTTGAATTTTGAGTTGAGAAGTGAACTGTTATATAGATTGGTTCAGGCACAATATAGGTTTATCTTTGGCCTAATTTGCATATTCATTAGACCTTGAAGCAAATTTATATTATTATTTTTCATTAAATTTGTAGGTGAATGACGACCAAGAACCAAGAGTGATTAGCATTCAAAGAAACTTTAAATCAAATACAATCTCATTAAATTGATGGAATAAATAATTTATGATTCCTGATTTTTGCATAATGAAAAAACTTATAACATTCATGCAAATTTTAAATGTGACATAAAGAATTTTTCAACAAAAAGGAGAAAGTATATCAAATAAATATAATCTACTAGCAATTCTATATTGTGAATGTTAATCTACAAATATCACAATTACTGTTTTTTTTACAATAAAAAAATAAGACTACTTATATTCAAATTTGATAACTCTTGAGCAATACATTTCAACTATTAGCCATATACAAGATATTTCAAATCTATATCATAATAAATTCTCAATTATTAACTCCTGATTTTTGCATAATGAAAAAACTTATAACATTCATGTAGATTTTAAATGTGACAAAGAATTTTTCAAAAAAAGGGAGAAAGTATATCAAATAAATATAATCTACTAGAAATTATATATTGGGAATGTTAATCTACAAATATCACAATTAATTTTTTTTACAATAAAAAAATAAGACTAGTTATATTCAAATTTGATAACTCTTGAGCAATGCATTTCAACTAGTAGCCATAAATAAGATATTTCAAATCTATATCATAATAAATTTTCAATTATTAGCCATATACAAAATATTTAATATATATTAAAATATATTGTCAACTATTGCCTATATAGAAAATATTTGGAATATATATGGAAATAAATTGTTCAGTTGTCTTTGAAATTCTAATTTGTGTAAACATATCATATAACCATCCAACTGATTTGGAATATTCGAAAGCAACAATGACAGCAAAATTGATGCACCAAGCTATAATCAAAAAGATGGTAGGTCAATAAATGTGCAAATATGCAGATGCAAACATAGGTATAAATTATGTCTATATTTCTTAAACAGAAGTCTTAGCATGCCTTAGTCAGAATTTAAAAGTCAAAGATATGAGAAATGATGAGAAGTGCAAAAGAGAAGTCAAAGCATAGGTTGGCTAGTGGAGCCTTTTTTGGGAGTAGGAGTAGATATCTTCATTATGTCTGCAAGCAACAATTTACACTCTGCTTCAAAATCAACTTTCATTGCTTTGACAATTGTTGTTTTCAGTCGGTCCTCAGAATTATAAGTTTGTGTTCTAATAAAAGTAGTAAAGATGTATGCTTTACAAACAAGGCCTCTAATAATAACAAGAAGATATGTTGTAGAGTCAGAGTTTTCCTACAATGTGTAGAGGTCTTTTGCTAGGATTTGCAACAAACTAGTGGCAGCTTCAACAAAAGAAATACACCAAAGGCTACCCTAATGGTCTTCTAGCTTTAAGTGCAAAAGATAGCGATAGTTGCATTCCTCAATTTTCATCTAGCAACGATCACAAAACCAAACATCAGCACAGGGGTATGTGCATTTCCTTTTGCATTCTTTACCATTAACCAGCAAGGGGCAAGCAAGGTAACAAAAAGGCTTAGTTTTTGCAATTTGAATGGTTGCTTTAAAAATGGCTTCAACAGTTTCTGCCAAACGAAGGCAGTTGTTTAAGATAAATGCAATAGTAACTCTATCATTTGAAGGATGCAGCCTACAAGGTGCAAAAAGAGTTGAAGCCACTTGGTCTACTTTAATTGGGCCCTTGGATCTAAGAGTCTTTTCCTCAGAAATAAAAGGGTTAATCTCAAGGACTGATCATGTTGATGTGTTGATAACTTTTCCATTAAAGTAGCCTACATGCCCACCGTGGACAACAACAATGACTATTTTACTAGAAAGGTACATCCGCTCCAAGGTATCACCTTTTTCTTGCCAACTTGGGGCCCCCCACAAATTAACATCAATGAAAGAAGCAAAGACATCATATAGTTTAATGGTTCATCGTATTGTTTCAGTTCCATTTCTCCTACAGACAGTTGAAATGTACCGTACATGCACTACAATGCCAATAATATCAATGAAGTTGTTATCACTATAGTTGCTTATGTCACTAACTGGCACAAAAGGATTTTTTTTTGGGACAGGAATCTCATCTTCACATTATTTTACTGTTGATTTTTCATCCAAAACAATCTCAAGATTACTATTTAATTTATTGAATCTTTTATTGGCTTCCTTTACCAATCCCCTCGATATTAAATAAGCCAACCCTACCTCAACTCGACTATAATTCAATTCAGCAATATCATCAAAACAAGTAATACATATTTATGTCCTCTCCATATCTATAATGTCAAATCTAAACAGTTGCCCTTCACCTCTCTTTTTTTGGAAATGATGCATCTCCCTAATATGTGTTACATGCCCTTTCACTGTCCAAACATTTTGATAAATGCTCAAATCTTTAATAGGGCTGACCTTTGGAGGGTTGTTTTTTTTTTAGGGGAAAACTACAGAGAAAATTTAGGGGCACGTTTAGAAAGATAAGGTGAGTCAGGAGCCAACATTTTCTCTTCTTGCTGCTTGAACAAATTCCTAGGGGTCCCAATAAATTGGCAATCAGGCATAATTAAAACTAAGTTGGATATGATTAAGGCCCTGGAAAAGAAGAAAACCAATATATTGGACAAATTATATGAGGCAAAAACAAAAGAGAGAATTTTTAGATATACAACAAACAACGCAGCCCACCTTGAATCTTGGATATTCCTACAGACATAATCTTTTAAACATGCAAGGGACCTTATTTTCAAGGCACCTATAAACAACATATCATTGCATTTAGAAGGGAGGGTTCCTATTTGCAAATGGTGGCCATCAGACAAGAAAACCTTGTATCACTCAACTTTCCCTTCATCACCGCCAAATTGTTTCAAGGACAAAAGGTAAAGGAGCGGAGAGGGAACAACATTGCCAACATTGATGGAATGAATTGCAAATGGAGTCAAAGTTGGACGTTTCTTTGCAGCCTACAAGGACAAGTGTAATCAAGTAAAATGTACATCATCACACCAAATGGATAGAATGAGTAAGAAAAATGAAGGCTAGAAAGAGATACATTTTTATGTGTTCTAAAAGATGAATGCATGTCTACTTTCATATCTATATCCTCTACTAGGGCTAGCCGTATATGTATACACCTAAATGCCAATCAAGCAACAACAACAAGAAAGGTAGGAAACAATAAGAGCTAGTTTGCAACAAGCACAACAAAAAAGTAGGGAAAATTTACGGAATCAAAGTCTGTAGGCTGGTGGATAGCATCCTTAGAGCTGGGCTCCGTAGCATGACTTGTAGGAGCTGACACCAAATCAATCACCAAATCAATTTTTGGGGGCTCTGGAGACCCATCCACAGACCTCAACTTTGTAGGAATAGTTCTAGAACCCTTTAAAGGAGAGGAATCTTCCAACTGTAGTTGACTGATATGCAACTCTATACCATAGTAAAACTCAAAGATTAGTGCATTCCAACATTCAATTCCAACTAGTGGAGAACTTAGAATGCATGCAATTTTCTTGCTATATTTGTATAAACACCTATATGAAAACATTTGTATATCTTGCTATTTGTTGCCTTCATCTTTTTTAATAGAAACAATGGAATATAGAACAACAAGAATGAAAATCCGTAAGTACATATATGGGTTCAATTTTTCCTTTGTCTAGACATTTTGGAAAAAACAAATAAGCATATATATATATATATATATATATATATATATATATATATATATATATATATATATATATATATATATATATATATATATATATATATATATATATCCATATGTACACATGTATCTATTTATCTATATATACAACAATATATCTAAATGATAACATATTCCATCCAAACAAATTAAGCACGTTAAAGATTACAAAACAATCCTTGTTACAAGAACAATAGAATACTTTGTTACAGGCAATTTCAAATAGATGAGTGGAAAACAATATCATGAAAGTTTATTGATAGTTAAATGAAACATGTTTAATAGAAGACAACTAGTCTATGTAACAGTTGCCTTGTAAATTCTAGTTCCATAATTTTTTGTGCAATACTTATTCACCAATGAGCAACCTTTAGGCATATCTTTTGTTGAAGAGACAAGCTCCACATTGTAATGGCTATTTCAACAATGAAACCCAACCAATATATTTTCTCACACATTTTGCAATATACTTTCCCATACACATATATATACATATATATATATATATATATATACATATATATATAACATATAATATATATATATACACACACACACATATATATACATACATTTATACATACATACATAAATACATATATATATACATACATACATACATACATACATACATACATATATATAAATACATATATACATATATATACATATATATCTACTCTACATTCAAGCTCCACTATGTGGCTCTAAATATTATAGAGAAAAATGCAAATTCTAACAAGATTATAAGGAGAACACTCAAGAACCACACAAATTAAGATAGGAGTGATTGCATATATATGGATATGCAAAGGCTTTCTTATCTGTTTGAAGTTTCCAATGGGATTTTCATCAGCCAAGTCGTGAATAGGATTTCTCGTACAATAGTTGTTTCACAATTTCTCTATTGCTCTATAATATTTAATTCCACCCTATGCATCTCACATTTTTTGTGTAATGTGCAAGGAAGTACATTGATTAAGTTGCATTGTCGAAAGAGCCATTGTTCCTACAATCTGCTATTAAACCAGTAGGGAGAACACATCTCAGGCAGGGCTCTATTACCAACCAACACAACAATGCCACTTTCAACAATGCAACCTAGTCAATATATTATCCTCACAAAACTTTTTAAAATGGATAATAGAAGAGGAAAGCTACCATAATGAAGAGTTTCTTATGGCAAGAGTTGAAACATATGAGGAAGAAAATATATATATATATATAACACTACAATCATTATTTGAACAATGCAACTTAATCAAAGTATACTTTGCCACACTACAATATTCAATATTGCATTTACTTCATTTGCTCCTATTGCACAACAACGAAAAAATGTGTTAACCCTTACAAAAGAAAACACCTACCATTCACCTTCTATGTATCAAGGTCACCACCTCCACCATCACCAAACCGTGCATAATATATATATACACACACAAACACACTCTCTCTCTCTCACACACACACACACACACACACACACACATATATATATATGTATACACATATACATATATACGTATACATATATGCACACATATACATATACATATATATATACATATACGTACACATATACATATATATACATATCTAGATATATACATATGTAGAGACATATATACACTTTGTTCATCTTTGGTGTTATACACATTTTCTACAACTAGCCCCTTCATATCCCTCTAATTGATTTCACTTCAAATCCTTACAAACAAGATGTTGTAGATTGTGAATTGCTACGTAATTTATTCTTGCCTTTGCCTATATAGATTTGCACATTCATTGAGCTGCCATGGTTTTCATTTTACTTTGGTGCCCACCTTCTTTGTAGTCTACTAACAAATAGAGGAATTGTATAACAATAGCTGCATTATCTGCCATTGAGTATTATAGAGAAATGGGGAAATTGTAACAGAACTATTAGTAAAACATACATACATACATATATTTATGCATACATACATATATATATAGGTGGAAGTAGACATGCATTGATCTTTTCGAAGACTTTAAAATATATTTTCCTTAATCGTTCTATCCATGTGTTGTGATGATGTGCATTTTCCTTCATTGCACTTGTTTAATAAAAAAATAAATATAAATATGCTTCTAGGGCTAATAAATATAAAGCTAGGAGATAAAATTATATTGTACCTAGACCAATCTATATAACACTTCACTTGTCAATTCAAAATCAAAGCTACATGATTTGGCACTCACTAATATAGGAAAATACTGAAAGTATAAAAGATCTATCAAAAAGACATTTACCATGCAACACCAGGCAAACTAATTTCATCTATATATAGGTGTGCATGTATAGGTATGTATATGTTTACATGTATATATGTATGCATATGTGCACATATTTCTATGTATAGGTTTACATGTATGTATGCATGCATATGTGTACATGTATATATACTTATATATGTATACATGTATATATATGTCCATATGTTTACATGCATATATATGTGCATGTTTTACATGGGTATTTCTGCATAAGTGATTAATATATTGTTCATGCTTTTTGGGCTCTGCTTATTTTTCCTTTTGATAGTAGGTTGGAGGGTTTTAACACTGGTGTGCTAAAAAATCTATGAGAAAGTATAGGTATATACACATGTGTATACATGTGTTGGTGTGTTTATATGTGTGTGTGTGTGTTTGTGTGTGTGTTTGTGTATGTATATGTATATATATATATATATATATATATATATATATATATATATATATATATATATATATATATATATATATATCTGTGTATATGTTTACATGTATATATACGTATATATGTATACATGCATATATATGTCTATATGTTTACATGTATATATATATATGTATGTTTACATGGTTATTTTGCATAAATGATTAATTTATTGTTAATTTGTCCCGACCTCTGCTGATTGTTCCTTTTGATAGCAGGCTGGATAGTTTTAACACTGATGTATTGCAAAATGTGTGAGAAAGTATATTGATTAAATTGCATTGTCAAAAGATTCTTCTCAAATGGGAAGAGATAATATATTTTTTGATGAAATTAAGAAGATTTAACTACAGTTTTCCCTATAGCAACGGGTATAAAGCCAAAAATGAACAACGATAACTACAAACAATAAACAAGGGCCACAAAAATTACTGGCCCCAACCATATTTTTTTGATGAAAGGAAGAAGATTTAATTGTAATTTCCCTAAACCCACATTAAATAGAGCTCCCAAAGCCAATATGTAGCAATAATCTATGCAAAATGAGGACAACCCCATAGACTCCATTGGAAATTTGAGCTACATCACTTCACACCACATATTATACACAAATACAAAAATTGTAAAAGAGTTATTAGAATAACACTTGACACCCAAATATTAGTAACCCTAACCATATTTTTTCCACCAAAGGAATAAGATTTAACTGCAATTTCTCCACCCACAAAGAGCAATAATCTCTTTCAACTCTCAAAAATGGGTATAACTCCAAAGATAGAAACATATAACAAGAAGACATTAACAATAAATTAATCATCAAAGAAAAACACCCATGCAAACATCAATATAACACCACAACCTCCATTGAAAATTCAAGATACATGACCTGACACTAAATATTATATAGAAATAGAGAAATTGTAAAAAAGCTATTAGAAAAACACTAAACAACCACCAAAGCAATTTTATCTCCAATATGTCAATGGTTTCATACAACCATAAACCCTTCACACACATAGCTACAATTCCTCCTATGGTAATGGTTTCAATTCCAAAGATATGTAACACAGATAATCAAAATAATGGGTTACAGTTTTTGGCCAAACTTGACATTAAAATCAGGATTTTTCACTAGATATTCACTTTCTTACGCCTATAGAAACTAAACCATTAATAATTTGAAGATGAAACAAATTAGTTATTTGTTACATCTTTTGTGTAGATTCTAATTATATTTTAAAAAATAAATTAAAAAATAAATTATGAATCATTTTTTGTATTTTGTAATAACTTGTTTTTTTTACTAATAAGCATTTTTAAAAAGTGATGTTTACTTCGGACTGCATAACTTTTTTTATAGACAGGATACAATTCTAATTTTTAAAATACAAATTTTTCACACCAATATCTAGTGATATTTTTTCATAATTTTTTATTACATATCTTATTTTTAATTAAATTTTCAAGTCAGAGTAATTATAATTTGGACATAGGTGTACTTCAGCCCACAACCTTTTTTGGTATTCATTTGAATTAACTTATTCTTTTTTTGTTGGAATTAGGACATCAATACCTAGTGCACATGTATTTTTTAGAAAAAAAATTCTCTATTTTTCTATTTTTTCGTATGTGTGAAAGAAAGAACTTGATGTTCATTGAAAATCTTACATTCACAAGAAATAAAAAAATTAATATAATAATCAAATTAAACATATTTAAAATTATACTTTTTGGAAAGCTTATAATAAGGGATACATACTTACAAAACATAAATTTTAAATGAATTCATTTGATCACCCAAAAGGTAAATCAAAAGTGGTTTTTTATCAACATTTTGATAGGTGTAGAGGATACTCGATTATAGGTATGGTTTAAATCTAACAAGGTTCTATCCAAGGAGGTTTGATCCAAGGGGGTTTGATTAATCCCTCTTTAACTAAAATCATTTAAATTGAACCTTTAAAGTCTTAAATCATTGTATTTTCTAAAAAATATGTGATTTCAGGCAAAAATTACGATGTCCCAAAAAGTGTAACCCATTATTGTGGCAGCACTAGACCAACATATAACAAGAAGAAATTAACAATACATTAATCAGCTATGCAAAACACCCATGAAAACATTAGTATAGCATCACAACCTCCATTGAAAATTCAAGCTACATGACCTGACACTAAATATTATATAGAAATAGAGAAATTGTAAAAGAGCTATTAGAACAACACTGAACAACCACCAAAGAAATTTTATCTCCAATATTTCAATGGTTTCATACACTACAATTGCTCCCATGGTAATGGATGCAACACCAAAGATACACACAGACAACCAAAATAATAGACCAATAATGTACAAATAACCAACCCTAACATTTTTTGATGGAAGAAAGAAGATTTAAGTGCAATTTCTCCATCCATAGAGAATGATAATCTCTTTCAAATCTCCAAAATGGGTATAAATACAAACAACCAAAACAATAGACCAACAATGAACAAATAGCTAACCCTAACCATATTTTTTGATGAAAGAAAGAAGATTTTGTGTAGTTTCTCCATCCATAGAGAACGATAATCTCTTTCGAAACTCCAAAATGGGTATAACACCAAAGATACAAACATATAGTAAGAAGACATCAACAATAAATAAAACATCTATATAAATTACCCATGTAAAAAGACTTATAGATTCTAGAGCACAACAATTTTCAATCTGGCATAAAATAGTTTGTGAACAACCTACTATCAAACTAGCGATAGAGCTAAAGGAAATGGTTTTTTTACAATAGTCCACTATTAAACCACCAATGAAGCCTTAGGAAAGGGTATGTGCATGATCATCATGGAAAAAAAAGGCCCTTAAGTGGCAAAAAATTTAGAAAAATCAGAGTTAGGCAACTTGACATAAAAATTTGAATGAGTTATCTATATTATTTCAAAATTATGTAAAAACAGAATCTGTAGCAAATTGAATGTAGTTTCAAAACTACTAGGTTTATTTTTAAAAAATCTATTTGGTGAAAATTTGAAATTTCAATGCAAGAGTACTAAAATTTCAGGGAAAAAATAGAAGTAGGTGTATGTCCGACCACCATAACCACAATAAAATGATAATATTTTTTTATAATATTTTAGATATAAGTAGAGGAATCATGTCCGATGTGATGCATATTTTTGTAATTTTTTCTAAGTAAATAATTATGATTTTTTTTTTACAACTGTTAAAAATATAAAAACTTGTATGTCTAACCACCGTAACTTGGTCAAAACTTCATGAAATTCTTTTTTTTTTTAATTATATAGTATGTGAAGCATATAATGTGACACATATTTTGGATTCAAAAAATGTGATACCATTTTAAAGCTATAGATGTTTTTCAATCAGCCTATCAATTAGTACTTTAGTCGTAATTCAAATAGAAAATGAATAATAATTATTTATTAAATTCAAAGTAAAGCATAATTTATATTGGTGGAAAGCTTAGAATATCCTTTAAAAACCTTGTTCATTTCATCAATTTTGGGTAAGAAAATTCATCAACCACATACCCATCATATCGCCACTTTTTGGCCCATCATGATCTTGCACATACCCGCAACGATTTTTACAATGGCCTGCTATGAAATCAATACCACAATGGATGTTTTGACAATGAAAATTAATACAAATTGCTCCTATCATGATGTTTGCAATGGGAAGGATGCACATAGATAACCAAAACCATAAACCAACGGTGAACAAATTACTAACCCTAAGCATATTTTTTTACGAAAGAAAGAACATTTAACTGCAATTCCTCCATCAATATAGAATGATAATCTCTTTCAAATCTCCACAATGGGTATAATGCCAAAGATACAAACATTTGGAAAGAAGACATAGACAATAAATCAACCATCCATGCAAACTACCCATGTAAAATAACTTACAGATTCCGGAGAACACCAATTTTCAATTTGGCATAAGATGGATTCCAAACAGTCTGGTATCAAACTAGTGACGGAGCCAAAGGAAATGATTTTTATTACATTCGTCTACTACAAAACCAACACCACAATTGTTGTTTGCACAATGTAGCTTAATCAAAGTATACTTTCCCAGATTGCTACATTCAATATCACATTTACTTTTTATGTCTGCATTTACTTCGTCCACCTCCATCATACAACAACCACAAAATGCATTAACCATCGGGCAAGCAAGCACTTACCATTCACCTTTTCCTTTTGAGAAGACCACTTCCACCACCTCCAACCCACATATTTGTGAAGGTCCACGTCAAATACTTACCATTCACCTTCCCCATTACAACAACAACATTCTCCACCACCACCAACCAGCATAATTACCAACACCCACATCGCCACAAAAAAAAATAGTGCCCTCCCTGCCGGTCGTCAGACCCTCGGTGCCAGAAAATCCAATTCACGGATAGGCTAATGAAAATCTTGGTGGAAACTTCAAAAAAAATATCCTATCAACTAATTAAGGCAATATATGAATATTGGTCATTTAGAGGATTATTTCTTTAATGGAACAAAATTAAAAATGTCCTCAATTTTGATTAGGATGCAATATCCTTATGAAAGAGCCAAACGTAGCACATTTTCTTTATGTTATAATCATCAATACTCTTAACTTCCCTTTTTATGCAAACCTAGTGAGGGGCCCAACTAAATGAGAAATCACACCAAAAGGCAACCTAAGATAAACCGCTCACTACCACATAGTCCAAAAAATCCAGCAAGATAATTCTTAAGACAAAACTAATAAAAATTCAGTTGTAATGAATTGAGCAACACAATAATCTACTTTCTTAAATTACACTCAAGACGATTTAACATGACACTTGGCAATGGATATAGACATAAACATGGCATCTTCAACAAGACTAAACTTCTATTAGATAACACAAGTTTTCAACTCTCCCATATTTATCATAAATAACACAAAGGAGGGGATTCAACTTCCCCTATTTCCGCATGAAATTTATTTTGCCAAAGATTTTTATAATCAACTCCTACATGTGCTCTCCCCTACTATTTTGTTGCATAGAGACAAAATCTCACTTACCCAAATTTAAGGAGACTCCACACATTGCCAACATCAAATAACTCTTCAGCCAAATTGCATGATTAAAGAATTGTAGTCAATCATTGCAAACTTGTAGTCACAAATATAGAGGCACGATGGGAGCGGGAAACAAATCATCCTCCCCTTCTTACCTTTCCCATTCCTACACAGAAAATATTCAACCAAAAACTATCATCCCTCCTTTCCACCATCCAATACCTTCCAAATATTCATTTTTTCTCTGTCCCAACCATCTACCAACTGCCTCCCTCAAAGGCTCGATCTAGCTTGGATTTTGAATCCAAAGTGGTCTCCCTAAAAGAATGCTCAGCTTAATACAAACAAGACATTAGTAAGAACTAATATAGACAAACCTCCACCAAAGAAAAGCAATAGAACAACAAAATGCAGAGGCATGTAACATACAAAAACTAGAATTGCAGTAAAAAATTTAATAAAAATGATTTGTTTCAAAATAAAAAAAGTTATGTACATACAAACTATAAAAATTAGATAATCAAAAATAGAAATGGGCATTATGTGTACCTTGATTACCAAGCGTAGACACATTTTCATGGAGATGACCACCGAATAAGCACCCACAACATAGGACCATTTTTTCCATTCATATGTGCGCATATACACTCATTAGTTGCAAACGATAATGCAATTAGACATTTTGGTTTGATTGGAAAATAAACTCTCCATCATAGTCCGCCATCAAACCTACAAAACCAACAATCAGTAGAACAAAATTGATTTGCATATGCGTCGCTGCAAAAAAATGAAAATTGATTTTAAAACTCCCGCTCTCTTTAAACATCCCGCTCATTTTTAAATTCTATTGGTTTTTCAAAATCTGTATGTATAGTCCATCCACCATCGTCTATCAACTATGTTTTGTTCATCTGTCTCTGTCTTTGTCCATCGTCAAGTATTTCCATCATGTGTTTTGTCCAGCACTGGGATGGGGGGTGGGATGTTATGTTATAATGTTACATACATAGGTGCTTTTTGTCTATGAGTTATCTTTCTCCTAGTGTATACCCCAAATGATGATGTAATTAATAGTAAATGTCACACAAAGTTCAATTGGTATAGTTAAGGTTAACTTTAAATTTAAATTTGAAAACTAAAAGTGTGGGATTCATTATTACAACTATGCATCTAACCTTGGCATGTCACTGATGTAGATAAGGGGTATAATACTTCTCACAAACTCAAATGGATCAAGATCCAACCACCCTTTTACTCTTGTAACACTTAATCATCAATTTTCACTATTCAAGCCTACTAGCCTAGTAGGTCTCCAAACAAGCTAAACTACACACAAATTTTCAATTCCAACCCAAACCCACAAAAAAAATACACTTTTGGATGCCTTTGAAGGCCTTCAAAAACATATCTAAAAACACTCTTAGGTTACCTTGGAACAATCACTCCAAAACAAGGCTTCATCACTGCTACCAAGGGAAAATTAGCCCACTTTTCCAAATGAACTTGTCTTTATTCTTATCCTCAACACCAAAAATAAATGAGGCAGCATTCCATTGATGTCAAAACCTCCAATTTTACAAATTTTACTTAATGGTATGACCTCCAACATACCTAACCAACAAACCCTTGTTTTTAGCAACTTTCAAAAGGGTTTATTGAAAAATACCCTTCCAGACCTTCTCTAACTTTTCCAACACCTCCAACACATCTAATTGCACCTACACATGCTTAAGTTCAACATATAGCCTTTAACAACTCTAATTCATCAAACCCTAGCACTAAACCACCATTTTCCATACAAATTTCACTTAAAATGCATTAGGACAGTCCTCCAATCTCCATCAAACCTCAACCGCTACTCACCCAAACCATCCAAACATCTTTTCCTAACATATCAAACCCATTCCAAAAGCTACAGTAATGACAGACAGTGGAATGGGTCAAAAATTTACATTTTGAAGACTTTTAAACCCTTAACAAGGTATTCATGAACAATTACAAGAAAATGAGCAAAACTGTAGCACCCCTCCATTTTTGACTCTTTGGATCGTACAATGTTTTTCTTTGTTATGTTTGTTTCTGTTAATACTTTGAATATGGTACTTGGTTACTATTTGATCGCTAACTGTAAAGAGATGTGAATGTTATATTTTGATGTGATGGTATTTTACTCTGATGATATCATTATGGCATGCTTTGGATTAGCTTAGCAGATATTTAATTAATGATGCTTTATGTTTTCAATTATTTTATTGATGTTAGATCCTTCAATTAGCAATTTTGTATTGGTGAAGGGGATGGGATTGTACCACTCGCTTGCAAGCGCCCTACGATTCCAAGATTTCCTCTTCAAGGTGTGTTTTATAATGTTATATATATATGCATGTTCAATATACTCTTTGTGCGCAGGTTGACAGGTACAGAACATCGACTCCACCTGATTTCATAGGTTTGAGTGTGTCCATTGGCCAACAGTTTTTGATTGGGAGATAGTAGCTAGGTTTTTCGTGCCAAGTCATCACCCTATTCATAGTGTGTCATCGGGTTTTAGTCAGGTTAAGTTGTCTCTTTTTTGTTTATCTCTCCTTGATTTATTTAATTTCAAGTTGGAAAAGGCAAATAAATGGCTTTATGTATTTAAGTTATTTATTAAATTTATCTAGTTGTAGTGTTAGAATTGTTACTTAATTTATTAATTAATTTAATTTAATCAATAAAATAATCTAATCTTGGATTAGATTTATTTTATTGATTATTTAAATTAATTGGATGGGATATTTTGGGGAAAATTGACTAAAATTTGGGGGAACATATTTCATTTTAAAAATAAATAGATTGATGTTAAAAGAAAAGGGGAGTTCTTCATGTTTGATATGCATTATTGGAAATTGGGTGAGGATTTTGAAAGAGTTTTGGAAAAATCATCTTCCAAGGAAGCTCAACTTTCTTCTTCAAACTCTCCTTCAAGCTTCAGATTACAGGTTCTCCTTGTTTATTGTTTTGGAAATTTTCATTTTCAATTTGAAAACTTGTTGCAAACATTTTTGAAAACCCTGTTGAAATCTTGAAGAAATTTAGATTTTTTGTAGAAAAACAAAACTTGCAACAGAAATTTTCAAGTTTAACAATAGAAAAATGGAAAGAAACAAAATGAAATTTGAAAACATATATTTGGATGTTGAAATGTTTCATATTAAAATTGAAATTGAAACTAGGAACTTGTGTTTGAAAATTAATTTTACTATAAATTTTCTGTAGAAAATTTGCACAATTTGACTGTAAAACAATGGAAATATTTATATCTATATATATATATATATATATACATATATATATTATGTTATATATATATATATTTATGAATTTTCTGTTAGACTAGAGAAATTTTTTGTTTTTATAAAAAAAACAATTTACAAAGAAAAATTTATGTGCAAATAGGGGAGGCTTATTTTAAATGTTTTATTAAATATATATATATATATATATATATATATATATATATATATATATATATATATATATATATATATATATTTAGTGGTAGGGGAGGGGGCAGCCATGGCTGCACACACCCGCCCCAGGGAGGGCGTTGTTGTGGCAGTGCTCCCCACACCTTGTGTGGGGGAAGCGCTGCCACAGGTAGCGCTGCCTCCATAGGGGAGGTTGGGCACAACCTATGGCTATGTCCCCTCTCCCTTTTGGGGGCCCACGAGGTCAACCAATAATTCACTTTTTTTATTTTAACTTTATTTTTATTAATTTTATTTTATATTATATATATATAATATATTATAAACTAAATAAATATTTTTATTATTATTTAAATATATATATATTATATTTTAAATAATTAGGATTTGTTTTAATTAGTTGGAATATAAAATGATTTTTTTTTTTAAATATATATTTAAATATATGGATTTTAAGATGATTATTCTATTATCATAGATTGAAATAAAATTGGCTTTATAATAAATGTTTTTATTTAAAAAGTTGATTTTTATTATTATGTGTAATTGGAGAAAACATAATTAAATTATTAGCTTAAGTTCCTTAACGTTGTCAATATAATTTTAATTACTTTTGAGAAGTTGCAAATAATGTTAATTATTCTTATTTGATTACATGCAATATGTTATTACCTTGCTTGGATTTAGGAAATCCTAAAGTAGGATAGTAATTTTCCTAATTTTTCTTTTCGTTATGAAATCTCCCTCTTTCGTGATGTTAGGTAAATGAAGTTATTTGTTATGTAAGTCTTCCAGATGGGGTTTTCATGTGATTGTGTGGGTTGCTGTAACATCTTAGTCAACCTTTGAATTGCCTTGGGTAGTGCATCTTATTGGATCTAGTTAGATACCCAGTTATCGTGAACGGCGTGTGTTGACTTTATGTCATGGATAGGGAGTTTTATCCTTAGGTCGCACTTGTATACCCTGGGGTTGTGGAGTTATTCCACGTGTTGTCTTAGAGGAGTGGCTTGCAATGAGGGTCGACACACAAAGTGGTGTCAGGGTAACTCATTGTAAGTTAGTTAATCCAGTGATAACGAAAATAAACTTATGAGAGGTTTAGGTAGTATCAAACACTTAATAAGATTAATTTTTCCTCGCTCATGGATGCAAGGGCTTGTATAGACTTGGGATGGGATGAGAAGGCCTGGAATGGCAAGATCGTTATCTCATCTTTACAAGAGATAACTGATTCTGCATTGGTTTGCATGAGGGGTTGGGAGTCATTAGAGGTTTCCAAGATATCTCGAGATGGGGGTTGGGACCTAGGAAGACTCACCAGGATATCCCATGTAACATTGTGATGACACTTCTCCTAAGTCAACGATATGTTTGTATCAGTGATGCAATTGATTATTTAACTCTGGAAGTATTGTAACCATTGTGTTAAGTTATGTTGTACTTGTATTTAATTCAATTTAGTTATGTGTATCTTGTGTCTAGAGGTAGATGGTCTTGTTTAGGAATCCTTGTTGCTATCTCCTAGCACAGGGGGTGAGCCTTCAGGTATCACATGGTTGGGTGGAATGTGTACCTTAGTGTGTTGGGTCTTCTTCTTGTTCGTGTGGACAAGATTTCCAGTTGGAGAGCTCATGGGATTTAGTTTCATTTCATGCTTTATTGTTTTCAGTTGAATCTTGTAATTTATTACCCCTCATTTGTTATTGAGGTGGAAGATGTAATTTGTAACCATGTTTATTGGATTTACCTCATTCGGGGAATGAGAGTTGTAATTTTATTGTTAAATTATGTTATTTGAAACCATGTGGTATTCTTTATTCTTAGATGTAATTTATCATGTATGGAATGTATGTGTACTTAAATTATTAAATAATTAAATTAATAACATTTTGTTTCCACAGTTCATGATGCTGGTATGCAAGATTTTTGGATAAACTGTGTGTGATTTTTATATCATCAACGTTTCGGATCATACTCCATGATCCATCATCAGGATGATTAGCAGTAGAGTGAGAATGAGAGAGAGCAAGCAGACTTGGATATAAAGGAGAGGGAAGAGAGGTTTCGGAAGGTTGAGAGGCATGCTCCCCACAAAAAAATAACATAAATATAAATATATAAATGAAAAGACAACACCCAAGTATAAATCTGAAATATATATGCAAAGGATAGTGAGAAAGATAAGGCAGAAACAAAGCAAATACAAATGTAAGAAATTAAAGGACAAACGAAAATAAACAAATAAATAAGAATTAAAAATTATTGAAAAATAAATAAAGAAGGAACCATTATAATAATGGATAAAAGAAAAAAGGAAATTGATAATAGAGTAGATGAGAAGTAGATAAAATGATAATAAATAATAATTAAAGAGCAAAAACAACCACACAAACCCAAATAAATAAAAGTATATAAATAAAAACACCAAAACATAAATATGTCAATTTCAAAAACTCAATATTTGATGGATCAAAAAGTCTAAGAAATATTATAAGAGTGTGTGGTAGATGAAATTGAAAGATGAGAAAATAAAACCAAAAAAGGAACCAACAAGATGAAACTAAAAAGAAATTGATAAAAAATAGAAGAGAAGTAAATAGAATTAAATAAAAACTAATAATTAAGAAGCAATTAAGGAGCAAATAATTAGTGATTAAAGAGCAAGGAAATGATAAATTAGAATAGATAAGAAGTAAGAAGAAAAAAGAAAAAGATGATAAATAATAATTAAAGATGAAAAGTAAATAGAAATAGATAATAAATAAATAATAGAATAGGTGAGAAGTGAAAAGAAATAGATAACAAATAATGATTAAGGATGAAAAGTAAATACAATTGGATAATAAATAAATAATAGAATAGATGAGAAGTAAATAGAAAAGGATAATAAATAATAAAAAGATGAAGCAATCAAGAGATGAAAAATTAAATTAACAAAACCAATCAAATGATGAAAAATAAAATCCCAAGAGAAAACAGAACAACAGTGAAAGTGAAAAGGAAATTGATGATATAGAGTAGATGAGAAGTAAATAAAAGGATAATAGAAGAAAAGTAAATAGAGTAAAATAGAATAAAAGAAGCACCAAAAGTGAATAAAAGTAAATAAAAGTAATAGAAGATGAAAAGTAAGCGAAAGTAAATAATAGAAGCAACAAAAGTAGATAAAAGGATAATAGATGAAAAATAAATAGGATGAAATAGAATAATAGAAGCAACAAAATGAAAGTGAAAAAGGGAATGAAAAAATAGAATAGATGAGAAATACAAAGAGAAGATAATAAATAATAATTAAAGATGAAAAGTAAAAAAATAGATAATAACTAAATAATAGAAAAGAAGAGAAGTAAAAAAGAAATAGATAATAAATAATAAATAAAGATGAAAAATAAATAGAAATAGATGATAAATAAATAATAGAATAGATGAGAAGGAAATGGAAAAAGATAATAAAATGAAGCAATCAAAAGATGAAAAATAAATTAACATATCAATAAAAGAAACCACCAAAACATAAAAATATGAATATATATAAAAGAAACCACCAAGACATAGAAATGTATGAATAATGGAGAGAAATTAACAGACCAGAAAAGAGAACAAAGGGGAAGCAATAAAAAGATGTATGCATAACGCAGGGAAATTAAAAGACAAGAAAAGAAAATCAAAAGGAACCAACAAAGAGGAAAAACAGGGGAGGGGAGAGGAAAGAAGGAAAGACAAGCAAGGAGAGGAGGGGACGGTGGGGTGGGAGAGGAGAGGAGAGTCGGGGTGAGGAACGGAAGCGAAAGCAGGGATCAAGAAAGATTTGGGGGGATGACATTGATGCTATTTAATAAGGGTTTCCAGGAGAAACTTAGAGCCCAAATAATTAAATGTTATGTTTTCAATTCATGTTTCTTGTTTGGGTTTTAAGTAATCTCAGTATCATAACCTTAGAGGTTGTTGGCAATGGTTAATGAACTTGCATGTTAATTGTACTTTAAAAAAAAAAATGTACATTTTGAGTAGTTAATTGCAACTTCCTCTAGGGTTGTGTGGTGAGGCATTACACATGGTATCAGAGCCCGGATTTAAACACTAGGTACTCTGGGATTATGATGAACCCATTAAGCTTTTAGTTGTGTAGGTTTTAAGTTGTGTACCTTGCCTAATACCTTGATGTGTCTGTGCAAGATTATGCCTCCCAAACGCGTAAGAGGTAGAGGGTGTGGATGTGGTCATGTAGGCGGTTGTGAAGGGAGTCAGCATGACTCTCCTCATCTTGTTCCTCTTATACTAGATTTGGAAGAAGACCAGGAATCTCAGAATGTTTCAGGGGTATAGATAAGTAGAAAATCCTCTAGGGATTGAGGCTGCACGTAGAGCACATGAGGAGGCATTAGCACTCCTTGGTCAAAGGCAAGTCATGATTCAGTGTAATATTACTGAGAGGGAAGTTCCACCTTAGACAGAGACCCATATGAGAGATTTACTCAGGGCACGTCCCCCATTGTATGATGGAGTAGGCACTAGGTTAGAGGCTAAGACATGGCTCATAGACCTGGATAGGTGTTTTGCGATGCATCCTTATGGCAGCAATACCAAAGCATGGTGCACTATCATGCATCTACGGGGATTCACATCCACATGGTGGAGGTTGGAGGAGTAGAAGCTCCACATTGACATCAACTCTGTATCTTGGGAAATTTTTCTAGAACGGTTCAGTGCTCGTTTCCTATCTGAGCACTGGCATCAACATCAAGGAGATGAGTTTCACGCCTTGCGTCAGTTGGCCTTATCAGTTGAGCAGTATGAGTGATGCATCTATGAGCTCAAACAATATGCAGGGGTAGGAGATGATGAGGGGATGTTGTTCCACCATTTTGTCAAGGGCTTAAACACCCGTCGTAGTAGAGGTGTGAGGGTTTTCAAACCCAAGACCATGGAGGCAGCGGTGAAGAAAGCACATCTGGTAGAGGAGAATCTGGCTTTGGCACTGGGAGGCCATATGGGTGTTTAGATAGGCAGCAGTTCAGCAATAGGGTCTAGTGCTAGAGGAGGTCAGCCTTAGGGAGGTGCACCTTCCAGAGCTTAGCAGGGATCATTGTAGAGTGGTCAGCAGCAACAGCAGGTTTCTCAGGGGAAACGTAAAGGTTTCCAGCAGAGGTAGGGGGACAAGAACTAAAGGTGTATGAAATGCTTCAGCTTTGATCAACCAGTGCAAAATTCTTAGTCCACTTTCAAGGGTATTGCACAGTAGTCTAGTGCACCACCTGGAGCCAGGGGCTATGGCAGAGGTACTGGGTATTTCTCATGCGGCCAGTAGGGTCATATAGCTAGAATGTGTCCCAACAAGGGCACATCTGGGTTTTCTCAGGGACCTGCGACATCTGAGCTGACAGTTGGAGATACAGGTCGAGGGCATCATGTTTTTGCAGTAGTTGATAATGGCCAAGAAGAGCATCAGGGTACCATTGTTGAGACATATGGTATGTTGTTGGGTAACCTAGTTACTATTTTGTTTGATTCTAGAGCGTTAGACTCCTTCATTTCTTCTTTCATTGTGGTATGATGTAGACTAGTTGCAGTAAGGCAATTTGATAGGTAGCAGGTTCAGTTAGCCTCAGGTGCAAGAGTTGCATCACATTCCCTTGTACCAGATTGTAGATTGGAGGTTGGAACTCTCCATACTATGTTGGACCTCTGAGTTATTCCATTGGGTTCTTATGACATTGTCATAGGGATGGATTGGTTAGAGGCGCATTGTGCGGTCATAGATTGTCGACGTAAGTCAATTCGATGCATTGAGGCATCTGGAAGAGAAGTAGAGATAGTGGGTGTTTAGAGGCCGATTTCCTTGAGGGTCATCTGGAGAAGAGAAAGTCTCTCTTGATAGTCACCCCATTCTTCAGGAGTATTCCGATGTCTTTCTAGATGAGATTCCAGGGATGCCACCTCAAAGGGATATAGAATTTAAAATAGACCTTGTGCCTGGATCGGAACCCATTTCATGAGCTCCTTATCATATGACCACCTAGGAGCTGAAAGAGCTTTGCTTGCAGCTTGAGGAGTTGTTAGAGAAGGGTTTTATTCACCCTATTGTTTCTCCATGGGGAGCACCAGTTATCTTTGTGAAGAAGAAGGATGGTTCACCTCAATTATGTATTGATTACCAACAATTGAACAAAGTAACCATCAGGAATCGATATTCGCTTCCTAGGATTGATGATCTATTCGACGAGATCAAGGGTGCCATGATCTTTTCAAAGATTGATCTTAAGTCAAGATATCCTCAGCTTCGTATCTTCAAATCGGACATCCATAAAACAACATTTTGAACATAGTATGGTCACTATGAGTTCATATTAGTACCATTTGGGTTGATGAATGCACCCTCTGTGTTCATGAGTTTGATAAACGGGGTATTTCATACGTACCTAGACATATTTTTCCTTGTGTTCCTTGATGACATTTTGATATACTCTAGGATAGTGGAAGAGCATGAGGAACATTTGCGGTAGGTATTACAGTGCTTATAGGATAATCAGCTTTATGCTAACCTGTCAAAGTGTGAATTCTTCAAGACTGAGGTCTAGTACCTTGGTCATGTGATCTCAGGGGAAGGTATTTCAGTGGATCCTGCAAAGATCCAAGCGATCTCAGATTGGCCTACACTCACGAATGTGGCAGAGATATGTAGCTTTATGGGGCTAGCAGGTTATTACAGGCATTTTGTGCAAGGTTTTTTGAGAATAGGGTATCCTATCACCTCCCTTCAAAGGAAACAGAAGAGCTTTGAGTGGTCAGAGAAGTGTGAGGCAGTGTTTTAGGATCTTAAGGAGAAGCTATCTAGTGCACCAATACTTGCGATACTGGATCCGACTGGGGACTTTGTCTAGTTTGTACAGATGAGTCCTTTGAGGGATTAGGTGCAGTGTTGATGTAGGAGGGGTGTGTCATTGCATATGAGTCATGAAAGCTCAAGGTTCATGAGCTGAACTACCCCACGCATAATCTCGAGTTAGCAGAAATTGTACATGCCTTGACAAGATGGAGGCATTTCCTTCTTGGCCATAGGTTTGATCTGCACAGTGATCACAGAAGCCTTCAGTATATTTTCATGCAGCCCAACCTTAATGCTAGGCAGAGGCGTTGGATGGAGCTTCTCTGTGAATATGACTTTGAAGTGAAGTATATCTAGGGAAAGGATAATTTCATAGCGGATGACCTGAGTAGGAGGAGACATGAGATATCTGAGTTGACTCTTGTTGTAGATTTGCAGAGTCAGATTCTTTCTGCCTTTCTAGCGGATAGTTGGTATCAGGAGGTTAGGACAAAGATTGAGTCAAGCAAACCCCTTGAGGGCAGGTATTCAAGATATTCTTTGGATTCAAATGAGATATTGAGGCACATGGGATGCACATACATTCCTTCATTAGGCGATCTTCACACCTTGGTCATGGCAGAAGCACATCATGCACCTTATTTAGCCCATCCAAGGGTGAAGAAGATGTATGCAGATTTGCGTCAGTTGTATTTCTAGCCAGAGATGAAGCACAATATTGTGGATTATGTGTCGTGATGTCTTGAGTGTTAACGGGTGAAGGCTGAACACCAGCATCTAGCAGGGCTTTTGCAACCACATTTAGTACTAGAGTGGAAGTGGGATATAATCTCATTGGATTTCATTTTTGGTTTACCCAACCCTTTAAGATGACATGATGCGATTATGGTGACAATTGATAGGTTGACGAAGGTGGCACAATTCTCACCTATTCGCTCTTCTTATACTACATCATTTGTAGCCAGAGTGTTCATGGAGAACATAGTGAGGTTACATGGTATTCCACATCAGATTATTTCTGACAGGGATCCAATGTTCACCTCAGCTCTTTAGACTTCATTACAGCATGTGATGGGGACATAGTTGAACTTCAGTTCAGCTTATCACCTAGAGACAGATGGATAGACTGAGAGGGTCAATTAGATCCTCGAGGACATGTTATGTATATATGTAATGGACCAGCAGACACGATGGGAAGATTATCTCTATTTGGTAGATTTTACATATAATAATGGTTTCCAAAGTTCTATCATCATGCCTCCATTCCAGGAATTGTATGGGCGACCATGTCGTACTCCCTTGAGTTGGGAACGACTTGAGGACAGAGTGACTTTGGGTCCTAAGATGTTGCAGAACATGGAGCAACAGGTGGATAGGATTAGAGAGCACTTGGTGGTAGCACAGGATAGGCAGAAGAAGTATGCAGATGCGCATAGAGTGGATCGTCAGTTTTCTGTAGGCGATAGAGTCTTCTTACGAGTGTTCGTGAAAGAGTCCCATCTGTTATGGGAAGGGCTGTAAGTTGGCGCCTCATTTTGTCAGACCCTTCGAGATACTCAAGAAGATTGGTCTAGTTGCTTACTGTCTTGCTTTACCGCCTAGTCTCTCACATATTCATGATTTTTTCATGTTTTAGTTCTTCAGTTGTACCATCCAGACATTTCTCATGTACTTGATTGGAATGCATTATAGGTAGAGGATGGACAGCTGGCTTTAGAGATTGTGGCCGTAATGGAGCACAAACGCTCACTCTTCAAGGGCAAGATATTGATCAGGTTAGGATCTAGTGGGATCCTAGGGATGACACATCATCCACTTGGGAAGATGCAGCTAGAATGAGGGAGCTCTATCCCTCCTTGTTTGCAAGCTTCCAGGAATAAGCCTAACCCTAGGGGGGAGGATGTAGCACCCCTCCATTTTGGGCTCTTTGGATCGTACAGTGTTTTTCTTTGTTATGTTTGTTTCTGTTAATACTTTGACTATGGTACACTTGGTTACTATTTGATCGTTAATTGTAAAGCAATGTGAATGTTATATTTTGATGTGATGGTATTTTACTCTGATAATATCATTATGGTATGCTTTGGATTAGCTTAGCAGATATTTAATTAAAGATGTTTTATGCTTTTGATTGTATTATTGATGTTAGATTCGTCAATTAGTAATGTTGTATTGGTGAAGGGGTTGGGATTGTACCACTCACTTGCGAGCGCCCTACGGTTCTGAGATTTCCTCTTCACGGTGTGTTTTATAATTATATATATATGCATGTTCGATATACTCTTTGTTCACAGGTTAACAGGTACAAGACATCGACTCCACTTGATTTCACAGGTTTGAGCGTGTCCATTGACCAATGGTTTTCGACTGGGAGATAGTAGCTAGGTTTTTCGTGCCAAGTCATCACCCTAGTCATAGTGTGTCGTCAGGTTTTAGTCGGGTTAAGTTGCTTCTTTGTTGTTTATCTCTCATTGATTTATTTAATTTCAAGTTGGAAAAGGTAAATAAATGGCTTTATGTATTTAAGTTGTTTATTAAATTTATCTAGTTGTAGTGTTAGAACTGTTACTTAATTTATTAGTTTTAGAATTATTATTTAATTTATTAGTTTTAGAATTGCTACTTAATTTATTAATTTATTTAATTTATTTAATAAAATAATCTAATCTTGGATTAGATTTATTTTATTGGTTATTTAAATTAATTGTGTGGAATTAAATCAAGTTATTCATTTTGGAAATTATAATTGTTAAATTCTTTTTGAAATGGAAATTTTTAAAAGTGTTAAAAAAAATTTTGAAGGAAATTTTTAAAGTTAAATTCTTTTGGAAATGAAAATGTTTAAAAGCATTTAAATTCATTTGAAATAGGATTTAAAAAAAAAAAAAAGTCATGTTGAAAAGAAATTTGTTTTTTTTTTTTAATTTTCAAAAAGACAAAATATCTCCAAAAATGGATATTGGAGTAATAACTATGGTGGATGGGATATTTTGGGGAAAGTTGACTAAAATTTGGGGGAAGATATTTCATTTTAAAAATAAATATATTGTTATTAAAAGAAAAGGGAGCTCTTCATGTTTGATATGCATTATTGGAAAGTGGGTGAGGATTTTGGAAGAGCTTTGGAAAAATCATCTTGCAGGGAAGCTCAACTTTCTTCTTCAATCTCTCCTTCAAGCTTCAGATTATAGGTTCTCCTTGTTTATTATTTTGGAAAATTTCATTTTCAATTTGAAAACTTGTTGCAAACATTTTTGAAAACCCTATTGAAATCTTGAAGAAATTTAGATTTTTGTAGAAAAACAAAACTTGCAACAGAAATTTTCACTTTTAACAATAGAAAAATGGAAAGAAACAAAATGAAATTTGAAAACATCTATTTGGATGTTGAAATGTTTCATATTAAAATTGAAATTGAAACCAGGAACTTGTGTTTGAAAATTAGTTTTATTGTAAATTTTCTATAGAAAATTTGCAAAATTTGACTAAAATAATTGAATATTATATATATATATATATATATATGAATTTTCTGTTAGACTGGAGAAATTCTCTATTTTTATAAAAAGAAAATTTTACACAGAAAAATTTATGTGCAAACAGGGGAGGCTTATTTTAAATGTTTTATTAAAAAATATATATATAAATAAAAATATATTTAGTGGCAAGGGAGGGAGTAGCCATGGTTGCACACAGCCACCTCAGGGAGGGCACTGTTGTGGAAATGCTCCCCACACCCTGTGTGGGGGAAGTGCTGCCACAGGCAATGCCACCTCCACAGGGGAGGTAGGGCGCAACCTATGGCTGCGTCCCCTCTCCCTTTTGGGGGCCTGCGGGGTCAACCAATAATTTATTTTTTCGATTTTAATTTTATTTTTATTAATTTTATTTTATATTATATATATATAATATATTATATTTTAAATAAATATTTTTATTATTATTTAAATATATATATATATAATATATATATATATTATATATAAAATATTATTATATATTTTAAATAATTGGGATTTATTTTAATTAGTTGGAATATAAAATGATTTTTTTTATTAAATAAATATTTAAATATATGGATTTTAAGATGATTATTCTATTATCATAGATTAAAATAAAATTGACTTTATAGTAAATGTTTTTATTTTAAAAGTTGATTTTTATTATTATGTGTAATGGGAGAAAACATAATTAAATTATTAGCTTAAGTTCCTTAACGTTGTCAATATAATTTTAATTACTTTTGAGTAGTTGCAAATAATGTTAATTATTCTTATTTGATTACATGCAATATGTTATCGCCTTGCTTAGATTTAGGAAATCCTAAAGTAGGATAGTAATTTGCCTAATTTTTCTTTTCGTTATGAAATCTCCCTCTTTCGTGATGTTGGGAAAATGAAGTTATTTGTTATGTAAGTCTTCCAGATGGGGTTTTCATGTGATTGTGTGGGTTGTTGTAATGTGTTAGTCAACCTTTGAATTGGCTTGGGTAGTGCGTCTTATTGGATCCAGTTAGATACCCGATTATCGTGAATAGGGTGTGTTGACTTTATGTCATGGATAAGGAGTTATTATCTTTAGGTCACACTTGTGTACCCTTGGGTTGTCGAGTTATTCCACGTGTTGTCTTAGAGGAGTGGCTTGCAATGAGGGCCAACACACAAAGTGGTGTCAGGGTAACTCATTGTAAGTTAGTTAATCCAATGATAATGAAAATAAACTTATGAGAGGTTTAGGTAGTATCAAACACTTAATAAGATTAATTTTGCATCTCTCATGGATGCAAGGGCTTGTATAGACTTGGGATGGGATGAGAAGGCCTGGAATGGAAAGATCGTTATCTTGTCTTTACGAGAGATAATTGATTCCTCATTAGTTTGCATTAGGGGCCGGGAGTCATTAGAGGTTCCTAGGATATCCTGAGATGGGATCAGGACCTAGGAAGACTTACCAGGATATCCCATGTAACATTGTGATGACACTTCTCCTAAGTCAGCAATATGTTTGTATCAGCAATGCAATTGATTATTTAACTCTGGAAGCATTGTAACCATTGTGTTAAGTGATGTTGTACTTGTATTTAATTCATTTCAATTATTTGTAGCCTATGTCTAGAGGTAGATGGCCTTGCTTAGGAATCCTTGTTACTCTCTCCTAGCATGGGGGGTGAGCTTTCGGGTATCACATGGTTGGGTGGAACATGTACCTTAATTCATTGGGTCTTCTTCTTGTTCGTGTGGATGAGAATTACAGTTGGAAGGCTCGTGGGATTTAGTTTCATTTCATGCTTTATTCTTTTCAATTGAATCTTGTAATTTATTACCCCTCATTTGTTATTGAGGTGGAAGATGTAATTTGTAAACATGTTTATTGGATTTACCTCATTCGGGGAATGAGAGTTGTAATCTTATTGTTAAATTATGTTATTTGAAAACATGTGGTATCCTTTATTCTTAGATGTAATTTATCATGTATGGAATGTATGTGTACTTAAATTATTAAATAATTAAATGTTATGTTTTCAATTCATGTTTCTTGTTTGGGTTTTAAGTAATCTCAGTATCGTAACCTTAGAGGTTGTTGGCAATGGGTAGTGAACTTGCATGTTAATTGTTCTTTAAAAAAAAAAAATTGTAGGTTTTGAGTAGTTAATTGCAACTTCTTCTAGGGTTGTGTGGTGGGGCATTACAAAAACAACCACCAATTTCAATATTAAGAGCTCAAACCAAGGTATGTGCAGGATCATCATGGAAAAAATAGGCCCTTAAGTGGCAAAAAAATTAGAAAAATTAGAGTTAGGCAACTTGACGTAAAAATTTGATTAAGTTATCTATATTATTTCAAAAATATGTAAGAATAGAATTTGTAGAAAATTGAATGTAGTTTCTAAAATACTGGGTTTTTAAAAAAAATAAAAATCTATTTGGTGAAAATTTGAAATTTCAATGCAATAGTACTTAAATCTCAAGGGAAAAATAAGTAGGTGTCTGTCTGACCACCCTAACCATAATAAAATCATAATTTTTTTTATAATATTTTAGATAGAATTAGAGGACTCATGTCCTGATGTGATGCATATTTGTTTGTAATTTGTTTCCAAGTAAATAATTAATTATGATTTTTTTATTACAACTTTTAAAAAATATAAAAAACTCGTATGTTTGATCATCTTAACTTGGTCAAAACATCATGAAATTCATTTTTTCTTTTTATAATCCTATATTATGTGAAGCATATAATGTGACACATGTTTTGGATTCAAAAAATGTGATACCGTTTGAAAGCTATAGATGTTTTTCAATCAGTCTATCAATCAGGACTTTAGTCATAATTTGAATAGAAAATGAATAATAATTACTTATTAAATTTAAAGTAAAGCATAATTTATATTGGTTGAAATCTGATAATCTCCTTTAAAAACCCTTTTCATTTCATCAATTTTGGGTAAAAAAAAAGTCATTAGCCACATACCCATCATATTGCCACTTTTTGGCCATCATGATCCTACACATACTCACCAAACAAAAATAAAATATAACTCATGCCTCTTAATGAATTCAAAACATTTTATATAAAACTACTGATGTACAAGCCATACAAGTCTAAGACAATAAGGAAAGATACAAAAAATCTAAAAATATAGGGGCCTCAATTGATTTTTCCCACTTCAAATCTTCAAGAGAGGTCTTACATCGACAGTTTCCTCCTATTTATGCTTTTTCCTTCAACAACTAACTAACCCAATGTACAAAAATTCATTTTAAATACTATGACTATTGGTCTTCCCATAACTTGCCATTTTACAACTTTTACAACATTACATTTTTGCATATTTTGGCAACTTTTACATAATATGGCATTTTTGACAAAAATGGCATAACTTGACAATGTAAAACCCCACAAAGTCCTAAATCACCTTAACCATGGTCTAACATGACCTTATTTAATAACAAAATGACTTAAACCACCTAGAATCTAACATATTACCTCAATTGACAACTTTTACAATAGAAATGTACTTGGTGCTCCTGCACCATACACCCGACCTTGAATGTTTTACAGGTCTCTTGGAATGTGAGTTGTAGCTTGTCCACACCTATAAAATTCATCTCCTTCATCTCCAAATTTTCTTTCACCTGGGAAACCCTTCCACTGGGTTAGATACTAAAAAATAAAGTCCTTTTTTACATTCTTAAACTTGCTTCCAACTTGACATTGTCTCTCCTTCACAAACTGGCCAGTTACATACCCTCTAGCTTGTCTCTCATTTGTATCTTTTTCCAACCTTGCCTTGACACTTGCAATATTTCCTCTGAGAACTTGTTATTGGACTTCCTTCATCTTTACCTTTGAAACAAGCTCAAACTCATCAACTCTTCCTTGCCTTTCAACTTGATATTGTCGCTTCTCTACAAATAGACCTGCTTCAAGTCCTCTAATGCTTTTCACATCAAATTTTTTTGTTATACCTATCATTACACCAGCAAAATAACATTGTTCAATTTCCCTATGATCTCTCTTCTTCATCATCTCAGTTGCATGCTTAAATCTACCCCATTTTCCTTGCCAAACATTCACTCTCACTTCACTTTTTTCCTTCCCAACCTCTTCCAGGTCCTCCACTCTTGGAACCCTAATACAATCATTCTTAAAAATATTTATCATGTTAGAAGACAACTGCATACAACCTATCTTTCCTCTAAAGGACAATTCATTTTCCTTACCATAGCACCATCTCTTTTCTCCAACTCATTTGGAGCCTTCGCAATCAACCTTTCCTTGGCCTTCTCTTGGCCTATCATTGTCAACTTCACATCTTTGGTCCCTTCCATCACTGAGACCTTCTTCAAAATCATTACCTTTACCTCTTCACCTCTTGGGGTGACTGCAACTTCTCTCTTCTCTTCAATCTCTGCAAACTCTTTCACTAACCTTTTCCATTTTTCTTGGCCCACTGCATTGTCCATCTTCTTTCCTTGCACTAGACTCTTTACCTTTGCCATCACTGCATTCTCAGACTTAGAAATCACTATATCTCCAGACCTCATCTGCTCACTAACTCTCCTTGAATCTAAAGGACTAAGTGTTGTCTTTGTCATGCCATTATCATTCCAACCTTGAGTCTTCTCTACCAATTCACCTTTGACCCTTTCTTTATCATTCATTGACATCAAACCATTATCATTACCTTTCAAACTCATATTACATTTTACCCTTGTCATGGTAGTGATTGACTACCCATCATCTTCTTCTACCTTCAAGGAACACAAAACTTCCCCCACCATGATCTCTTCATGTGCTACAAGCCTATCTTGGCTTTCCATTGCCAACTTACTCTTCTTCACTCCCTCTTTTCTTCTTATCTCTCTCATCAGATCATTTGCCTCTTCTTGCACTGCCCTTTTAGTCTTACAATCCATTGTATTGACATTATGTGGGTTCCTTTTAACCTCTTTTTCTTTTAATGGACCAAACTTTGTCCTCACCATTTCTTCATCATACTTTTTAGGCTTCTCTTGATCCTTCAAGGTCAATTCATCCTTGACCTTCTCTACTTCAGTCTTGGACACCAGCATATCATCTTCTCCTTTACTCTTCAAATTTGCATCACTCTTTACACCTGTTGTCTTGATGAATTATTCTCTTGTAGTGGTTGCACCTTCTATTGGATGTTGTGGTGTGTTGTTAATATGTGGTTTTCATTGATGTCAACACTATTAGCACTGTTGCATTAGAAGCTATATATGTCGAGGATATTAAGAAAATTTTAATAAGAATTGCTACAAGTTGTCAATGGTGAAGTGAAGTTCTTTATGTTATTTTGATCATTACATTGTTGTTCAGAGGTTGTGGACTAAAGGGTTTCTTGTTGAGTATATTTAGTTTATCCACATTAAGTTTCAGAGATCTGCATGAAGATTTGTTCAAGTTATGAAGATTTGTATTCTGACAGTTTTTTTGTTACTTTAGTTTGTGTTCTTGAATTAAGATCATGTGATTTCAGTAAGTTTAATTGTTGTGAATGCTTCTTTGGTGTTTCATGATGCTTGTTAATGTTTCTAGTTCATGCTCTCTCTGTGTTTCACATCCACATTGATCATCATGCTCGTGATCCAAGATTTTCTCTTGCATGTTCATGTCTTTCATGTTCTTGGCTGACAAAGTGTTGAAGCGTTTTGTGGATCTTCGAGGAGTAATTAATTGAATTGGTTCATGTTTGAGAATGTTATTTTTGGTCTTCACTATGTTATGGCCGAACTTGGTTGATTCACATAATTAATCTTTATTTTATTTGAGCTGATTGTTTCTATTATTTCTTGCTATTTTGTTGAAGCCAGCTTACAACACTGTAATTTCTTGCTACAGATATATAAGAACGATTATTATTCAAATTGTATAGAGAGGATGTGAAGTGAATAATTCATGTGTGCAAATATTTTTCAAATCATTCAAAGGAAGAGTAGAGAGTGAAGAAGAGTAAAGAACTGTGAAGAAGAGTGAAGAAGAGTGAAGAAGTGTTCATGTGCTTAATTGAAACTGTAACCAGGCATTAGCAGATGCTATTTTCTTAGTTCAAAGTTAATGGATTTAATCAGAACCTTTCTGTAAGACAGTGTGTCTTCTTTTTTAATTGAGTAGTGAGCTCTAGGTAGTGTGCCTAAATGCATGTGCATTCCCCATTCATATTCTCTTATACTTTTAATAGGGTATAATCTTGTGGACTGACGTCCACCGTGGTTTTTCCCCTAATAGGGTTTCCACATAAAAATATTGGTGTTATGTGTGCTTCTGATGTGTTTCTCATTTATTCTTTCATAATTAATGATTATATCTGAGAATAAGGTTAATAAGTTGAATAAGTTTGAAATTCGGTGACAACTGATTCACCCCCCCACTCTCAGTTGTCTACCCTTGAGTTTCCAACACCTTCTTTTCCTTTGTCTTTCCCATGCCTTATGAATTCATTCTTGCCTACCATCACTATCTTTGTTGTCCTATCTTGTACCTCATCATCTTCCTGCAATGGTGTTAGTGTAAACTTGGTTCCATCTTTCTCTGGGTATGTGTAGGATCATGATGGGCCAAAAAGTGGTAGTATGATGATTATGTGGCTGACGACTATTTTTTTACCCAAAATTGATGAAACAAAAAGGGTTTTTAAAGGAGATTCTCAACTTTCCACTGATATAAATTATTCTTTACTTTGAATTTAATAAGTAATTATTATTTATTTTCTATTCAAATTACAACTAAAGTCATGATTCATAGGTTGATTGAAAAACATCTATACCTTTCAAACAATATCACATTTTTTGAATCCAAAACATGTGTCACATTCTATGCTTCACTTACTATAGGATTCAAAAAATAAAATATGAATTTCATGAAGTTTTGACCAAGTTAAGGTGGTTAGACATACGAGTTTTTATATTTTTTAAAAATTTGTAATAAAAAAATCATAATTAATTATTTACTTGGAAAAAATTTATAAAAAAATATGCATCACATCGGGGCATGAGTCCTCTACTTATATATAAAATATATAAAAAATATTATCATTTTACTGTGGTTAGGGTGGTCAGACAAACACCTACTTCTTATTTTTTCCCTGAAATTTAAGTACCACTGCATTGAAATTTCAAATTTTCACCAAATAGAATAGAATTTTTTTTTTAGACATACCTAGTAGTTTAGAAACTACATTCAATTTTCTACAAATTCTATTCTTACACATTTTTGAAATAATATACATAACTTATTCAAATTTTTACATCAAGTTTTCTAACTCTTATTTTTTTGAATTTTTTGCCACTTAAGGGCCTATTTTTTCCATGATGATCCTGCACATACCCCTCTAGTTGATAAGTATTGGCTCTCCCATCATGAATGGCATATCTCTCAAACTACCATGGCCTTCCAAGTAGAAAATGACAATAACTCATAGGAAATACATCATAAAGTACCCTGTCCTTATAGCCACCCATATTAAATTCAACAAAATATTGATCATTAACCACAATTCACTAGACATCATTCAACCAAAATGCTTTATAGGGTGTTTCATGTGGAATTCTTTCTAAATTCAACTTGTCAACCATTTCCCTTGAAACTATGTTATCAACAGAACCTGATTCTATTACCACCAATTTCAATATTAAGAGCTCAAACCAAACCAAAATAAAAGATAAATCATGCCTCTTAATGAATTCAAAATAAATTTAGATCAAACTGTTGATGTGTGGGCGGAACAAGTCTAAGACAATAAGGAAAGATACAAAAAATATGAAAAAATAGGGGTCTTAATTGATTTTTCCCACTTCAAATCTTCAAGAGAGGTCTTACATCGACAGTTTCCTCCTATTTATTATTTTTCCTTCAACAAATAACTAACCCAACATACACAACTTCCTTTTGAATGCTATGACTATTGGTCTTCCCATAACTTGCCATTTTACAACTTTTGCAACATTACATTTTTGAATATTTTGGCAACTTTTACATATGGCATTTTTGACAAAAATGGCATAAATTGACAATGTAAAACCCCTCAAAGTCCTAAATCACCTTAACCATTGTCTAGCATGACCTTATTTAATAAAAAAATGACTTAAACTACCTAGACTCTAACCTGTGACCTCAATTGACAAATTTTGCAATAGAAATCTACTTGGTGCTCCTGCACCAGGCACTCTCCTGCTACTCCTGCTCTCATGTTAATTCAAATGTTTTTCTCTTGCTCAATGAAAATTTTTCCCCTCTTGTGTGTAATATAGTAGATGATTTGGTGCTTCCTACTCCTACTAGCATGGATTTTCTACCTTAGTTTTCCCTCGCGATGGATGTACTTGTGCCTTTGGATGTGAGTGGTTCTCCACGTTCTTCTTTGGGTGTGTCTACTTCAAGTTTGGTTCTTCCTTTGTCTAGCTCCTTTTTTGCTGCTATAAAGCCTAATAAGGTGGAGTTTGACTTTGTTGTTGTGCATCTGCAAGTGCCTCTCCCCTGTGCTAAGGCTACCCCTATGATTTCCCATGGGCATGAAGTAACCAATTATATTAATTTCTTCTACCAAAAGGGCTTGACCTGTAGATTTTTCTGGTTGTGGCCTTCACTTTTTGACCTACATCATTGGATCTCAATGCATTGGATGCCTTTAGTCGAGGGTAAGATCAATATTTACTCTTTTGTTATGTTTTTTTTTCTCTATTTTGATTCTTTTGAGGATAAATAGGTTTTTTTAGATAATGGTTTTTAAGAATGGGATTCTCATCATCTTTTGATTTGACCTTGGGCTCCTTCCTTTTACCCTTTAAAGGAATATAGTGATATTCTACCTATTTGGGTGAGATTTCTCTCTCCCCCCTTACAATTCTAATGTTCCTCTACTTATGAGGCCATTGGTAATGCACATATTTTGGTGGAGGTTGAAAGTGGATCTATCTTCTAATAAATTTACCCATACCTCCTATGCATGTATTTTGGTGGAGGTTGATTTCTCAAAAGTATTACTTGGTGAGGTTGTGCTTCAAGTTAATGGTTGGTCTTGGTCCTAGCTTTTAGATTATGAGGGTATCACATTTCATTGTAGGTGCTAATTTTCTATTGGGAAATTGGCCTGTGAGTGTCCCTATGACTCTCATAAAGCATCTTCTTCCACTCAATGGAAGAATGATCTTCTTGAACATCTTACTATGTACATCAAATATTTTATTATTTTTAGTGATAATTTGGAGCTTCACTCTCCTCCTATGTCTCCTCATCCTCCTCAAATGAATAATAATCTTGTTTCTCAAAACTCTATTTCTCTTGTTGTTCTCGATGCTCTAGTTCTAGACAAGGTTGTTTCTTCTCCACATTGTTCTTCTTTTGGTACTGTTCCATTACTTAGTTAAACACTTTGAGGGAACTCTCTCCTTCTTTTCAAAAGGATACAAATTTGGATTTCGATTCTTCTTCAATAGTTGTACAACTATGGAAGAAATGTCTTCCAAATATGGACTCTATTTTGCATGTCTAGCCCTTGGGGGTGAATTTTTAGGTTTAAGCTCTGGTTTTGCTTGATTTGTTTATCTCTACTTTTTTGTTTCTATGTTGTTTTTATTTTTTATTGGTTTAGGGCCCTTCCCCTATTTTTTTAATAAAAAACTATGCATCTGACCTTTATCATTTATGCAATCATGGATGTCATCGAGGCTATGAGATGCATGAATCTAAATATTAGTATAAATCCATAGGAGTGATTTTAGATGGTGAAATGAAAAATATTGTGTCTTGTTTCAACTATCAATAAATAATATGAAACAAGTGTATTCTTTTCATTTCATAAAATAAAACTAATGTGAGTCCAAAAGGGACAATTTTTTGTATGTTGTGCTCTTTTCACTAGATATCATTTTACTCCCACTTTGAATTTCATTTGAACTACCATAATAATGCATGTAAAACTAAAATCATGAACCTAACATCAATTTTTTTTCTAATAAAAATGATATGGATATGAAAATAGACATTTCTTATTTAAGAATGTTGTATTGCAATGAGTGCTCAACCTTGGAAACCTATAAAATTAAAAAATCAATGAGTAGTATCATATATTCATTTGAAATGAGAATATAGTGTTCACAATTAAAATGAAGAGAGGAATAGGAAATGGTTTGAGATATATTTCAATTGAGTTGGAGAAACGATATTTCCTAGGCCAACAAACCAATGGACACTACCTTGAGATAAAGATATTTGAAACTACTTTTCTCAAAACCATTTAAGTTGGAAGTGTTTCACCTAAAACTATACTATTGAGTAAAAGTGTGATATAGTTTTGAAATATTACCCTATTATAATTAGAGTTTCAAACCTATCACCATTTGGGTACCTATTAATAGTTCTCCTCAATCCCTAATTCTTGATCTTTTTCACATTGTCTTTTAGAGTTGAAGTTTTAAGCTTATCCATATTTAGTACTTTAGACCTATGGGTTCCCTTCCTTAAAACCTTGATAAAGTATTGGAGTTCAATTTATTTTTCTTCCTTGAACCTCAAACAAAGTGATGGATTTTATCATCTTTCTCTACATTTCAACTCTACAATTATTTGTTAGATCTTATCATTCTTAGAGTGAATATTTTATCTATTCACTATAGCTTATGCATACTTAGGTTGATGAGGTTAGAAAATATCTTGTCTAATTGAATGTGCAACCTTTTAGGCCTCTAGAGGTTACTGAGTTGTTTGTTAAACCTCATGTGTATACCTTTTGAGGTTGGAAGACTTGTCATCTCACCTCAAAGGTCACTTTTGTAGTCATCTAACACTTGTCACCAAGGTTGATGACTTGGTGAAATAGGTTGTTGGTTTGCACATTCCAAGTGATCCAAAGTTTGACACCTATATGATACTTTTCTACTTATTTGTGCCACATCATAGATCACTTGTCAATCCACATGATAGGTGGATTTCATCTTCCTTACCTATATATGGAAGGTCATATTGTACATTTTAATCAACTCTTTTATCAATCTTGTTTATAATAGACCGTTAGGATCATTGTGTGCAAGGATTTTTTTGTGCAAGCACAAGGTTTTTGTTGTTACAATCTTGGATGGAAATATTAACATGGTATCAGAGCAGTGCTACAAAAAACCTTTCCAAAATCTTGCATCAAGCCTAACAAGAGTTCCATGCAATTTAATTTGCATTTAAAATTGATCTCCATTGTAGAGTTTAGATTTTGGAGCAGTTGTGTGTTTCTTTTTGTAGAGAAGAGGCATCATGAACCTATGAAAGGCCTATTTGTATTCTCTTGGAAGATTTTCCATATTGGAGTGACTGAAATTGTGATCTATGGAAGCCTATCCATATTGGTGCAATTGAGAGGAAAAGACATCTATTTCCAAGTGATTTCATTTTATTTTTTTATGAATAGGAAGTTATCTATTTTAAATTAAGATAAAGATACATATTCACAAAAAAAGATGGGTGGTAAGAAGGCACACACCAAGAGTCATATGGGCAGTTCCCATAAAAAGAAAAAGATCACATGGGCCAAGCCAAAAAGTCCAAGATTACAAAATATATAAGAAAAGGGCCATTAAGCAACCAAAGCACTACTAGCAGAGCCAGGAGGGTCTTTGTCATCCATGTTCTTCCCCCATAAATTATTAGGGTCTAGAGTGACATCAGGAGGAGGACTCCAACCATCATCAACATCTTTTTCCTTCTCTTTATCTTTATCCTCGCACCGGGGCGAGATTGCAAGTGCCAGATGTAGAAAGCTTTTACCAGTATTTGTCCAACTAGAGCCAAAAGTAGGAGGGTCATCAGAGGGCCAACTAAAACTGCCACCGCCACTCCCTAAAGCACTGCAAGGAGGCCACCCCTGGCTAGCCCATGGCGGAGGAGAGAAGATTCACTGAGGAGTGTGAGAATCTCGTTGAAATTGAGGCTGAGAGTGGGGACCCATAGAACCACTCTGTTGTTAGCCTTGAGAAGGCGATCAACTGCGAGAAGAGGTGGGTGAAGTGGGGACCCAAGAAATAGTACAAGGGGCATTGCCCTAATGATCCAACATAACTTGAAGGTGAGCAACTTCAAGTGCAACTTTGTTAGCTTGCACCTAAATTTGTAAAAGAATGTTAGAACAAATAATAGCTTTAGCATACAAAGATACATTAATATCCATTTGAGAATAAGAAAAAATGCAAGCATTTGTGTCTTTCCAGATATTGAAGAGAATTTCCACCTTGAAAGTGTGCCAAAGCTAGGTGAATTTTGTAGGAATTCTAGGAGAATCTCCTAGCAGAACCATATTCCAAGAGAAAGGCTCTAGCCTAAAGGGCCTAAAAAAGTCATGAATCTAGGTCCAAGGCTATTGAGCTGTAGGAAAAAACCAAAAAAGATGCTTAAAAGTCTCAGCTTGCCCACAAAAAGGGAAATGAGGGTCTTGGATCCCTAGGTGAACAAGCTGAGAACCCATAGGCAAGCCTTGGAAAAGAATACTCCAAACAAAGTGGGAAAGTTTTGGCTCAACACTTGCAGACCAAGTGGCAAAAAATATTTTATGCCAGACATGAGCGGGAGATTGAAGAAGCCACCTCTAGTTCAAACTCTAAATCATAGGAAAGTGTGGTGAAAGCCACCTGTAACCAAGCCGAGGCTTGTAATTCCTGAAAGGGGTGTCTGGATACCACTTCCAGTCTTTCCACCAAGGTTTGGTCCCATGAATTTCAACCTTATGAAGCACGGTCTTGGTTATGAAGCCTATTCTGGGCACAAAAATCTTCCCACAACATGATATGCATGGTGGGTCTATGAAATAACTATTGCAGGGTCTTGATACCCTTCCTATGGAATCTAAGTGCCTTAAGCCAAGATGACTTATCCAATGACTGAACATTACAATCAAAATGAGGCAACCACCAAATATTCTATTGGTTGAGAGAAAGCCCATCTCGAAAACCAGAGCTGGCCCAATAGAGCCAGGGCTTGACAGCCGCCTAGGCTCACCAGATACTTTTTTCCACAAAAATTCCAACAATTTGGACTGGTTCCTTCATGACCAGAAGGGTTTGAAAGGAAATCCCCTTCTAGGAGGGTCTATGGACAGGGAAGATTAATTGAATACCATGCTTGAGAAGAATTTTTCAGGCCTCATCCCCAGTAAGGGCACAGATAATCCATTTAACACATAAAGCAGTCCCTTACCATTGAGTGGAAATTAACCCAAGTCCTCCAAAATCTCTGGGAAGGCAGAAAAATTACTAAGCCACACGATGAAACCCTCTGTGGGATTCAGAGGAGGCCCAAAGAAAATCTTGAAGAAATTTTTCAAACTTGCCATAAGTAGCTTTAAAAGGGGTCCAACAGGAAGAATAGTAAACATGGGTTGCTGCCAGAACTTTGGAGCACACCTGAAATTTCCCCACTAGAGAGTGGGGCTTGGTAATCCAATAAGCAAGCTTCTTCACGACTCTAGAGAGCACAGCCTACCAAAGTTTGGCCGGGGATGCCTGGAAAAGAAAGGGAATGCCGAGAAACCAAAAAATCTCTCCTAGCCCAATCTACTTCCAACCATATTGTTGCAACCAAGGAAGAGAAGGAGAAATAGACTATTTGTAGCACAAAGTTTTGTGTCACTAAATGGTAGAACCAGAAGTAAGACAAAAATTGTTAAGGCACTTCAGGGCCGCTGCAATAGTATCTTCTTCCTCCAGGAGAGTGAGGAAATATTTATCTACAAAATGGCCATTAACTAGTTGAGCCTAAGATTTTGGCAGAGAGATGCCCTTGACATGCTGCTGGGAAACTGCATTGGCCAGAAGGTAGCCAAATCCCTTATCAGCAAGCACATATAGAGAGGGGGAAAGTGGGCACCCTTTCTGAATGGAACAAAAGAGTCCAAAGGTAGAGAATTGATGACCATTATTGGTGATGCAAGCAGAGGCATCCACAAAGAGCATTCGAACAGTCTGAATGAAGTTAGGCCCAAAACCCAAAGCTTGCAGCATAGCAAGAATAAAAGGCCATTCAATACGGTCATAGGCCTTCGAAAAGTAAATTTTAATAAACATGGCTTTCTTGTTTGAACGCTAGGCCCATTCCATGGATTCCCAAACAACAATAATATTGTCTAGAATAAACCTGGATTTGATAAACCCAATTTGCTCTGGGCACACAATCTCAGGTAAAAGATGGTGGATCTTTAGAGCCAAAGCCTTGGCGATGATCTTGTAGGAAACATTAAGAAGCGTGATAGGTCTCCAGTTTCAAATGTCTTCCGGGTCACCAAACTTAGGTATGAATTTTATATTTCCTTTGTTTATTAGGTTACCTCAAGAATTAGCATGATAAGCCTCTAAGTAAACATGATGCAAGTCTTTCCCAATACAGTCCCACAGGGCCTTGTAGAATTCACAAGGGAACCCATCAATCCCCGGGTCTTTGTCACCAACCATGGAATGGACAACCTCTTTGAGATCATCAATTGTTAACAATTGATCACAAAAAAATTTATGGGCTAAGGAAAGCCTATTTGGCACCATAGTAAGGCAATCCTAAAGGGCTTGTTGTCACATAGGTGTGGGTTCCTGTGCAATGAAAACCCACTCATAATGACACAGAAAGGCCTAGAGAATGTTAGGAAGCTCAGAAAGCACCTGAACACCATCTTTAATTTTTTAATGCCTGGGGATGAGTTCCTAACATGTAGAGCCAAAAAAAACTCTTTGGAGGCACGATCATCAACTTTTAACCAATGTAGCTAGCATTTGATTTTCGCATCTCTGGCAGCATAATTGTCTACAACTTCTTTTTTGTGCCTTAATTTTTCCACCCTGACTTGCAATGATGGAGAAAAAGGGCTAGTCGCCAAAGCCTCAGTAGCTGAGCGGGTGTCAGCGGTGGTAGCCGCATAAGATCGCCAACAAAAGATAGCCAGTTGGTGCCCATAAATGCATAGAAATCTAGTTGTGCGAGTGATAGCATCATTCCACCAAGTAATCTATCCTGTATGATGATTTGGCTTGCACTCTAGATTCCAAACTCTATGAATGTGGGATAGGGTAGGCTTGTGGTAGAGTAAAGATGTGTTTAGAAAAAAATGAGTTTTATACCTGTGAGGTTGTCGAGTCTCCCATTCAATGCGAAAAGAAATGGGGAAGTGGTTTAACAAAGTCACATCCACTAATGGCTTAACCAGGAGAGACGAACTGTCAAAAGATTAAAAATGTTGAGCCGAGATCATCGCACGATAAAGGCACTTAAATATTCTATCTGAACTAACTCTGTAATTACACCAAGTGTGCCAGAGAGAATGAGAATGGCAGCGACCAATGTTGGGAACAAAGAGCCACAATTTATTGTGCATGTAAAACCACGCCTCCCTTTCACCAGTTGTCCATCTAAAAGGCAAGGTGTCATCTTTGTCATATGCCATCTTAACCATATTGAAATCCCAACACAGTAACTAGGTAGCAACTGGCAATGAATCAACAATCCAACGCCAGAGCAAAGAACATTCTAGAACATCATTAGAAGCATAGACATTAATAATCCCAAAGGAATTATTATCAATGTTGAGAAGGATCCAGATGAGCCGATGAGTGGGATCAGACCTGTGGTCGACCACACAAAAGTTCCATCATGGGGAAAAAAGGGTAACAGCTCCGCCACGCCCAGCATCATGAGTAGTACAAAACATTTTATTGGCTGGCCAAATAGAGTGACAAGCCACATCAAGCAAAAAACCATAAATTTTAACTTCTTGGAGACAAAGCACTTCAATACCAGAATACTTACGCAAGGTATCCTTGATAGAATACTTTATAGAGAGGTCTGTCAGACCTCGAACATTCCATGAGAGGAAATTCATGAATGAAACTCCATATTTTTGAAGCCTGCTTCCTCTTCATTCAGAGAAGAGAAATAATTTTGCAAAATTTTTGGTGGAACTAACCCAATCTGGATGGAAGGAGAGGAAAACCTCCACTTTTCTTGAACATATTCCCCTTCTTCCCTAGGAGCATAAGGGATACAAGACTACTTTTGAGCTTTCGTTGGTTCGAAGACCTTGGGGGCTGACCCAAAACCAATGGACTTATTCTTGCAGTTCATAATCGTAGTCCATTTCTCATCAAGTTTGGCAGCAGAGGCATCCACCAGACAAGGATTTTCAACATCTCATGGCAGAGAAGGTGTATGAGGCATTTCCAAAGGGAATTCCTTGATCTTGTGGTCTACGGACTAACACCTATAACATGTGTTGGGAAGATTAAAATATGTAACCTTCTAGGTATGCCGAAGAGCTCCAATTTGGATATCAATGGAGTCTTTCAAATCTTTGAAAAGGTCCACTTCCACATAAACCCTTTTCTAGGGTTGGGCCTGAAATAACCTATCTGGCTCAATTCAAATAACCCTACCCAACGAGGAAGCTATATGATTCAAAAAAGGCACACAAGGCAAGGGTAAACCAGGAAATTCAATGTAGACCAAAACCCGCAACTTGGTCTCATCTGAGATAGCAAATTCCCAGGTCCATGCCTGGAAAACTAACAAAGAAGACCAGACATACCAGGGATCATGGGCTAATACAGCCTTGACATGATTGAATTTCACAAAGTGGAACAAAAAGAAACCATTGGTTAAATTTTGGACCATGTCAAGGCAGACCCCATGAGGGACCCAAGCCTTGCTGACCCACTCTTTAAGAAAACTTTCAGGGGGAGTTCTCCCAACAAAATACCTGACAAGGGTGTGTTGCTCAAGCCATTGACAAGCAGTAAAAAAACATGGTAAAGGAAAAATCACATTAGCTAATGAATCAGAATACTTACCTCATGAAAGACTTTCAAAAAAAAAAAATTGGTGACATTTGTTCGGAGGAGGAGCCATTGAGAAAATTTTATGAACCGATAACTCTGAGGATGTTTGTTCAGAGGAGGAGCCATTGTGAAAATCCAACAAACTGCTAAATCCAAGGATGTTTGTTTGGAGGAGGAGCCATTGATTCCTTCCATGGAAACTTAGTCTATCTCCAGCACCCAACTCCATACCCGCAAGCCTAACTAGTGTCTACTTTTAGCCATTGATAGGCTCAAGGTGAACAAAGACACCTAAATTTGAGTAGTAACATCCCAAGCCCCAAATCTGAGTAGAACTATGGGAGATCATGGCTACATTTTGGTGTTGTCATTTGGTCACTCCCCATCAATAGTGCCACATTTGGACTTTCTTACAGAGATATTTTTTGGTCTCCTTGAATTCTATTTGCAAGTTTTTTTGGATTTGCAAATTGATAAGAACTTTTGTGCTTGAACGACTTGCCTCTTTGAGGCATTGGATAGCACCAACCATCTGCAAATCAACTTCACATAGTCTTTCATCGACCTTCATATATTACATGCCAACAATAGAACTCCTTTCATCTTCAACAACGACCTCTTCCATTTTTTTGAATCGGTCAAAGCTTAAAGACTTCACATGCGATCTATCTCATTCATGCACCCTGCATATGTTAATCTACATTTGCATATACTATCATGATGTAGCAATCTCTATCACGGTTCCTACAAGAGTTTGGGAAGATCTCGATGGAGACATGAAAATCATCAAGAGCTTGATAGAGGCGTGAAGTTTTGTTTCCTAAAAGAGTCTTATTTTGCTTTTCCTGATTGACTTGGTCAAAAGTGACTTTCACTTTTCTCTCTCCCATGTGGTTCATTAACTTTGGGAGTTTTTTTTGGCATTAGTTATCATCTTTTAAATTTTCTAATAGTAGCATTTAATACAATTGTTGGTGGTAACATACAATGTTATCATAATTAGTATTTCTTTTATGCCACCTATCAAGGTTAATGGTCCAAATAAAATAAAATTTGTAGGGGAAGGAGATATTTTTTCCATAGTTGACAAAGTGTTGTAAGGGAGAGAACTTTTTTTGAATAACGGGGGTTTTCATTTTTTGTTTTTGTCATTTTATTGAGGTTTGAAAGGAATAATTAATCTATGCCTTCATTGTCTACCTCATGACATAAACTTGTAAGAACTCAAAATAGCAATTAAATTTTGTAAATGCACTCATATAAAGTGCACAAAAAAATAATTTGTGTTCCTTAGGGAGGGGACTTTGTACTTATATTGAATTATAAAGTGTAATGGGGGGTTGTTTAGTGCCTTGATTTGTAATCATAGTAATGGTTCCTCGTGATTCTTATGTCATGCATGTGTTGCCTCGATTTTCCATCACAACAATAGATCCTCATGATTCTCACCTCATGTGTGTGTACCTTGATGCACACTCTTTTTTCAGATTCTTATACATCTTTTGGACCTAATTTTGGGTATAAATTCCTTGCACACTTTTGTGCCTAATTTTAATTGGTATTATTATCCTCTTAGCATTAAGGGGGATTATGAAAATGTTATGCTAATGCTCCTTTCAATGGAGCAATGGAGGAACCTTCTATCTTTATCTCTCGTATGGGGGATTTTTGCAGTGGATATAGACCACATGTCTACTTATTTTTGTCACATTATGGGGCACTTGTCAATCCGCATGATAGGCAGATTGTCTCTTCCTTGCCTATATATGTAAGGTCATATTGTACATTTTAATCAACTCTTTTATCAATCTCTTTGACAATGGAAAGTTAGGCTCATTATGTGCAAGTGTCTTTTGTTGAAGCACAAGGTTTTTGTTGTTATGGTCTTGGATGAAAATCCTAACAATCATTTTCCTCTGTCCCCCCAATAACCCATCAAACGTCACTAATTTCCTCTAATTCCCAATAGTTTATCAAAGTTCATCATTTATTTTTCACCCCTAATAGTCCATTAGATGTCATCATTTCTCTTTAACCCTTTATAGTTTGTCAAAGTTTACATTATTTCATGTAACCTCTTATAATTTATCAATTTTTTTGGTTTCTCTATGGTCCTCAATAGTTTTTCAGAGTTTATCATTTCTCTATGACTACCAACAATTTCCTAAAGGTCATTATTTACTTATGACCCCATATACCTTACTATAGGTCATCATTTCTCTCTATTCCTTTATATTCTATTAGATATTATTTCTTTCCTTTGACCCCTAATAGTCCTTTGGAAGTCAGTATTTTCCTCTAGCCCCCAATTATTCATCAAAGCTTATCCTTTTCATCTCACTTCTAATATTCCATTGGAGGTCATAATTTTATTGTAACCCCCAACAAGGCATCAAAGATCTATTATTTCTTCTACTCCTTGAATTTTTGAAAAGATGTCAAAATTTTCCCATATTCCTTTAGCTTTGAAATCACCATTCAAGGTCCAAAAAAACCAAAAATTATTAAAATCGCCTATAAATCCACATGAATGGTATTAAATGCATGTAAAATATTTTTTCTTGGTTATTTATCAAATCTAATATATTTTATTCATCATTTTGTAGGATTTTGGGTAGGAAACTATTGTCTATAATACATAAAATTGTCATTAATATGGTAGTTATGGAATGCATTTATTTCTTGATTGAATTTTTGTACTACTAAAATGATGTTTCCCACCTGCAAAAGGTTTTTTCCATCCCCAAATATGGATTTCATATTAGTAAAGCTTGGAAGTGGAGGAAAACCATTCTACCATTAATGATATGAAGGATTTTAGATGCAAAATGGATTGTCATGCCATTAACACATGAATTGTATGGGATTTCTCCTACAAACTTTAACCATCGTAATCTTTCCCTCACCTGATCTGATTCATTTATTATGAAGATAAATTTGAGCCATCAAATATTATAAATTAAAGTTTCTTTTCTTATGAAAGGAATTTAATTTATATTTTTTATTTTTGGATTTTTTTAATTAAATGAGAATGGAAAGGGTCTTGATCCCTTAAGTTCAAACATTAACAACTTAAACATAAAAAAATAGAAGAAAGTCACATAGGCCCAACAAAACATCAACACTAGAGAAAATAATATAGCAGACAAGCAACAAGTAGACACCAAAGCTAGAATAATAGATAAGTTTCTAGTTTGCAATTAGGGAGCTAGAAAACTCCTCTCTACTTCCTTCTCCTTATTCAATAACATCCTTTCATTCTTTCCTTCCTCACTCTAATAATCCTTGTCCTTAGCCTATTTCTTTTTCTATTTCTTTATTTTGGGTTATCTAGAAATAATTTAGGCATGACTGCCGTTTTCATAATACCAAGTATGCTATCTTTATAATTTTGGTGAGGGTAGTTTCCATCTATTTTATCTTCTCCTAGTAGCTATTAGCTTCAATTTTTTTCTCCAATTCCTACACTTGGTTCCAGAGTTTGGTTAGTTTTGCATTTTTCTTATCCACAGAGTCTTACTCCATAGAAAGAGAAGACATCATTTCATCTTCCCTTTCCCTATCCTCCTCAAACCCCAAAGAATGGGTCAAGCAATATTTTCTATCTCAAGATACTCAGTTTCCTCAACATAATCTTGCTCATTTTCTTTTGCAATTTCTTCCTCTTTTTCATATTCCTCTTGAGATTACTCCTAAGAGTTGTATTTGAGAATAACCCTCACCAAACCCATCTTATTTATGGGGAATAAATTTCTCACCATCATTTTCCTCTTCAATTAGTATCAACCATAATTTCTTTACCCTTAATATTTTGTGTTTTCAGCAATCGAGGCTTTAGCCAACTTAGATGATCTTCTACCACCAAATAAATTGGAACTATTTATGACCACTTTATTATCTTTTTCTTCTTTCTCTACATCAAAAATTTCAATCATTCCCCCAACATCAAAAAGATTAGGGCTTTCTGAGGTTTTGTTTTCCTTATTGACATTGTCAATTTTAACTCCATTTGTTCAAGGTCAATAAAATTTATTTTTTCTAGGAGGGGTCACAAGAAGTAGCTCATGCAAAGGAGAGGGATTATTGGCATACAAATAATCTTTAACATATTTTTTACCCCTTTTACCCCCTATGCTAGGGTTTCCCATTTTTTTTGTTTGATGAGGGTGAAGTTTTTCTATTTTCAAGAAGTTTAATATTAACATTACTCTCTATTGAAGGGTTTGGAATGGAGGTCATAGAGAAGAAATTTTTATAAAGTACATCATTATAAGGCCCTAATGTAATGGAGAATAGGCTCCTTCAATAATTTATTTTTCCAAAGAAGATAGGAGATAGAAAGGTAGATTAATTTTCTTACCTTGCCTAATTTGATTGAGAATAGGAAAATGATAGCCATGGATTGTCTTAATCCTACCCTCTAGGGTAAAATATTTCATGAAATGGAGACTTACCAGGGCCCATGGAGTCTATAGCTTCTCACGGCTATAACCATTTTGAAACTTTTCTAGTTTTTCCTCATCCTCAAAAAAACATTTATAAAAAAATTATATTTTCCTTTACTTCACTTCTGCACTCTTAACCTCCCATAAATTAATCTTTTATCCTTCACAATCAACTCTTCTATAAATTTAAAGTGGATGATCCTCCAATAATTACTTCTCCTTATGATTGTTAATTGATAAATGTAGAGGTTAGCTTGTCATTATATCCTTTCATTGCTAGAAAAAAGGAGTACATCCCCTCTTTTCAAAAAGTTCCCAAAGCTCAACATTCTACATGAGAGATTCACATGAGATTGGCTTATCTCACAAATGAGGATCTACCATTTTACCTTTTCTACCATTTCTCTCTCTACCCCCACCATAATCTCTCCTTCCAACTTTTGTGAAACTACTCAAGCTCCAATTCAATAGATTAAAAGCAAAAAAAGCCCCAATTCCCATTTGTCCTTTTAAAATATTTCCACCTTTTGTCCTTGTAATCACTACCTTATTTAATTATCATTTGTGTTCTAACAAAACATCCATTGCTAGTACTTTTTACATTATTATCTAAAGCAAAATCTACCTCAAACTAACATTCAAAATGTTTCCTTTAATATTATTTATAATAACATGACCTCTCTCACATGCAATACATAAAGCTCTCATGGAGGATTAAAAACTCATACTAATCTCCCCTTCATTATTTTGGAAAATATGATTATTACTAGCATCATCTAGATCATTTTCATCAAAGTTGAATCTTTACTAATTAATACACATAAAAATCTATTTAATATTAAATTCCACATTGTCCTTCTTTGTAGAAAACTCTCTAATGACCACCTCAGTCATCACATTCTCATTTCCGCTTAAATAAAATGTCATGTCATCCATAAAGAAATGTACCAACATGCTAATACAGTCCATTTGAATTTCTTTATTCATTATACAAAATATCCTAAATGTCAATCAATAAATTTGTAAAGGTCTAGTATTGTTAGTCATTATAATAATTGATCTACCCAAAATTGTAATACCATTGGAAACACGATTACCTTCCCTATATTTATGAAAAACCTTTATCTTACTAAAATGACCCAATAAAACCCTCCACTCTTTGATCATGTTATCTAGAATTTTAGATGTTCTCTTTAAAGAATATTTAGATTTTTTTGTATAATTCAGCTATATATCTCATTCTAAACCAAGGTTGTAACATTATTTTCTAAAAAATATTGTTGGAATATTTTCACACTACTAATAGTGTTTTCTTGCTAAAACTGTAGATGGAATCTATTGAAACTAGGAAGAACTAGCATATTATAACTTAAATGTATTATTTCATTTCATATTTTGCACCCATCTGGATGGAACTTGTTAAGATTGATAAAAATTCATAAAGTTAAATATATTGTGTTTTATTTACTATTTTTTAGTTGCATTAGATGAATTTGATATTATATTGGAAATATGAGCATAATGGTGCAAGGATGGTGTATGGTGTTTTCATTGATGTCAACCCATTGTAGAAATCCATAAGTGTTGGTTAGGAGAAGACCAAATGGTGTGGATAATTGGCTAAGTCTCAGAGTGCAATTTTAGTGTAATAGTGAACTAGTTTTGTGGTCCACATTGCTTCGCTATGCAATATCTTGTCATAGGGTTTTGAGGTATTGGTGATATGTATTGAAGGTGTTCAGATCCAAATTTTTGCAGTTGTATGTCTTATGGAGTTGAAGACAATGTTGAAAAAGTATCAGACTTTGTAAAGGCAGAGTTACTGACACAAAGTTCATATTGGAATGCTCTACATTCCACCACGGATGAATATTATATTGTGTAGTTTTAAGGAAGTGTTTATAGATGTCAAAGTATGTGTGCTCCAAGTGGCAATTGTTTTGGTGGTATGTGTGTTGATTTATGAATGAACAGTTGGTTCATTCAGTTATTGCTTCACTATTTTTGCTATATAGTGTCGACCTAAGGATTTTGGGGTCATCTAGAGTTGAAGTATATAAGGAGCAGATTTATGGAAATTATTATAGGTCATGACAACCTATTTTGGAGGTGTACACATTTATTTTCTCTCCACAAGGCAAATGCATTAAAGTTTTGAGCTGACAGGTTATGTGGTACATGGTTCATGCAGTTAGGCTAGCCTAATTGATGTTTTAGTTGGTTGTGGTATATGGGTATGTGCAGGATCATGATGGGCCAAAAAGTGGCGATATGATGGGTATCTGGATGATGAATTTTTCTTACCCAAATTTGATGAAATGAAAAGGGTTTTTAAAGGATATTCTCAACTTTCCACCAATATAAATTAATCTTTACTTTGAATTTAATAAATAATTATTATTCATTTTCTATTTGAATTATGACTAAAGTCCTGATTGATAGGCCGATTGAAAAACATCTATAGCTTTCAAATGGTATCACATTTTTTGAATCTAAAACATGCATCACATTCTATGCTTCACATATTATAGGATTAGAAAAGAAAAAAAAGAATTTCATGACGTTTTGACCAAGTTAAGGAGGTCAGACATACAATTTTTTTATATTTTTTAAAAGTTGTGATAAAAAATTCATAATTAATTATTTACTTGAAAAAAAATTACAAAAAAATATGCATACATTCGGAAATGAGTCCTCTACTTATATCTAAAATCTTATAAAAAATATTATCATTTTATTGTGGTTAGGGTGGTCAGACAAACACCTACTTATTTTTTCCCTAAAATTTAAGTACTATTGCATTGAAATTTCAAATTTTCACCAAATAGATATATTTTTTTTAAATAAACATAGTAGATTAGAAACTACATTCAATTTTATACAAATTCTATTCTTACATATTTTTGAATTAATATAGATAACTTATTCAAATTTTTATGTCAAGTTTCCTAACTCTAATTTTTCTAAATTTTTTGCCACTTAAGGACATGTTTTTTCCATGATGATCCTACACATACCCATATATGCAACATTGATCCATTGTTCGAATAAAAATTATGAGCGAGAGTAAAGTGTATGTGTAAAATATGATGTAGTGTGAAGTGTGAAAGGTGTAGTGGTGAAGTGTGAAGTGTGTTAAGTCATTTTTTAGAGCTTAATTGGAACTATATCTTCGGCATGTTGCATAATCATTATTAGTAGTTCATTTTGGCATTGATCCACCCTTTCCTCTATATTTTTCTATTCTAGGTAGTGAGCCATTCTTTCTTTTTGGATAGCGAGTCCTTGGACAGTGAGTCCACCATTTTGTAATCTCTTTTGTAATTAGTTATAATATATTATGAGATAATCCTCACCATGCTTTTTCCCTTTCAAGGATTTTCCATGTAAATCTAATGTTCTTGTGTTCCTTGATGTGATGCACGCTTAATGTGCTCCTTTCTATTACTACAAGTTTAATGTGATACTTTGAATGGATGATTAATTTGATGAAGTTAATGAGTTTCAGTGAATATTGATTCCCCCCCTCTTAGTATTTTGGGTGTTCAACAATTGGTATTAGAGATTGGTTCCTTTTATTGGCTTGATCACTAAGGTAGATCTTGGAGGTTGAACACATGACTACAAGGAAGTATCCTATCCCTCTAGATGAGATTATCCTTGAAGGTTTTACTGAATAAGATTGTGAATTTGATATGGAAAGAGAACTCAAAACATCTCTTGGTGATTTGGATAAAGTAAAATGTGAGAACAGAGAATTGAAAGAGAATATTAAGGATGTAGATGACTGTACCAAAAAGTTCAAGGAACAACTCAAGAAAGATAAATAAAGATTCAAGGAAACAAATGAGACAATCACCAGTCTGAAAGTGTAAGTTGAAGACTACTTGAATGCAAAATTCAAGGATAAATCTGAAGAATGTTCAAAACTTGGCTAGGAAATTGTGACTTTGAGATCAGATTTGAAGAAAGAAAAGATTCAAGAAGAGCTCCACCTTGCTTGATGAGATGATTGAAAATCAAAAGGATTCTAAGAAAAAAGGGTATGTGCAAGATCATCATGGAAAAAATAGGCCCCTAAGTGGCAAAAAATTGAGAAAAATCAGAGTTAGGCAACTTGACGTAAAAATTTGAATAAGTTATTTATATTATTTCAAAAATATGAAAGAATAGAATCTGTAGAAAATTCAATGTAGTTTCTAAATTACTAGGTTTATTTATAAAAAAAAAATCTATTTAGTGAAAATTTAAAATTTCAATGCAGTAGTACTTAAATTTCAAGGAAAAAATAAGTAGGTGTCTTTCTGACTTCCCTAAGGGTGATCTCATAATAGTGGTTTACAATTTTTGGCCAAACTGGACACTGAAATTATTATTTTTAACTAAATCTTCACATTCGAGCACCTATAGCGGCTAAACTGTGAGGAATTTGAAGATGGTGCAAACTAGAGTCTCATCAAATTTTGTCTGTAGATTCTAAAAATATTTTTTTCAAAATTTTGGAATCAAATTGCACTTCTTTTTACATCTCCACGAAAATTTTTTGAAAAACATCATAATTTTTTCCATGAAGGATAAAATTCTAATTCTTTCAAATTTAGATTTGTAACTCGATATCTAGTGCTTCCACTTGGTTAGATAGTTTTTGAATATTTTTTCCTTAATCAAGTTTCAAAGTCAAAAATTACAATTCGACACAACACATCGTAGCTTTTTTATATGTCAAAATTTTATTTTATTTTTTTGTTGGATCAAGGACTTCAATATCTGGTGCACTCATATTTTTCAATTTTTTTTTTTGATAATCTTCTATTTTTCCACGTGAAGAACAAAGAAATTCATTTTCGATGAAAAACCTATGTTTAATAAAACTTAAAAACAAATACATAACAAAACCAAAACATATTAAAATTATATTCATTGGATAGCTTGTTATGAGGAATACCATAATCATTTGAAATAAATTTTAAATGAATTCATTTGATCCCTCAAATCTAAATCAAAAGTGATTTTTATCAGCATTTTGATAGGTGTAAAGGAGATGCATTTATAGGTATGGTTTAAAACTAGCGAGGTTCTATCCAAGGGGTTTGATCTAAGGTGATTTGATCAAACCCTCTTCAATGGAATCCTTAAAATGGAACTTTTAAGGCTTAAATCATTATATTTTCAAAATATGTGATTTCACTAAAATTCCTCTCGGGAATTGTAAACCACTATTATGACACCCTAGAACCACAATAAAATAATAATATTCTTTTATAAGATTTTAGATATAAGTAGAGAACTCATGTCCGATAAGATGCATATATTTTAATTTTTTCCATGTAAATAATTAATTATGAATTTTTATTACAACTTTTAAAAATATAAAAACTTGTATGTTTGACCACCTTAACTTGGTCAAAACTTCATGAAATTCATTTTTTTAATCCTATAGTATGTGAAGCATAGAATGTGACACATGTTTTGGATTCAAAAAGTGTGATACCGTTTGAAAGCTATAGATTTTTTTCAATCATCCTATCAATCAAGACTTTAGTCGTAATTCAAATAGAAAATGAATAATAATTATTTATTAAATTCAAAGTAAATCATAATTTATATTGCTAGAAAGTTGAGAATCTCCTTTAAAAACCATTTTCATTTCATCAATTTTGGGTAAAATAAAGTTGTCAGCCACATACCCTACACATACCCATCATATCATGACTTTTTGGACCATCATGATCCTACATATACCCAAAAGAAGGATTAATATTTGAAAAAGGAGAAATTTCAAAGGAGAATCAAACATCAAACAATGTTGAAAAGAAGAATGATAAGAAGAGTAATATCAAACAGGTCTAGAACTAGAAGAAAGATTTCAAAAGACCTCTAATCAGATAACCTGTTGCACAAATGCATTCATCCTTTAATGGTTATTGTTACTCTTTTAATAAATTTGGACATACAACTGTAGAATATAGAAGCAGAATGAATCAAAATGTTCAATCCTTTCCCAATCAATGTTTTACATGAAATAGATTTGGTTATAAAGCTAGTCAATGCAAAAGTCATAGGATGAATGGTTACAATAATGGTATGATGTCTCAATATTTCTTGATGGTTACTATTATACATGCAATGTGTTTAGGTATAAGGCTTTCAAATGTAGATCTAAAATGGTAAGAAGGAAGTCTATTTAGCAAAAGGGTGTCATATGTCATAAATACAATAAGCCAAAACACATAACTAAGTTTTGTAGAAGTAAGAATGTTAAACCCTCTACTTCACAAAAGAAGACTGATCCAGTAAAGAAGGTTGATCTAATTGAGATGAAGAAGGAAATGAACAAGAAATGGAAGAAAAAGGAAGAGAGTGAAGTGAAGAGTGAGTCTATTCCATCCCTTGGTGCAGATGTTTTCTTTGAAAACTAGATAAAGATCTTTGGCTTAGGGGGAGTTTTAACAGAAAAAATTCAATGCTCCCACTAAAGATGTGGTATTGATGCCTTTAACACATTGGTACATGTGTATATTGACATGGTTGATCTGTTAATGGTATCTATGGTGTGAAATATCTTGTTGTAAAGATTTACAAAGTGATTGAAGGTACCTATGATGACATAATGAATTTTTCCCAACTTTTTTGACATAACTTTATATACTACAATCAATGCATATTAGGTCATTGGAAAAGAATCTATATGTAATTTCACGTATGTTAAATTCATTTGTAACTGTGATGCTGAAAATTGAAAAAATAATTGAAACTATAAATCCAAATCAACTTTTCAACATAACATCAATGGAGCATTTCTAAATGAACACACATGTAAACCAAAACTAAACTATGAAAACTAAAAAACATGAGCATTCAAAAGAAATCAAACTCCATTTTTATCCTTTCCACAATATCTTGTCTTTGCTCTCAGATTTTTGCAGCAAAAGCACAAGAAACTGTGTAGAATTGGATGTGATCAGAATGAGATTGGAGTTTTGAAATAGAGAAAATGTGTATCCCAAAAAGTGAGAAGGAGGAGGTTTTTATATATGAATGCATAATCTGAAAAATGAGAAATGAGAAATGAGTGGAGTGATTTATGCAATGATTCATTTTTGGAAGCTCCAAATGTGCAATTTTGAGCTAATTCCATGGAAATAATTTATGAGTTTAATGTCCACTTTTGAGCTAATTTCATGGAAGTTGATTTCTGAATTTTAAATTATTTAATGAAATAGATGAATTCATTTTAATGATTAATGCAAATGAATAATCATGCAAATGGCCAAAGTGAAATGGTCTATGTAAATGGATGAATTAATGGATTTACAAAATGGTTAAATGATTTATGACTATGTTGATGATTAATGAAACATGCAAATGGATAAATAATGGATAAATGACTAAATGATTATGTAAATAGATTATGGTTATGAATAAATTCTTATAAATAGCTTATAAAATTTTAATGGTTTTATGGAGATATGATTATGCAGATGATCAATTAAAATATGCAATGGATAAAAATGATTAAGAGGACATTTTTATATGTCTACAATAACTAAGTGATTGAAGTGGAGAGCAGAGAAAAGGGGATTTCAAATGATTTCAAAGTGTTGCTTAAAACAATACTAGTGAACTCCAAAGGTATTTATCATTTTTTTCTTGCAAACCCTAGCTCTATGAAGATTCAAGATGTTTACTCCCAAAGTAATTGATGTTCTAGAGTGACCAAGGCCTAAGTTTAAGAAACACCCATTCAAATATATGGATTCAGATCCTGAAGGTTCATTTCTGAGGGTTCCATATGGTGTATACACACAAAGGATGTGCAGATCTATATTCATACTAAATGGAAGAGTATGATCATCTAAAGATGGTGAAATATTGGGTGAATGTGTTGATTGGAGATGGTTCTGAACTAAAACCTAAATATGAGAGCTTAACATAGAAGAAATTGGATGAATGGAATAACTTTCCCAACTTTTTCAATTAGTATGAGTGGATTAAATATGTGTTGATCTGAATTCATCAAAAGTTCATATGGCTTGAGATGCCACACATGATAAATAAGGAAGCTATTAGGGTTGTTATATGGTTTTCCTAAAATGCACTAGTTTCAACAATGAAGTTCATGAAAAATGATGTGGTAATGAATGTCAATGGAGAAAATTTCAACAAACAAGCCTATCAATGAATGATAAAGATGATCTAGTGGTGAAGTATGTGTCTATGATGATTGGGTAGAAAATTTTCAATACAAACAAAGAGAACTTTATGTAAACCACCACAATCCACATAGATCACCAGATGGTGAAGAAAGGTGAATGCATTGATTTGTGCAAGCTCCTAAGACAACAATTGATGAAGAACCTACAAAAGAACAAAGAATCAAGGTACCCCTTCTGGTATGGTACCCTAGTTATATTTCTACTATTTATTTTCTTAGAGAAGTGCCCAAAGCAAAGAACATTGTATGGTGAATTAACTTTCTAATTTCTATTCAAATAAGAGATTATTTGAGAATGTTAGGAAACCTAGAAACCTAGAAATCTATGTTGTGGGGTTTCTTTAAAACATTTTAGGGAAGGGTACAAAATTTTGGCAAGTATAGTTGAAAAGTATAAGAGTGATATAACCTTCATAGTTAGCAGAGATTACCAAAGCTTGGATATGATGTAACTAAAGAAAAGCTTATCAGTTTTGTAGAAGTTGTGTTGAAAAAATAAAGACATCCATCTATGGACAAATTTGGCACATATGCAGAGAAATCTAGTCAAATGAATATGGAAAAGAAGAAAGATATTTATAAAAATGTTGAGAAGATGAAATTAGATTTGGAAGAAATGGTGAATACACCTAAGGATTCTATAGATAAATTCCAAAGCAACTATTGTTGTTTTGCAAGGTACTCCAAGTACAAGAAGGTCAATAAGGACTTTATCCCCCTCTCCTGGTGTTCCTAAGTGCTTTGAAACATAGCCTACAAGAAGTTCCAAGTAGAAAGCAACATCCAACAACTGTGAAGCACAAAAGACTCCTAAGAGGAGAAGAAAAGAAAATGCTACCAAGGAGAAGTATATCAACTATGAAGAAGAAGAAGGACCCCGTTGGTCCAAAAACGAAGATCTCAAGTCTCTTAGGAAGATACCAATTCAAAAAGAGAAAAAATGATATAGTTGACATTGAAAGTGAAGAAGAAGTAGAGAAAGAAATGAAAGGTTTTGGTTTTTAGAGAAGATAAAAGATCTTTAAGACAAGAGAAAAAGAATAATTAGCTAAAGGTTAGGGAAGAAAGAAAGAAAGAAAAGACCCCTCCAGTTAGGGAGCATAGTCCCAAGAAAATTTGATGCTTTATTCAATAGCACTGCAAAGTTTGGTTTGCTAAAAGAAATTGGTGAAATGTTTTTGGATGCTAATTATGAAGATAAAGCAACAATAGAAGAAGTAATCCTTAGGTATATGGTAACATTTGATACTGTTAGAGTAATAAGTTATTATGCTTAATTAATTATATCATATTGATTAATTAATTAAGTCACTTATTCCTCTTTGTTACTTAAGCTAAACTTAGTCACATTAATAATTAATTAATTATTAATTATTAAGTGTGCACACTAGGGTTTTTTTTAGGTTTCCCTTTTAGGGTTTCTTGATCTCCTTCATAAGGATTGATCTCTATGTAATCATTGATTCTCTTAATGCATTTTACACTTTGAGGTTTACAGAACATTGTTTTTGGTTCTTCATATCTTTTGAATGTGACAGGTATCCATCTTGCATGCAGGTGATCTTGGTTTCTAACATGGTATCAGAGCTCCAGACTAGCAGCTGCTTGTTCATGATCTGAAGATATGGCCTCTCTATGAGTTTCAAGTGCAAGGGTTTCCACAGGCATCTTTTCTGCAAGATCTATGGGTAGCCTATCTTTTGGGGCACTTTGAGTAGAAATGGAGGTCACCATCGCGTTCGCAGTGGCCAAAAACCCTAAGAACGCCCTTCGTTTCATCGATTTCTAAGCAGTTGGTCTAGAAGGCAAAAAAAATTTGTCTGGGGGGCCGTACGGCCTCCCCAGCACGCTTTTCTATGCAAAAATTTCAAAAAAAAATTTTAAAATATGAAATTTTTGTAGGAAGGCAACTCCTCCAGCACAGAAGGGTTCGGCCCACCCTGCACCACTGTGCGGCCACCGCCGCACCACTGGGTGGCCACCGCCACCGGTGGCTCCCTAATCCTCGCCGTCGGCATAGCCGCTCTCCTCCGAAGCTCCCTCTACGCTCTGCCCCCGGCCATATGGAGAACCGGGCTCTCCACTAGCCCCGCCAGCCCCCAAGGGATCACTTCTCCTCCAACGCCGATTCTATGGCGACCAGGAGCTGCCGAATCCTCAGCCACCAGGGGCCCGCTTAGCCTTGCAGCGGTCATATTGATGACCAGGGGCCGAAATTTTTTCTTTTCTACAAGGGGGTGTTTTTTGCGGTGACAGCCAAATGGCTGTCAAATTTATCACAGTAAAGTGCTGATGTCAGCATGACGTCATCGGCCATACGGCCCTCTTTGCCCCTCCTAACCCTATTTTTTTCTAAAAGAGCAGTTTTTTTCTTTTGGCCATAACTTGGGCATACGGTATCAAAATCGGGCAAACGAGATATTGCCGGAAAGCTGGTTCTGAGCACTTTCCAGTGGTGCTATTTATTTTATAGTATTTTTCTATTTTACTACATTTATTTCTGTTTGAAGTCAGATGTAATTTTTATGCTTCCGAGCTCATAACTTTTTGCCACAATCTCCATTTTTCGCCTTGTTTGAAGAGTCAGAAAGGTATTGAGGAGCTCTAGGTTGTTGTCCATGCACTTTTTTAGTATCTATCCTAGGTTTATCACTTAGTCCATATTTGGCCCGATGGGTTGTTTGGCTATTACTTGGGTGTTTTAGCAGTTGGGAGAGTGCATTTTGCATCTTTGCACTTCGTTTTCAGTAATACATCATTTAATAATTTCTTGTTGCTTCATAGATTCCAGGGTTGTTCCCATTTGGAGTTTTCGAGTGTTCCGAGGCATCAGGTCTGCTGTCACTTTTTTCATGATTCCTTAAGTCAATCAGTGACTCTCATCCGGTTTCAGTAGTAGACAAAAATATCTTTCCTTGCTTGCCAGATTTCGGTTCCAGTGTTACTCTACAGAGTTCTTCCAGTGCTTCTTTGCAACATGACATCTCATTGTAAGGGGGGTTTTGTCCCACCAGGTTTTTCCTTCTCTTACTCATTCTTGCATTTGTAAATGGGTACCTGATCAGGCCTAGTTGTCGGGACCCATATTTTATTTCATGCATCTTATTCTAGTGTTTTAGTTTCTTCCTAAGTTCATCTTAAGGGGGGTGTTAGAGTAATAAGTTATTATTCTTAATTAATTATATCATATTGATTAATTAATTAAGTCACTTATTCCTCTTTGTTACTTAAGCTAAACTTAGGCACATTAATAATTAATTAATTATTAATTATTAAGTGTGCACACTAGGGTTTTTTTTAGGTTTCCCTTTAAGGGTTTCTTGATCTCCTTCATAAGGATTGATCTCTATGTAATCATTGATTCTCTTAATGCATTTTACACTTTGAGGTTTATAGAACATTGTTTTTAGTTCTTCATATCTTTTGCATGTGACATGTATCCATCTTGCATTCAGGTGATCTTGGTTACCATCATAGATAATATTGAGGATCAATTGCTTGATAATTTGAAGAATGTGTTGACTACAAGAAGACAAGAAGCCATTGAAGAGGATGCAAAGATAAAGACATTTGCCTCAAAGAAAATTGGTTCTTTATTGTCTCAAGAAGATAGATGTAAGTTCTCTAAGTTGTATAACAAGAATTTTAGAATAAAACAAACAATTAACACTCTTATGAGAATAATTTGCATCAATTTGGAGGGGAATCATGTTGAACCCAAGGTGGATTTTGACATTTGTGCCTTTGGCAACGCCCTACGCAATAAAATCAATGAAATTTTGGAGATGGTTAATGTTCAAAATGGCATCCTCAAATGGCTCCTAGCTCAATTGGTTACTACCTGTAGAACCAAGATCCTAGTACTTACAAGAGACAACAAACAAACACATTAGAAGATTCAAATACAAGCCAAGATCAAAGTTCCCCATAAAATCCATTAACAATGTTCAAAATACGAATAAAAGCAAGAACACAATGAAAAAGCAAGGGAATAGATTAAATCCTATTAAAAACATGCAAAATCTTCATCTTAAGGGGGAGTTGGTGCCAATTTGATGTGGAAATTGGCCCTTTCCCAACTCCAATGATGCAATGTCGATGAGTGATGAAGAGTGATCCACTTTGTTGAAGATTAAAGTGTGCTCCATGGAGAAAACCTGCAATAACCTAGCTATGCCTTGATGAAATTGATGAAAATGCTAATTCTTGAAGATGAAATTGAGTATAGTAAGTGTTGATGCCAATATTTGATGAGGTAATAGAGTCTTATGGGAAACTTAATTTAAGGGGGACCTTTTGCGCTAAACTGAGTAACCTCCATATTTTTAGAGAAGTCGGCTTCTTCTATAATGGGGTTTGGAAAGGGAAAAGGAAGCGGATATAAAAAAGTAAAGTCTAACCCAAGGTGATGCACCAATATTTTATGATGGGCACAATAAATCATAGATTTAAGGGCCTGAATGGTGTTGTGTTCCAAAACATTAGAGACTTAAGATTATAGCCTAGACAATTCATTTATTGACATAAAATAACATTGCATACATTCTCACTACCAAGAAGAGTCATTAGACATGATCTAGGTAAGCAAACTTGCATCCAACATATATAGAAATTCTTCAAATGAAGTTTCAAAACAATATAAAGCACAGTTCACAGTTTAATCAACTAGCATGAAAAATAGAAAGGCCAAACAATTGGCACAATCTGAGAGTTTTGCAATTAAATAAAATAGTAATAGAGGCCTGGTGTCTTTTACTAAAACCAGCGTGTTTTTCCCTAGTTTCGGACCCCTTCTCATCAACAGAGAAAGTATATATAGTAGGAAAACCTCCCACTGCTTCGGAGAGTAGTAACAGAAAAGATCACGCAATCCCCTACAAAGATACCTGAATTAGAATATTCCCCAGGCTGTTACAATAAGATCGGGTCAGAACACAACATCTAGTCATCCTGGGCACAGGTGCATTCTCTGCAATGATGGCGATGGTCTTGGTTAGACAAGTGTCATCCATTGGTGTGAATGATTATGATAAGCAACAACCAATAGCATTATTTGTTTCATCTGGTTCATTTCCTGTATAATAGATCTATCGCTTAGGCACGTGGCAGCCTTTCGCTGCCCGTATAAACCTTTCTCCCATCGTTGCAGAGGATTTGCAAAAATGCAACACTTGTCGAATGGGCCGAGTATCTTATCACAGTGGAGGGAACACTCATCAGCTGAGTGCAAAAGACACGTGGCAGCATTTTGCTCCCCGAGGTTGCTATTTCATCCCCGCATTGAAAGATTTGTGAACGGTTGACACATAGCAAGAGTCTACTGCAGCTAGAAACTGTGGGGCCTGCCAGCACCTCTTAGGAATGAAGACTTCGTGGAAGCATTTCGTAGCCCGATGAGGCCTTAAGGAAACAAGAAACATAAACATCTAGCAGCCGTGACACGTGGAAGCACAATAGAGTTTCCCAAAATCCGAAGGGAATGTCGATACTCAATGTTGCGAAGAGTAGATGCGTGGAGTGGTAGATCAAAACCTTTGAAAAGGACGAACAGATTTGGCGATGCATAGGCCGGCGCATAAAAAATGAACCCGAAGGGAGCTAGTTAAATATTTATTAACAACTTTTGGTGACTATCAGGGGCGTTTCGACTAAGGAACGAAGAGCCCAAAATTTCTCTAGTTCTACAGACCAGAGCCTTATCCATTGGGATAATAGAGTCAGAGATTGGAAAGAGCCACCTCTAAAGGTGACCATTCATCCTCAGATAACTTCACTATGTTGCGCAAATTCTCCTATTCTCCACTTAGATCAATAGTTTCTTTGTGAGGCAGTATATTGGGTAAACTGACCCCTGCTTGTATATGAAATAGCAGCTGTGAGAGCGGATGAATGATTCCCTCAATGCCAGTTTTCGTCAGAGGATGGCTAAACTCCTTGAAAGCTTCTAGGTCATTTTCTTTTTCTTCTATAATTTCTGCAATCTGAGCAGTCATGGCAATAGAGCAATCCTCGAGGAACGGGGACGATAATCCCATCTTGCCTAACTTAGAGAAACTTCCCTGTATGCTATCTAGTGTCTTACTCAGAATAGCTGTAGCTGCTTTAGTGTGTTGGAAGGCAGAGTGGCAATGGATGGATTTTTTTGTTGTTTAAGCAGCAGTGTCTCGATCCTCAATACCCGGTCTGACTAGGATCTCATCAGAAACCAAGTATAGCTTGGTGGGTAGATCTTTTACCTCAGGAACCCTCTCCAAGATGAATCGTGGGAACTACTCAATCATATCATGGGCCTCCTGGTTGAGCCTTAATGCTTTGTCGATAAATCAGAGGGTAGGATGTTGTGTTAGACAAAAGGTTTTAATTTTCTCCTAGTGAGAAATGTATAATTTCCTAACTAGCGGAATGATATCAGGCTGTGTAGGGGGAGGCAGGAGAGAGGCTTTAAGTGAAGTAATCTATGCGTCTCTTGAAATAATGGTCTCAGCCAATTCTACCTTTTTCCTCTTCTCGTACACCAGCTGCTCCGCAAAGCTGCTCATTTATTTATTCCAATTCTTCTTGGCTCGGGAGTGATTTACTAAGTTCTCTTTTAGAGAAACCTTTGTCTCTCGAAGCTCTTCCTCTATTTAAGCCTTTAGGCCATTAATTTCGGCTTTTTTCTCCTATATTCTTTGCTCATATTGAGCCTGTTGGCATTCCAACTCTTCATTTTTCTATGCCATCCCCTAACTATGTTGAAAGCGGAGGCACTCCAGCTCTTCATTCCTTAGTCACAAATTCTGCTCTGCCTCCTAGTTCTTGCTTTGTAGCTCCTCTATTATGGCAGGGGTGACAACTTGAGTCTTCACAATTTCGCCCTGAAGTTTGTTCCTTTGATCCTCCACTGCCAGCACTCTTTTAGTCATGCGGGAAATATCCTCCTCTAAGGATTTCTCCTTCCTCTCCAGAAAACTAACCCTTTCCCTAGCTTCCTTGAGCTGCTCATCCTTCTTCTTTAGCTGGTGACCAATTTTGAGAAAGTTGGAAGTGACTACCCATTGCGTTTCTTCCATGATTTCAACTTTATCCTATGGTCAGGCTACCTTCATGTCGAGTCCGACCACATATATCTCATAGTCTTCTGGTTGCATTTCTCCCTGAGGCTTGCTTACCCTCGGGTACATGGTTGGGAACTTCAATACTTGTCAGGCCTCATCGTAAAGAGCCTGTACTCTTGGCTCGGCAGAAATATTGTCATCCTTTTCCTTGTGTTTTCTCATTCTATTCGCGTGTGCCTCCTTTCCGCAATCTATCTGTGCTATCAATTCGGCTAGCGATGAAACTAGTCCACCTGCGAAAGGAGCACCGGAAGGAAGGGCATAGGGATAAGTAACCTTCATAGGCACGGGAATTTGTTTCTTCTAGAGAGTGATAGTTTCTAGAGAGAAGTGGGGCATGTTTCATAGTTTGGTTTGAGAACCAACAATAGGGCTAGTCATTTGTAATCACTAGACTGAGGAATCAGTTGTAAGACTAATTAGCTGAGACTGTGGAGGAGTTGTTAATGGGGTGTTATCTTGTTGCAATGGAAGAGGATCTGTAATCATAGTAGAAAAAGAATGGGCACTCATAGGGGGAATGTTTTCCGAAAGCGAGGCAAGGAGGGTCTGAGCGGCAGCGGTGGGCGTAAGCATATGCAAAGGAGTAATTATGAGCGGGGTGGCCTGCGAAAACTGGGCGAATCCAACAGAATATGTCAAACTAAAAGCAGAAGGATGAGGGCCAGTACTTATAGTAGGGATCACCAATGAGGTAGGGGCAGATACCAAGGAATGCGATTTAAAAGGAGTGAATTGTATCAATTGACTAGTTGTTGGCATCTCCAAAAACGTCAGTGACTCCCTCGCAACCTTTGGTTATTGGCTAGGAGCGAGTGCTCTTTCTCCAGCGGGTTCTTGCAAACCCTCACCGATAATACTCTCTGTGCATTGTTGTTTCGTAGGTGGGGTCTCTCTAGCTCTCGCAGTTATCCCCATTTGTTGTAGTGATAGCTTGGTTTGTTTAGTAGCCCAAGTGAGTGTATGCGAGCCCCTTGATATATTAAAGCGCATGTTCGTGGCCACATAAGAGGATTGTCTAGGGCCTTTTTCTTTTTGCGCAGACGAGGCCAATGTCCCCGCTTCCTCTTCCTGCTCCTTGAACTCCTCCTCCAGGTCCCCGCTCTTACTAATGCTAAAACTCGAGCTGGGATGGCCTTCCTTCCATAACCTTTCAAATTCTTGGTCATCCTTTAATTTATTGTAAGGAGCATCCAACTGTGCTATTTCCTGGCGATACTTCCAAAAAGCTACTATTTTTTTCTCACTCCATTCCTCATTTTTCTTTAACCTATTGTACATGCCACGCTCCATGGAAATGTTATCCTAGGCCACTGCCACAACAAAGTAGAACTTGTGCCATGGACCTTTAGTGTCCTACATAGGGATATGCGCCAATTCAACAAAATCCTCATCTTTGTCTGTCTACAAGTTACGTCGCTTCTCCTAGTATGGTTGGGGAACATGGGTAACCCTCATGTGTGGCTTTGGTAAGTCATTGAAAGGGTTGTATTCCCACTTATCATCTACCAATACCAACCCTAGATAGGCCAGCTTGTCCTCTAACAACTGGTTCAATTGTTTCTTTATCAAAGTCTCCGACTTGAAATTCTTCAGACAAAAGAAGAATCCCTTTTTCTTGACTTTTTTGCTGCTACAGAAAGTAAAATCAATGATACACACCTGTAGGAACATTTCTAGCACAAGTACTCTATTTGTGATGCAGGCTGGGAGCAGGAAAGGTTTTCCAGTAAAGCCCCACATCTGGAGGATCGTAAAATCTTTTCCTAAGAACCAGTCACAAGCAAGGGTAAAACTCTGCATAAATCCGGTTTGCTCCTTATCAAGCCGGATTATATCGCCTTTTCCGAGCAAATCATGCAAAACCAGAGCTATAAAATAGTCTGAAAACACATAATAGTCATATGATGTGGAAAGAAAAGGCATCCATACGGACATTGGCTTCCTTTTATTTTGCTCATCAAAAATTGATAGCGGAAAATACTGAGCGAAGAAATCTGGGTTCTGATGCAGAAACATATGGACCAGGAAAGAAAGAAACCTAATTTTTTTCTCCACCTGATAATTCTCAATTTACCGTATTATTTCTTCAACCATAAACTCAGCAAAATCATACCAGAAGAGTTCATGATGCTTGCAAAATTGCATTATCGGTCCCAATTGAAAGGTCTATATCTTCTCATCAGAGTCTCGGCTGCACACAAAGACTAGCATGGACATGGCATCCTAGAGATCATTGTGAAACGCACCATGCGACAATGGAATATTTGGCACTTTATCAGCTGGGATGCCTTTCCTACTAGTCTCCTCCAACAAGAACTCTAAGCTCTTTCTCATCTTCCATATTTTCTCTTCTTTGCTCAGGCGAAAAGGCTCGATATTCTCTTTTCTTTTACTTGGGTCTAGAATGCATAACATGTGTCAGATGGCCTGTGGAGTGATGTGCACCCTTAAGCTGCAGCCTTCAATGTAGTGGGTATCAGGATTATAACACTAGACAACATCATCAACTACCTCCGGGCAATAGTGAACAAGTGGGACCATGTATTGAGGGAGACCACTGTACCAAACTCTCTGCACCATAGATTGGTCTGCATTTGGTACCGATAACCTTGCACAAGCTGCCTCTCTAAGAGACTTAGGATTTTTGCAAGCCTTGGGTCGTAGATATTATCCCATTTTTCTTCAACCCTTTTCTGGTTTCTACAATTTTTGGGCCTATTCAGTTCTTCTGTATAGGCCCTCCTTGGCCTGCTGGGTATGCCAGGCATAGCATACACCACATCTTCATAGATATATACCTCCTCTGAAGAACATATAGTCGTAAATAGTTCCTAGCTAATTTTCTCCTGGATTGGCTGAGATGAAGTTTCTGACATTTTTCCTTCTCCGAAGATTTTCTGCAAGCTTTTGGTTTTGCAATTCCTCTCAGTTTTGGATACGCAGAAGAAGAATAACTCTGCACTTTAGCTCTTTGGCATTTGTGAAAAGTCCTTGAAACATTAGACCCTTTCATACAATATTTGGCAATCCTTCCTCAAGGTGGTAGGCGAAAGTAAGCCTTTTGTATTTAATTTGGCATGTACCATTAATTTTGCAATTCGTGCAAAATGAACTGCTTGCTATTTCGAGGCGGCCAGAGTTCATTATTACATTTGGTGATCGTGTGATATGTTGTGATCTCCTTGGAACTTGAGTTGGCAATTTGGTCGCTAACCTTGCATTAGTATGCGCTGGCAATTAATATCCCAGTCGGAATGATTACGCCAAGGAAATGATCACTGCGTGAAAAGATATGAATATCACCTTGGGCTTTGGGACACGCTTGAGAGATGACACAATAGCCTACGACCATATGTCTCACTGCCAATGAACGCCACCTTTTTAAAGCTAATTAATTAGCTTCCATTAATCAAGCACGCATTGAGCCGTGCTATCACAGATGCAACTGGCCCGAAAATGTGAGAAAACATAGGCACACCTTTCAAGTTAGCAACTAGCTTAATATCACATTTTTTTTGAAGCAGATTAGCATCTGTCTTGTCATTTTTCTATAAATAGGCCAGTAAGAAGTAAAGAAAACATACTTAGTATTTGAGTAGTGATAGGTTAGTAGTAGAGTCTTAAGCAAGCCTTCTCATAGGTTAGGTGGTAGATAGATTTCGGCATTAGCTCAGAAGCCTAGGGATAGTGTCAGAGCAATGGATACTCCAATTCACCCGACCTCGTATAAGTCGCAGATGACATTCCTAGGGGAGGTTTCAACTAGGAGGCTGAAACGGATGACCAAGAATAAACATTCTCTGGTCTTGGTAGCCATAAAGTGGGTTTTAGGCAAAGAATGTATAGAGTATGAGGACAAGTATCAGATGAACACCGACATATGCTCCCACTTCGTAGCATACATGCTAGACATCGACATCCCCCAGCCACTTATCCTGAAGCTGGTTAAAGAAATCTTCCCCAAAAAGTACTTGAATAGTCTCGGTGAGGTTGTTGCTCATGCTGGCTACGGAGTAGGCCTGTCGTCAGCTAGCGACCTGCGTCACTTTATTGAGGAAGAAGTCATTGTCATTTGGCTGCCATTCCCCAGCGGATTCTTCCTATAGACCCGCGACCAGCACCAGTAGAGGGTTACTCAGGCCCTACACTTCCTATTCCGTAGCTACAACGTGATACCTTTCTATGACGTAGATTGGTATACTGACTTCAGGAACCTAGTATTCCCCCTGCCAATGGTGGTTGTGCCGAATGATGCTGCCAGTGCTGCCAAAGAACTCATGGACGAGGAAGAAGTGGATGCTGTAGTTAATGCATCAATTGTCTCTAGCCATGCCTTTGGATGAAAACCCCCTGCCTACTCAACAAATGTCTCCCTGCCTGCTACTCAGAATACCTAGCCATAGCTATATATAAGCCTGAAAAGAGGCCACTATATATATATATAATAGTTCAGATACTTGTTGAATTTTGGATTATGGCTTCCTAGCCACTTTTGTAATGTAAAGAACATATATGAATACATATATATCTTTTAAATAAAATCCATGCTCTTTCCTTCATTCTGTATTTCAATTTTATGGGCTCTCAACTTCATTTTGTTATTTCTCCACACTTGGGTGTGTAAAGCAATTCTAGTATTCCACTTGCCAATAATAACGGGCTAATCCGCATAAGCACAAACTAATTCGCAAAAGACCGGCCAAAGAAATGGAAATAAAATAAAAGAACTATTTACATATGTACAAAAAGAGTTCAGCGCCTAATGAAACAGCTTAAGATGAATCCCATTGACTGGGATTCCTAAGGGTTCCTATTCCATATTTTTCAGTTCAAAAGTATTGTGCTCTTTGCACTGAATGATTTTAAAGGGACCCTCCCATAGGCTATCAAATTTACCGTGCTGACCTGGCTTAGCAGCCCTTTTACCATACTTTAGCACCAAGTCTCTGCATTTTAAACCTTGGTTGGAAGCCTTCTTGTCAAACCATCGCTTGACCACCTGTTGATGACTTGTCATAGCTATTAGGAAATTTTACTTTTTTTCTTGTACTTCGAATAATTCAGCGAGCCACACCTCCATGGCTTCATTTTGTTCTATCTCAAGATATTTTAACAACTATATTACCGGAATCTCCATGGAGATAGGTAACAACACCTCTTTCCCATATACCAATTCATAAGGCGAAGTCTTAAGGACTTGCTTAGGAGTTATGTGGTTTTCCCAGAGCATTGTTCAGAGGTTTTTATACCATTCGCTTTGGTGTTCTGAGCCAATTTTTTTGAGGAGTCGAACTAAGCTTTTGTTCATTGACTCAGCTAGACCATTTCCTTGTAGATAATAGTTTGATGATGTTTTAAGGAATATGTCATTCTTTAATGCAAAGTGACATACCTTTGCGCCTAGGAAAGCTCTAGCATTATCTAAAATGATAGTTTTTGGAGGGACGAACCTTGTCACCAGTTCCTCGAAGAAATCTACAATTTTTATTTCTATTGCACTTTTAAGGGGAACATCCTCCATCCACCTTGTGAAGTAATTTGTGGCGGTCAGAATCCACTTGTGTCCAGCGCTAGAAACCGGGTTGATCATTCTGATGAAGTCCAGGCCCCATTGTGAAAACGGTTCATCCACCACTATAGTTTTGAGGGGCATTGTGGAATTCTTCCTTCCGTCAGTGAAGAACTGGCATTTTTTGCAAGCCTTCACCAAAGAGTGGGATTCATTAAAAATTGTACACCAATAATAGCTAGCACGCATGATTTTAATGGTGGTGGTTTTGGCAGAGAAATGTCCGCCCGTAGCACTATTGTGGAATGTGTCAAGGATCCTCTTCGCTTTCTCCAAAGTGACGCATCACAGGAGAACACCATTGAAATTCCTTTTGAAAAGGACTCATTATATTAGCGTATATTCACAATTTTGCAGCTGGTAATACCTCCCTTTTTGGGATGAGAGACCTAGCAGATACTTTCTAGTTTGCATGAACCTCATTCTATCAATTAGCCAACCCACTTCTGATTCTAATTCATTTATCAAGACGAGCTTTGGCTACTCCTCTGTGATAGGTACCTCCTCACTTTGTCCCATGTATTCACACAATCCTCTTCCTTTAATAGTTTTAGTAGGCTTGACTTCAATGTCATATTCAAGGATCTTGGTGATCCAATTATCCCTTTTCTCTGTGATCTACCTTTCCATGATATATTCACGCACACTGGAATATGTGACATACACCAGCACCTTGTTGTAGGAAATTAGATGGTCAAACTTTTTAAGTCCCTTTACTATTGCAAAGTCCTGTCTTTCGACAAAATTATAATTCACCTCATATTCCTTTAGGGTCTACGAATAGAATTCCACTAGATGTTCCCCCTTTTCTTCGTCATCCTTTTCAGTTAGAATAGTAGCAATACTAGACTTGCTACTAAAAGCATACATTATAAAATCCTTGGATTGATTTGGATTAACCAGCACCGGAGCTATGGAAATAGCTTCCTTGACCCTTCGAAAAGCTTCCCGAGCTTTGGTTGTCCACTTGAATGTTTGATCTTTCTTCAGCATTAGGGTGATCGGCCTAATCATTCCTGCGAAATCGGAAATAAACTTATTAACAAAATTTACCTTTCCCAAGAAAGACTGAACACCTTTCTTATTTACCGGAAGGGGAAGTTATTTGATAGCCTTTACTCATTCGGGGTCAATTGAAACACCTTCTCTAGACACAACATGCCCCAACAACTTACCCTGCGGCACTCCTAATACACATTTCTTTGGGTTTAGGGAAACTCCAAACTCCTAGAAATTTTTAAAAACTAATTCTAAATGATCGAAATGATCATCCTTAGATTTAGAGAATACAGTAAGGTCATCCAAATAAATTAGAATAAACTTATTGATTAGTTCGCTGAATGCGATGTCCATCGCCCGCTGGACTATTGCCCCTGCATTGGATAAACCAAAAGGCATTTTAGCATATGCAAATGCTCCCCACTTTCTGGTGACTATAGTCTTGTGATGATCCTCTTCTTTAACTCGGATCTGATTACATAGCCGAAGAAACCATCTAGCAGAGAGAACATTTTTGATCCTGCGACAGTTTGTAGGATTGACTCCATAGAAGGCAACCGATAGTGGTCTTTCAGAGATGCTCTGTTTAGGTCTCAGAAGTCCACACACAAACAGATATCTCTATTCTTCTTTCGGAATGGGACCAAATTTGATACCCAAGTACTATGTTTGATTGGGAAGACAATGTGTGACTCAATGAGCTTAGTTAGCTCCTGTGTCATTAGGGCCTCAATTTTAGGGTTGACTAGCCTCTGTTTCTATTGGACTGGTTTTGCACCTTCTGTTAGCTTAATAGTGTGTTGAATGATGCCAGGATCGTAACCCTCTAGATCATTGTAGGACCAGGCCACTACTCCATATTTTTTGCAGAAACTAATAAGCCTTTCCATATCATGGTGTAGGACATTTTTTCTGACTCAGAGATTCCTACCATCGGAGACCCGAAGATCCTCATAATCAGTTTTTTCTGCCACAAACTTCCACTTATCATTTCGGGCATCATTACAATTGAAATTTTTTTCAAGAGTAACCAATGCTTTCATAATTTTATTAGATTTGAGCTGCATAATTTGTCCTTCATAAGCCTTGGCGATCTTTGGTTGAAGCTGATCGGTGAACTCCCCTGAGTGCTGGATAAACGAGGTGATATGTTCATCATTTTCAAAGACTTTCCAACTCTAATCATTGTCGGGGATCACTGGTTGGACTAGTACTCGTACTGAATGCTCGTTATGAAGCAGGTCAGAGAGAGGATCAAAGTGAGCACCAATCATAGTCATGCGATCCGCATCGCTATTTTGTCTTTGAGGAATGGTATGGATGTTGAAAGCTTCAAAACCATCAATCAGGTCCCAGACTCGGTGCCGATAGGATCTCATGCAGACATTCTTTGCTATAGAAATTCCTTGGACCTAGTTAACTATCAGTTCAGAATCTCTGAACACAATTAATTGCTTAATTACCATTTGTTTTGCAAGGCTTAGGCCTTATACTAACCCTTCATATTCAGCCTCGTTGTTTGAATAGGTGAAATGAAAGCGGAAAGGCCTCAACCATTTTTTATTTTGGGGGGATATTAGATATACCCCTGCTCTAGCACCTACTTTTCTTCTTGCTCTATCAAAGTACAATGTCCATAGCTCATTTGCTTGGCTACCTTTGGATTCTTTGGCGACCCTCGAAAGCACCTCGTCTTCATCATAAATTACATACATGCCCAATCATGTAGCATGATAATAGCCAAAAGGATCATTGTTTATGTGTTCACTCAACAGAGCATCTTCTTTATCATTTTGATCTCCACTCACCTTCTCTTTCTCTAGCAAATCAACGCAATACATTTCTTGCTTGGTGATAAAGGTATGCGCTACTTCAAAATTGATCAAGACTTCATCCGTCACATGTTTAGAATGCAAAACCTCTGATTCTATCTTCATTTTCGCACTGTGTTTGGTCTTAATTATTAGATGTGACCAATCCAAGGACAGGTATCCATCCACCTTTGAAGTAAACTCTCAGGATAGACAGAGACTAAACATAGGAGGAACATCTATGATCACTGTGTCCTGCGGGACTATGATACTAGGGCAAGCAAATAGAGTTAAAGGAAGTGCTTTGATGACACCTACGGTCTCAACTTTATTTCCATCAAGCTGCATCACCCCTCTTTTCATAGGTTCGTAACTGAGTCCCAAAGCTTTGGTTATTTGTTTAGGCATAACCATTGTACTAAAACCAGAATCAATCATAGTGTTGTGCAATAACTTCTTTCCTACAATGAGAGTCAAGAAGAAGGGCTAAGGTTTCAACCTACTTCTATCCTTGGCAGAGGATTCCTTTGTATTGTTTGTAAGAACCTTTGCTGGCGGTATGTGATAAATAACCTCTGCACTAGCAGATAACTCTGTTGATGTCGGGTTGATCTCTTCTTGAAGGGCCTTCTATAAAAGCGTCTTTTTTTCTGGGATAGCTAGAATGTCCCACAAAGACACATTAGCAGATGATTTCTTCAATTTCTCTACCACATTAAAAGGTGGAAAACTCAAAGATTTCTGCTCCTTGGTTCTTGCTATAATAATTTCCTTCCGTGGTTGAGAAGGTGAAGGGACGGTTGAAGCACTAGGAATTTGATCAAACATGCCTTTGAGTTGCAGGTTGTTTAGATGTGAAACAACTAGCTCACCGATGAATCTCCTCTTTGAGCGTGTGTTATAATCAGACTATACTTGTGGTATTTTGGATATGAATGCATCATTGGCAAACACTGTTTCTTCTTCCTCCATCCAGGAGAAGAGCGCATGATCAAGAGCAATATCAGATTCTTGTTCTAAAGACATTCCTTGCATTTGCGCAACAAGGACCGCACTCTCCATTTGTGGCGAGGCATATACATAACCTCCATTTTTCGTTGATGTGCCTTGGCTGTGTTGCTCCACCACCTTTTGTTGTAGGTTGCCATGAGGATAGCTCCGGGGCATATGCACATCGCTGTAGGGGAAACACCATGGATTGATGTCATCAATAAGATTGTTCTGCCCTGTGGTTAATTCCCTACACGAGCTTGGAAATGCACTCATCAGTGGAGTAGGCACCGGCACCATTTGGTTTGCAGTCGGCGATGGTGGATTAGTGCGAGGCGCACCCTAATATTGATTTTTCTGATAAGAAGACCGCCTGCTTTGATAGTTTTGATATGCAGGCCTCAGAGGCATTGCTTGGTTCCACTTTAGAGTGGTTATATCATTTTCCATGGTTCTCAACATCTCTTTGAGGTTGCTTATTTCATCCTTGGAAGAACCTGATGTAGAAGCCACATTTTTAGGGGCGGTCGCATATGTGTACATTGACTGGGCAGTTGCGGGTGCACTAGTTGACGCGACCTCTTTGTGGAGATCAATATTTCATTAAATATTGGCATAATAGGTTGAGGAGGCAATTTTCTACAATCTATCAAATGATTCTCGGCTATGATAGCGGTACCATAAGCATCTAGCAGAGTAGCTCCCCCCAAAGACTTGATCATCACAGAAATGTCAGAATTGATAGACTTCAGATAAAATATAAATGGCAACTCCGGAGTCGGGCGTATGGTAGCAGGGATCCTCTGCCAATTTGTGTGGAATCGACCATTAAATTCCGTCAGAGCCTCCTGGGGGGCTCATTTTATGACAAAAAGTTGATAATACAATGAAGAACGATCTTCGTCATTTGAGAACCTCTCATAGAATGGATCCCCGAGTTCATCCCAAGTGTGAATTGAATTAGGAGTTAGTGTTCGGTACCAATCCAGAGCCTTTCCTTTAAAAGACGCGTCAAGGAGCCTCAAGGCTACATTCTACATTGTAATACCGTGTACCAGACATACATCTACCACATCCTGCAAATGTTCTACGAGTGTTCTTGAGTTGTCTCTTGTAAAATTTGGTATAGCTTTCATGGATGAAATTGGGATAGCGCCCCAGACAGTGAGTGCTACCGGGGCTAACAGGGGACTTTCGGTGTCCCATGCTATGTAGTTTCTATTGGTGGCTGGAAACATGGTGAGAGGAAAGGGTGGCGAGAATGGAATGGTTACCAGCTGATTTACAACCTGGACTGTCCCTAGTGGAGGCACTAGTAAACTGGGATTGCCTGTGGTTTGGGATCTAGTTACAGGCCGATGGCTCATACACCCTTGTACAATGCAATTTCATTAATCTCGGTCCCATTGGGCGTGCCAGAAAAAGAACAAACTGTTGACACCAATATTTGATGAGGTAATAGAGTCTTATGGAAAACTCAGTTTAAGGGGGACCTTTTGCGCTAAACTGAGTAACCTCCATATTTTTAGAGAAATCGGCTTCTTCTATAATGGGGTTTGGAAAGGGAAAGGGAAGCGGATATAAAAAAGTAAAGTCTAACCCAAGGTGATGCACCAATATTTTATGATGGGCATGATAAATCATAGATTTAAGGGCCTGAATGGTGTTGTGTTCCAAAACATCAGAGACTTAAGATTATAGCCTATACAATTCATTTATTAACATAAAATAACATTGCATACATTCTCACTACCAAGAAGAGTCATTAGACATGATCTAGGTAAGCAAACTTGCATCCAACATATATAGAAATTCTTCAAATGAAGTGTCAAGACAATATAAAGCATAGTTCATAGTTTAATCAAATAGCATGAAAAACAGAAAGGCCGAACAATTGGCACAGTCTGAGAGTTTTGCAATTAAATAAAATAGTAATAGAGGCCTGGCATCTTTTACTAAAACCAACATATTTTTCCCTAGTTCCGGACCCCTTCTCATCAACAGAGAAAGTATATATAGCAGGAAAACCTCCCACTGCTTTGGAGAGCAGTAACAGAAAAGATCACGCAATCCCCTATAATGATACCTGAATTAGAATATTCCCCAGGCCATTACAACAAGATCGAGCCGGAACATAGCATCCAGTCATCCTAGGCACAGGTACATCCTCTGCAATGACGGCGATGGTCTTGGTTAGACAAGTGTCATCCATTGGTGTGAATGATTATGATAAGCAACAACCAATAGCATTATTTGTTTCATCTGGTTCATTGCCCGTATAACAGATCTATCACTTAGGCACGTGGCAGCCTTTCGCTGCCTGTATGAACCTTTCTCCCATCACTGCAGAGGATTTGCAAAAATGCAACACATGTCGAATGGGGCTAGTATCTTATCATAGTGGAGGGAACGCTCATCAATCGGGTGCAAAAGACACGCGGTAGCATTTCACTACCCGCAGTTGCTATTTCATCCCTGCATTGAAAGATTTGTGAATGGTTGACACGTAGCAAGAGTCTATTGTAGCTAGAAACTATGGGGCCTGCCAACACCTTTTAGGAATGAAGGCTTCGTGGAAGCATTTTGCAGCCCTATGAGGCCTCAAGGAAACAAGAAACAAAAGCATCCCATAGCTGTGACACGTGGAATCATAGCGGAGTTTCCCAGGATCTGAAGGGAATGTCGATACTCGATGTTGCGAAGAGTAGACGTGTGGAGAGGCAAATCAAAACCTTCAAAAAGGCTGAGCAGATTTGGCGATGCATAGGCCGGCGCATAAAAAATGAACCCGAAGGGAGTTGGTTAAATATTTATTAACAGTAAGTTTTCTCAAATTTTGGATGATCAAATGAGGAGAGAAGCCTCTTATTTATAGAAAGACAAGATGGAGAAATGCCCAAAATGAAGCAATGTGGGATCATTTGACATCCAATGGGAAAGTGCCACTTGTCAAGATGTGAATGGAAGAAGCTTCAGCACATTTTGGAGAATGTGCAAAGAGGGGGGAGATTCAAATTTAAAAGATGGATTGAAAGATGAGGTGAAAGGTGAAGTTAATGCCACATGGCTCAAGAAAAGGACATGTAAGAGATTTTAAATTCTTTTTTGGATGTACAAACCCTTTTGGAGGGAGTTTTCAAATTTGGGGAATATTCCAACCATTGATGCCTTTTTGAAAGAAAATAGATGATTTAATAAATTGATAAATTTATTTTCATGAGCAAGTGGCAAGAGCTAGAGGATTTGATGGATTAGGATTAAATTAATCAGGATTTGAATAATTTAATGAGCCATTAGATGATGTGACAAATTTTACTTAGATTTATGGGTTGATTTAAATCAAAGATGAGAAGAATGTGATTTAGAGACTAATTAAATAAAGATTTTTGATTTATTTAGTTAAAAGGGATGAATGTTAGATTAAATAAAATAAGGTTTAATTTATTTAATTTAATAGATAGACTTTAGAGATTAATTAAATAAAATTGATTTATTTAATTAACTAAAGAGCTAGGGTTAATTAAATCAGATTGATTGAGTTAATTAACAAGAGAGAATGACTTAGTTAGATAAATGATTTATTTAATTAAGGGAGGAAAATTGATGAATTTAATCAAATAAGGGTATTTGATTAAATGGCTAGACTGAGGGATGATTAAGGGTGAAACAGTGTTAGTAAATCGGGATCAAGCGTGTAATGCCAATCGATGCATTTTATGTGTCTACATTTTCCCCCTTTTTGAAACAATGTGTTTGTTACGTTGATTCAAAGAATAAACTACCTCAATCCAAAGCCAATTTTATTTTTTTTTCAAAATGCCCCATTGCTGCCCTGACGAGAGAAAACATACCAACATATTGCCCCCTCCAGAGATCGGATGGAAAAGTTCAATTTGAGGGTCTATCTCATGACAAAGAGGTTCAAGATTAGTTCAACTCAAATTTTTGATATAGATATATTCAATTATTTTGATATACTACACACACTTGACCCTAGTTTAGAAATGTTAGTAAGAAGAAATGAGATGATGACAAGAGGATCCAACAAGCCCATGATATATGAGAATTTATTAGAGATGATGATGAATGATGATGATGCTTATGATGATGATTTTCTTACCAAGGATTTGGGACTTTAAAAGGGCCAATTACCTTATGTTTGATAACACACATAGGTACAATGCATCAAGGTATAAAGAACCAAGATGGTGTTGCACCTAGTGTGATGGACTTTGACTCGACAAATAGATAGGAGTATTCCTTTTCATGCTTGACATACAGAAACCTTGCTAGGATGTACCTCACAAAGCAAGTATTCACCAAGTTATATTACAAGAACGTCCAACAAGCACAATAGATAAAAGATAATGATTTTTTCCCCATTCCTTTCTCTCTATTTCATTTTTTTTAGACATCATCGAGAGGTCATAAGAATGGGCACAATAAGATAAATCAAAAGAAAAGATCAAGCAAACAAACAAGCCAATGTTCTTCATACCGCAAGCCAAGGGGATGTGTTTTGGTTAGGATAAGAATCCCAAGTGACATCCAAAATCATGCCCATTGTTAGAACGATATATCCTAGGACATGCATTGTAAAGGATGATGATAGGTTGATAAGTTGTTTGATAGGTTTTTGATATAAAGTTGACTGACATGTTTGAAAATGATCAGGATTTTGATTTTGCATTTAAAATTTTAAAGTTTGCTTTTGATTTTACATTTTGAAGCTTGCTTATGCTAATTCTTGTGGTTGTTTCTATTTGTTTTACCAAAGGATGAAAGTGATGATTGATTTATTATGGGTGATTGATTATTGCGGGTGAAAGAGAAATGAGACCAATGGATGTTTTCAAATATTTGGATGTTTTTGGAGTTTTGAAATATTTTTTTTAGGCTATTTTTGGTATTTTCAAGATTTTACAAATGTTTTGATTTTTGATTTTTCAATGTTTTGGGGTTTTCTGAGATTTTATGAATGTTTTTGGATGTTTTGTCTTGGGGGTTGATCAAAGATTAGCCTTTCCTACATTTAAGCTCAGAGATGATGTAGTTTGGATTCCTTTTTTTTTTTTTTTACTTTTTAAGATTTTGATATGTTTTGGATGATTTTGTGTTTTTTTTTGGATTTTTGCATGATGTTGATGATTTGGATATGGATATGCATGATGATATCAGTGCTCTAATTTTTGACTTTGTTGAAAACCAAGCTAAGGTTGATTGATCGGATCAATGAATTGATGATGATAACATTGTTTAGGACACACAACAATGCCAGGATAGTGTTTAGCAACACAAGTATTAGGATGGATATCCCAAGATGATGATGGATTGATTGGATTTGATTGATCAAGATTTTGAATCTTTGATTTTGGTAAAAGCTTATTTTGAATAATTTGATGTGATGTTTGAAATAAGTGTTAGATGCAACTAATATTGATTGTTTGGATTGATGTTCGTTGTTCGATGAATTTTGATAAGGAATATCTTCTTGTCAAAATATGCCATGGGCTAGTGATTTGGATTCTGGCTCACAAATGCTTTGACCAATTTGATTTTATGTTTTCCAATGTTCGGATCACCACATAAGTTGGAGGATATAGACCAAGATTTATTCCTGAAGCAAGATGTAAATATCTCCCCCAGTGTCTAGCAATGCATGGAGTGTCATGGATGGATACTTGGATAGGTGTGTGGTTGGATGGATATGGTAAGCATACAAAGGATGCCAAGGATTATCTTGTGATAAGATAAGGTGTTCGAATAAAGGAATGCTTCATGGCTCAGATAATGTTGCATAGGATAGGATTAATGAAAATGACTCATGTCAAGATGTTTACCATAAGTAAGCATAAAGTGTGCACCAAAGTTTTATCAAGATCAAGATAACTCAGACTATGGATGTAGATATATGCAAATGGATTGGAAAAATGTTTTAATGAATAGATTTTATTATGGATGAGATGAATGGAATGTTGGACTTTATTATGGATGAGATAAGATGCTTCCACCTAAAATGGCACATGTAGATGCTTGATTCTACACATGACACCTATTTTCCAAGTTTTCATCATGGTACCTATCCAAAGCGCCACCATAGTTGTTTTCACTAGAGGACAATTTTTTCCCTTTACTGGTTTTAATCCTTTTCTTTTTTTTTGGATTTTTATAAAAAAAAAAATTTGTATTTTTCTGTGAAATATTCTAAGCTAATGTTTAACCACCAGGTGGTGTTGATGTAGATGCTTATTTCATAATGTGTTATTGATATCCTGCTTAAAGAACCCGCTTTTCCAAGATATGTGCACTTGAATAAAACTTTTGAGATTCTTGATGTACTTTGTTGATACCGGAGTTAACTTTATCTTTGTGCACCCATCATGATAGAGTGCATTATAAATCCTTATAATGAAGGGTCATTGCCAATACATGGTCGATGTGAGAATTGGATATCATGCGTGGAGGCGTGGATGAAGTATGTTTAGGGATAAAAGATGGATTGGTTGACAGTTTGGAACCTTTGACTCTCCAAACTTGGGAAGATGAGCAATGATGGGTGGATATGAAAGTGTGAGTGGAATTAGGACCAAATTCTTGATATACTTTATATGTTACTTGAAAAGCCTTCTTTTTCTTTTGTGGGCATCTTTGATGGATACTTTTCCTATTTTTATTTTGCCCCATATTTTTTTTACTAATGGAATTTGATAGGGATAATCTTTCTTTGTATTCTTTGGTATCCATGTGTATTTGATTTGTCCACTATGCTTCTTAGCTTCTTTTTCTTTGATAGCGTTCTTCTTTCTTTGATTCAAATATTTCTTTTGATGTTGGTCCCAATTCATGGATGGGGTGGTGGGTGGATGAAGATTCATGACATGGATGGTTGTAGTATTAGCATTAGTTTCATAATAAGGATTCTTCATGCTCCCTATGTTGATGTTTGCTTGAGACATAATTTCCCCTAGTATGGTGGTAGTAACACCTTTTTTCCTTGGTTCTTCCTATTTTGATATGTCTTTTTCAATAAGCATTCTTTGATAAATGACCACTACAGATGACGTGATTTCAATTTGTTGCTCTACTAACTCCAAAATATCTTGTTTTGTTTGACTTGTTTCTTTGAGTGGATAATATTAGATATATTCATACATGATGTCCTCAGTCTGAATTTGGGATATAGCTGATCCTGATGTTGACAACTTAGTTTGAATATAGGAATCAATAAACTAATCTTTTTGTGTAATAATGTTAGGAGTAAAGGAATCATGTTCTAAATGAAGATCATCTATGTGTCCATCCAAAGAAAGCATCTCATGGGTAGATGGAAGAGTATGTACAATGCGGATATGGAAATCATTTGTGACATCTTGTATAGATAGGAGTGTCCATTAGATCATTGTAATATCCTGGAGATACAAATTCTTGATCTTGATTAATCTTGGAATTTCTTTTGGCATGATTTGGATCAAATTCTTGACATGGATTAGTTTCAAATGATGGGTTTCTTACAAAGGGTTCATGGATATCTTTATTAGGCATGGGAAGTGGTTCAATATCCTCTTGATCTTTGAGTGAATTTTGATCAAGTATTGAGTTGAAGATTCCTTTAGTATCGACACTTATGAGGTTGAAGGATGTCAATATGTCTTGGAAAGGACCATTGCTAGATTTTGGTGAGAGATGTTGATCATGCTTTGGAATGAATTCTTGATATATGTCCTCTAACTCATTGGATGATGTAGAGACATTTTTAACATGATTATTGGTCGATGGATTTCCAATGATATCATTAGTGGTTGAATCCTGATCATTGTCCCCAACAGTTATTATTTTTTGATCAATAAGGTCTTGGATGATATTTTTGAGTCGAACACAATTTAATGTCATGTGTCCCTTTATTTTGTGATACTCACAAAAGTGCTTCTCATTATACCAAGGTGGTTTTACCATGGGTTCTTGATAGTTCTCATAGATAGGTATTTTAATGAGATTTTCCTACACCAACTATTGCATGACCGATTCGATTGGTTTCCAAAGTGGTGTGTATTTTTGTTTGTTACCTTGTGAGATTTGACTTTGTTGTGATTGATTTTGGAGATGTGGTGATTTATTTTGGACAACGTTTTGATTTGGGATGATTCTTAGATTTGGTAAGATAGGTTGAAATTGAACATTATTTTGGTTGGGAATCACATTTCCTTGATTCAGGTAACTTTGATTTTGAATGGTGTTACCTTAACTTGGATCAATACATGGAGTCGTTAACATATTGTTTGGACTTTGAAAAAAAAATTGTATGATTTGTAAGAATATCTATCCCAAATTTTACCAAGTGTGGATTCAAAATGTTCATGTTTCGTAAAGTTGTACTTGGTATATTCATATTTAGCATGTATGGATTTGGTGGGATAATGTTGCTTTGTTGAAGACTCATGCATTGATTGCTTGGTTGATAGATTTGTAGGTTTGGACTTTGATTTAAATCTACCATAGGGAAAGGTATTCCAACATTTAGACTAGGCATACTCACATTTGTTGTACCATTGAGGTTTGTAGGAGATAATGATATCATGTATGGATTGTATAAATGTGAGTCCTGATAATCCATCATAATTGTAAGGATTTAAAAGTTTGGCTAACATAGATTACTCATGATGTATGGATCAAGTTTATATACCATGTTTTTCTTGTTCTTTTCACCTTGTTGAAAAAGTGAACCTCTAAAGTATTTAGGACCAATGATGAGATGAAGGATGAAAGGGGTGAATGGTATGGGTGTTGAACTTTTAAGACCCTTGGAGGAGATACTAGACTTTAGGACTTTTGGATTTTTGATTTTGGATTTGATTTGGATTTTTTATTTCGATTTGATTTCGATTTGGATATAATTTGGATTTGATAATAAACTCATAAACTCCAAGAGGTTAGATGTTGTCTCGGAATAAACTTGTCCACAAGATGATAATTTAACTAGGTGTATGAGGAAGGATTCATCCACACACACTTAACCAAACAAGGAGATTTTGATGTTGATTTGAATGATTTTACCAAAAGTCTGGTATGAATGATTTTTCCAATGGTTCAAAAGTTGTTTGTGAGATGGGATTTGATTGATGTTTGAGATGGATGAAATGATTGGTTGTTTTGTTCCTAAATGAACCTAAGAGAGACTTGTTTACAAGACCAAGGTTTTGAAGAACATGCTTTTCCAAAAAAAATTCAAACCCAAAGACCAATGTTTGCATGAAAAAACATATGACAAAAGATACAAAAGCACATGTGTGGGGTTCAATTGATTTCATCTTGATTAATGAGTTGCTTTTACCAAAAACACTTTCTCGATTAGATTTTAAAACTAGATGTCCAATGTCTTAACTTCTTCTCATCCCACAAGGTAAATTATGTGGAACTTTGATGAAATCAAGACAAGAGTTGCCTATTGTTGACTTTAGTAAGAAAATTGAGATATAAATCCAATTGTTTAGAAACCTTTAAGGAAAAATCCCAAGGAAAAGCAATAACACATGAATCTTGTCAAAGACATTTTCCTCCTAAATGGTTTGAAGTTTGATGATAATTTTGAATGTTTGTTTCCAAATGTTTATGAACAAGCAAAGTGTTTTGTTTCCAAGACCATGCACAACCCTATGGATATGAAAGACTGTATTTGTTGAATCCCCACTTGGACAAGTCTAGCTACGCTTATTTTTAGCAAATGGATAGATGCTTGACCCCATTGGATCCCCTCCACGGCACTCACTTATATGGGGCAGCCAAACATCAGCACCCATAAAACTACCATGGCATACTTTCCATTTCTACTAAAAACTGTAAAAGTGTGGGGCGGCTTCAGAATGATCGTTCTTGCACCAACAAATAGATCAAGGATTTTGGCCTTTTCTAAACAATGGTTTTAAGTCATACTTTCCATTCATAGGGATTGATCCATGCGGAGAGAGACCATTGTTTCCCTTCTCGTCAAAACCAACTGCGTGATACTAGCCTTTGTTCTAGTATCCACACTTATATACCGGTTGGAAATACACTTGGCTTTAGTGTGTTACTGATAGGGTCATTCCCTTGGGTAATTACTTTTTCCCACAAGGCACGCCCTCTAAAATAAAAAAAGTGAGCAAGTTATATCTATAACTCGATCAATCTTTGTTGCAACACAAAGAGAGAGAATGTATGCAATATGATGCACTCACACTCACAAGATGTTTTGTTCAATTTTAATCTCAAAATGAACTGTGGAGGTAATTACTTTACCCAACTTAAGATCACCAAAAGGCCTTTTGATTCTCAAGATTGTTGTGAAGCGCATATGTCCTTTCAATGGTATTACTTTGAGTAATCAATTACAAAAAAAAGAAGCACTTGTTCATTTTAAACCCACAAAGTAATGATTTCACTCATTTTAGAACACCAAAATGAAATATGGAGATTACCTTGTTCAATTGTTAATCCTCAAACCAAATCTAGTGAGTTTTTCCTAAAGTTATTTTTAAGCCCTTTGTAGCAAAAATTGAAATGTTCCTTTTAGAGCCCAAAAGAAATATAGTAGGTCCTAAGCACATGAAAGATAACAAATTTTTAAGAGATATTGTGAATTCTCTAAGAGTGTTAAACAAACACTAAAATGTTCAAAAACACTTGGTATTTATGAGATAATGATGTAATTATGAGACCTCCACAAGATTTCCTTTCTTCACCTTGAAAAATCCAACCTACCAAGAAACTAGTTAAAACTGCACAACAAAGGTTAGGAAAGAAAGTAATAAAACAAATGATCAAAATAAAAAAAAGCGCATGTCATCAAAACTAAGATTTCACTTTTTCCTTTACTCCAGTGGTGGAACCTGCACAAGTGGTGTAGTTTGAAAGACCTAGCGGTGCTATATGGCACTACTAATTTTGCACACATCATTCTGCAGCAAAATAGAGAAGGTGATGGCGTTGTTTTTTCTCCTAGCGGTGCTATTTAGAATTTGAAAATTCCAGCACATGAAAATAGAACTAGCGGTGCAGTTTAGAATTTTGAATTTTAGGCCAGAACACCATAGCATTGATGTTTGAAGTTTGAAGTGGTGCTATATGGTGATGTTGGGATGCCAATGGTTCTGTACAACAATGTTGGTCTGCTAGCGGTGCACTTCCCTATAGACACACAAAAATAGAAAAAGGCACAATTTTTTTGATAAAAACGTGATTGAAATGTGAGATTTTCCCTCCTTCTAGTGACAAAATGTAGAACCAAGATCCTAGTACCTACAAGAACAACAAACAAACACATTAGAAGATTCAAATGCAGTCCAAGATCAAAGTTCCCCATAAAATCCATTAATAATGTTCAAAATAGGAATAAAAGCAAGAACATAATGAAAAAGCCAGAGAATATATTAAATCTTATTAAAACCATGCAAACTCTTGATCTTATGGGGGAGTTGGTGCCAATTTGATGTGGAAATTGGCCCTTTCCCAAATCCAATGATGCAATTTTGATGAGTGATGAAGAGTGATCCACTTTGTTGAAGATTCAAGTGTGCTCCATGGAGAAAACCTCCAATAACCTAGCTATGCCTTGATGAAATTGATGAAAATGCTAATTCTTGAAGATGAAATTGAGTATAGTAAGTTTGCTCAAATTATGGATGATCAAATGAGGAGAGAAGCCTCTTATTTATAGAAATACAAGATAAAGAAATTCCCAAAATGAAGCAATGTGGGATCATTCAACATCCAATGGGCAAGTGCCACTTGTGAAGAGGTGAATGGAAGAATCTTGAGTCCATTTTGGATAATGTGCAACAAGAGGGGAGATTCAAATTCAAAAGATGGCTTGAAGGATGAGGTGAAAGGTGAAGTTAATGCCACATGGCTCAAGGAAAGGACATGTAAGAGATTTTAAATGCTTTGTTGGATGTACAAACCCTTTTGGATGGATTTTTCAAATTTGGTGAATATTCCAACCATTGATGCCTTTTTGAAATAAAATAGATGATTTAATAAATTGATAAATTGATTTTCATGAGAAAGTGGCAAAAGCTACAGGATTTGATGGATTTGGATTACATTAATTGGGATTTGATTAATTTAATGAGGGATTAGATGATGTGACAAATTTGACTTAGATTTATGGGTTGATTTAAATCAAATATGAGAAGAATGTGATTTAGAGACTAATTAAATAAAGATTTTTTATTTATTTAATTAAAGGGGATGAATGTTAGATTAAATCAAATCAGGTTTAATTTATCTAATTTAATAGATAGACTTTAGAGATTAACTAAATAAAATTGATTTATTTAATTAAATAAACAACTAGGGTTAATTAAATTAGATTGATTGATTTAATTAACAAGAGAGAATGACTTAGTCAGATAAATGATTTATTTAATTAAGGGAGGAAAATTGATGAACTTAATCAAATAAGGGTATTTGATTAAATGGCTAAACTGAGGGATGATTAAGGGTGAAATGGTGTTATTAAATCAGGATCAAGCTTGTAATTCCAATCAATACATTTTACGTGTCTACACTACCAAAGAGAGAACCTAGATTCTTGAAAATAAGGTGCTACAACAGTAAGTCCCGTGGCCTGAGGAGGTGGAGGATAGTGGCCATTGGGATATGATAGCCTCCTTGGCTAAATCATTTGAGAGTTTAGCCAACTTGGATATGGAGCTAAAATAGTTGAGAGATATTGTTGGCACGGAGGAGGATAAAAAGAATTTACAAATAGAGATTGATTATATTCATAGGAACTAGGAAGAAACCACATAGTGCCTCCAAGTTATAACTTTTTACAATAAGGCGACTATGAAGAACACCACCCTCACCATTCAAATCTTTTAGGAAGATGTAAGGAAAATTCATGGAAAATGGGTGGTTGAGAAAGGATGGGATGATATTCACTCACAAAAGAAAGTTTTAGGTGTTGGATAGCTTAGCTTTGGATGCCATAGTGGATACTTAGGCTATTCAAAAAATCCTTTATCTTTTGAGGAGAATCTTCACTTCCTAGCTCAAGAGTGGAAGACTATCAGTGGTCTCAAGTTGTTAGGAGATTTGTAGGTGTTCGTTGGTCTTGTGTTGGTCTTTTGTACATATGTTTTGTCTCTTTTTATTTTTGCTTGTCAAACTATTTAAGTTTAAGTTTTCACTTTAGATTGTTGGGCGCTTCACTTCTCATGAACTCCTTATTTTCATTAATGGCTATTTTGTAATGAGTATTATACCTTCTTGTCTTAATCTAATAAAAAAATATTATGAGCAAAGACAACAATATATTGAAAGGTTGAGGAGTGAGACATTGTAGAAGGTTGAAGAACTTGCTAAAGGTTTGGGAGTCCCTTTGGATAATGAAGATCAAATGTAACATGATACATCTATTTCATAAAGCGATGATCCTATCAATGAAAAACATGAGCATGTACCTAAGCATGAGGATGGCCAAGAAGGCATGGTAACAAAATTTCCCCCCTTCGAATATGGAGAAATATGTTGAGCAGAGAGAATAAGATAAACAAGAAGACCCAAAGAAGACAGAGTCTCAAAAAGAAGAAAACTTGCCTCCTTCGAATGGTGAGAATTCAACATAAGAGTAAAAGAATGTTGAAGAATGTTCTGCTAGTGGAGATAAGGAGGAGATTGAGAAGGAAGGAAAAAGTGGTAAAATTATTGGTGAATCTTTTGGAGCTTCTAGAAATTCTTTGAAAGATTTAATAGACATGCAATTATAATTTGAACTAGTGGTTCCTACACAACTCTTGCATATTCCAATGTAAAAACAATCCATAGATATGGATAAGATTTCTCCCCTATATAAATTATAGATTGGTTATGCTTTAAATGCCTCCACAAGGAAGGAAATACTTCAAACACACCAAAAGAGTGCAAAAATGATAGAAGAAGCAATAAAGTGTTACATGACAACATTCCAAGAGAAACTATTGATAATTCCTTGTCTGGTGTACACAATTTGAAGTTTTTGTTACATTCCTTTAAGGAATATTATATTGTTTTAGAAGGAAAATTGGAGAAGGAAATAACAAAGAAGGTCAATGATAAGATATTGAATGAGACTTCTAATAAATGCAGTGCAACACATGGCAAGTTACAAGGTAACTTGAAGGAACTACAAAAATGCTTAGAAGATGTTAAAGTATTGTTTTTTTTTTTTTTTTTCTTGAAATGGCCTACTTCTACAAGGAGCATAAAAGATCAAATGGATTCAATTGAGTCACAAATTTCCTAGGTCCTCGATGCATATGATCCAACAAATTATTCAAATGGTGCAACAAGATCAATAATTGAAGTTTTGCATGGTCAATTCTTCCTACTATAGGGATAGAAAGGGAAAATAATAATGCAATACAACCAACTTCAAGGTTTGGTAAGTGCAAGACTTACATCCTTGACTAGATGTTTAGCTAGTGTAGAGAAGGTGATACAAAAGGATCCAGTTCCCAATTTTATGAAAGAAGGAGAAGATGTCCATGTACAGTATGAAAGTCAGAATTCCTTGCTTTCCTTTGCTAAGAAGGATTGGGAGGTAGCTAAGAAATAATAGGAGGAATTCCTTGCCAAGCTGAAGGTGTCTTGCAAGGGTATTTTACCCTCTTCTAGTTGAAGGTGTACATTTTTGTTTTATATGCGGAAGTAGTTGATGGTGTTGTAGTACATTTTTGGTCATTTTTTAGTAATAACATTGTTAGGGGGAGCCACTTTGATGCAAATATTTCCTAAGGGAGAGACCATTAGAGAAGTAAATGTTGAGTATAGGAGAGAAGCAGAAAGGGGGAGATAATCTCATCTATATATCAGTTAGGAAGAGTGATATAGTGCTCCCTTTTCCCTTGGAGAGTGGGAGTGTGTTGCCTTTAATGAAAAAGGGGGATATTGTTGGAAAAATGAGCATGATGGTGCATGGATGGTGTATGGTTTTTTCATTCATGTCAACCCATTGTAAAAATGTATAAGTGTTGATCTAGAGAAGACCAAATTGTGTGGGTAATTAGTTGTCTCAGAGTACAATTTCAGTGTTATAGTGAACTTGTTTTGTGGTCCACATTTCTCCTCTATTCAATATCTTGTCATATTATTTTGAGGTATTGATGATGTGTATTAAAGTTTGTTAGATCAAAATTCCCAAGGTTGCATGTATTTTGTAGTTGAAGATAATGGTGATTGGGTATCAGACTTTATAATGGAAGAGTTACTTGTACAAAGTGCATATTGGAATGCTTCACATTCCACTATAGATGAATATTATGATATGTGGTTTTGATAAAGTGTTTATAGATGTCAAAAGTATGTTTTCTCCAAGCAACAAGTGTTTTTTGGTCTACATGTTGAGTTGTAAATTTATATTTGGTTCATTCAGTTATTGCTTCACTAGTTTTTCTAGGTAGTGTCGACCTAAGTATTTTGGGGTCGTGTGGACTTGAAGTATGTAAGGAGAAGATTTATGGGAATTATTATAGGTCATACCAGCATATTTTAGATGTGTACATTTTTTCTTTCTCTCCACAAGGAATGTGTGTTAAAATTTTGAGCTAATAGGTTGTGCGGTACATGGTTCATGCAATTAGGCCAACCTAATTGATGTTTTACTTGGTCATGGAATATATGCAAGGTTGATTCATTGTGCTGGAATAAATATTATGAATGACAGTAGAGTGTGTGCATGAAATATGATGTAGTGGTGAACTATGAAGTATGTTAAGTCAATTTTCAGAGCTTAATTGGAACTATATCTTCAACATGTTGTAGACGCATTATTCATAGTGTAATAATGGAAACTGTACTCCCTTCTTGGAGATGGTACAATTTCTTTTAATTTTGGAATAATTAATATTAAAATTAACTTAAGGTCACCTTGATCTAGTGTTGTGGTGTTTTACACATCCACATTAGGTCTCATGCCCTTTTTAAGCTAAATAAACCTAACATTTCCTTGATTTAATGTTGTAAAGTGTATTAATTTACACCTTCACATTAAATTTAGGGCCCTTGGACCTAATTATTCCTTAATCTAGTGTTGTAATGTGTTGTACACATTCACATTGGATTTAGGGCCCTTTTAAGCTACATTGACCTAATCTTGCTTTAATTTAATGTTGTAAATATATTTATTGATACTTTCACATTGAATTTTGAGCCCTCTTGTATTTATGACCTTTATATCATCATTAATAGGTCCTTAAGACCCTATATTATGCATCCTAATGCTTATTTTAACTGAAATCCTAATAAGATCAACAAATAGACTTAATTTCATAACTCCTTGACACTTTCTCTCTCTCAAAAAGGCCCTGTGGGACACATATGCCACCTTGGGCATATGAATCCCATTTAGACCCTTTTTAGGGTTTTGAGTGCAAAATCAGGGTTTTAAATTCAAATTTCTTGAATGCCATCCTCTAGGATCTAATAAATGGTAACCTAGATGGATAGCCTAGCTAAACAAGGTCTCAAATCATTATTTCATAGAAGCCTACATGATATCAAGTCAAGCACTCAAGAGTTAAGTATTCCAAGACTTCACAAGATCATCAAGAGATTTTACAAGATCATTTCTAAGGTATTCAAGAGTAGAATTCTTCATCAGTTGTTGCATCAATTCAAGATCCATCATCATTTCAATATTTTTAAGCATCAAGCATGTTGTTGAGCTAGTTTTGTGATGTAGCATTGAAGATCTATTTGAAAGCATTGTTTCATATGCATATTCAAGATCTAGATCTACATTCTTCATGACCACTTCATGTTAGATTGCAGATTTACAAGGCATCATTCAAGGTATCATTTTTCATATTTCATGATTCATGTTTCATATTTCATGTCCTTATTTCACTATCTCATCATTTGGTTAATTACCTCAAAGGGGTTTGACTAAGGAAAACCCACGTTCCCTAACAATCAACAAGTTTTTCTCTCTCTACATGTGTGATTGCAGATCTAGGTGTCTTGGAGCTTGAAGGAAAACCTAGTTTGGGACTAAGTCACCCAATTTGCATATGAGTCCCACTCAATGTTAAAATAAAAATTTCTAGCATTTCCATTCCTCATTCAAGCCTCTACAAGTTTCTAGGTGCACACTTTTTATTTTACATCTTTTTGATTTGATTTATATGCATTTCTAGGTCATTCCATTAAGTCTTGCATATCATTAAGTTTCATAATTAGTTCTTGGATTTCATTAGTCTTTCCAAGCCATAGCTTGGTGGTGAACCCCTCTTGTAATCATAAATTAGACCCTAGGACACCCTATTGCAAGATATCTCTCTTCTATAACTTCATCTTTGAATTGAGATCTCTAGGGTTTCCTTGAATGTGGAGCATAGAAGATTTTTTTCCTATGTCCTAAACCATGGCAACAATAATTTTATATCTTACATTCTGGTGAACCTTCATTTAGAACACAACATTTCTAATTTGGAGTGAATTATCATCCTAGATCTAGCTTGCATTAGCTTTGCATTAGGTTTTGCACTAGTTAATTTTCATCTAGGGTTTCAAAATTTTGCATTAGTGAAAGTGCATATAGGTTGCATTTTTTGCATCTTGCATCACTGAAAATCATCTGAAATTTGCATTTGCATTTAGTTCAAACACCATCTAGACCAGAAAGCATAGAAAATACTTAAAATTTCTTGAAAATTGTGAAAAACCCCTAACTAGGACTCATACACCCCTTTGGGTGATTTAGTCCCAGTCCAGATTTTAAACTGCCTTTTACAACATTAAAAACCTCATTTTTGTGCTTCCTAAGCTTGTTGATACCATATAGTATCAATCTGGAAAGTTTCAGTAACTTCTATTTTATGTATCTAGGTCAAATCATGCACATAGTGTAGTCATCTTTTTAAAAAGCATTTCAAAAATTAATTTTAGTATTAAAAATCTTTAGATATGTTGGACATTTGTTTACATTTTTGAAGAATTGCATAACTTAGATAGTTTACTTTTGAATATTAGCATGTCTCCTTTTAAGAGATGTTGTTTTGATATTATTAATAATGGGTTGCATAAGTACAACATCCCCTCTTATGAGTTCAATTTAAAGTACAACAATGAGGTCATTAAGAAACATGTTAGTCATCCTTTTACTATCTTTCATAGTTATGAGAACATATTAGAGAAAGTAGATCAAACCATTGACACAATCGTTAATATTACATTTCCTATTGGTGAGGATGGTATGATACAAGAAGATATAAGAATAGACAATCATGAAAGAAACAATTATTCTTCTTTTGATTCCTCTCCTACTAGTGACAAAAGTATCTTGGTGAAAAAAGATACAATCAGTGTGAATCATGAGAATCTTGATTGTCTCTCTCCTCCTCCCTCTTGGGAAGATATTATGACACAAGAAGATGAGATCATAGAACATTTCTAAACATCACCTTACCTAGTCTACACTCATTCCTTGCTTGTGAGAATATTTTGGTGAAAGAGGATGATATCATAGAGAACCATGACAATCAAATTTTTCCTTCTCCTAATATCCCTCCTCGATGTGAAGAGGATAGGTTGGTGTTAGAAGATTCACCTATTGAGAGTCATGAGAATCTTGTTCCTCCCTTCCCTAATGCTCCTACCATTTGGAAATATCTATTTGGTAAGCATGAAAATCATAGTTTTCCTTCTCTTGATGCCTCCCCTACCTATGACGAAACTACTTTACAAAATCTAACCATGGAATGTGATGAACATCTTACAAGCTCTCCTACTAGGGTAGATAGTATGGCATAAGAGAATGAGACCGTAGAGAAAAAGGTAAATCAAATTGAGCCTTCTCTTAATGTCCCCACTATTGATAAAGAAGATATTTTGACCTCCCTTACATGCAATGACGTAATTTTAGAAGAACCAGCCTTTGAATGTCATGAACATTGTTGTGCCCTTAGCACACATGCCCCATTTGAAATAGGAACCCTCTTTTTTCCTCTGCCTTGCCAGGTTGCTTTTGGTTCTGCCTCATTTTCTATGCCCCTATTTTGGTGTTCAAAATGGTCAGTGAGTACCAAAGAATCCATCTTGAGTTGACCATTTTTTTTCCTCCTCAAATTTCAAGGTCTTAAGTCTTTGTGGGTTCCCATCAAGTATTTTCCTTAGTGCTTTAGAGTCAGCATCCTTCAGACCCATCGAGTCTACCTTATCGAGCCGCCCTTGTCAGTTTTCCATTTCTTCACCACCATTTCATAGGGCCTTCCTTAGATGGATTTCCACCCATTGGGCTCCAGAGCTATCTGTGTTGTCTATTTCCCACCAAAATTTTGAATGGCCTTTCCCTGACGATGTTCTACTTGTCGAGGCCCGATCTACCTTGTGTTGTCTGTATATTGTTGAACTCCCAAATGTCCTTCAGCCAACATCATTTCAATCATTGGACCATAGTGCTCCTATGGACATTTTCAAATCGAAGCCCACCAACCTTTGGTCTTTCATACCCTCATTAAGTAGGGGCATTAAATGCCTTGACTTATATTAATAGGCAAGTTTGTACTATCATTTTCAACTATCATTTTGTTCAAAGTGAGTTAGAGCTACCCTAAAATCATCACCTTCAAACCCGACGAGTGCCATCGCAGATCCAACATGTTTGCTAGCTGATTTGACTGCCTCCTTCATTAGGTTCTTGAGGTGAGTTGGTTGTTCACACCTTGTTTTGTGTTTTCCCTTGATTTCTAGTAAAATAAATGAATTTGAAAGAAGAAAAAACATGCCCTAGATAGATAAGAACATTGTGCACAAAACCCATGTGATAGAAACTTACAAAAACCATTGAAATCACCTACTAGGTAGCCACGAAACCTTGTCCTCTAGGCTTCATTCTTTGGCTAGAGCGTTCATGCTCTGTGGGCCCGAGCCTCCTCATTGCTGTCACAAAAACTTGAGAACAAAAGATAACCTCCAGATGGTGAACCTCTCTTTCAGGTCTACCATTGTGGGAGGACTCCATCCTCTCATCGTTGAAACTTGGAAAAAATATTGCTAACTAAAAAAGAGCTGAATAAGCTGCCCAGACCCTCGCCTGTGGGACTCCATCCCCAGGATGCCACTCGTGATTTGTCATTCCAAACTACATTCTGATCCCATTTTTTTGGCCTTCGAACCGTGACTCCCTCCCTAACCACTTGACTTTATGAATCGAAAAAAGTTCCAAATCCCTCTCAAGTCCTAGTTGATGGACCTCTATCCATGGGTCACTGCGATGACAATGCCATCTCTTATGGATTTTGAGAGATGACCTCCTTCCATTATGGTCCCGATACTATGATAGTTATTTGATTTCAAAGTGAAAATCACTAAGTTTCTAACGTTCATCGAGTTGTCTCCTATGGACCTTCATCTTTGGGACTCTATCCCATCTCCACCATTTCAAATGACAAACTTCCTTCATCCTCCCAACCTCTAGAACGCAACCTCACCATGACTGCTAATCTTCCAAACAACCAATGAAGTAATTGTGAAGGCTACCCCTCCATTCGGACCCGGTGCCCTGGGTTGCTCCCATCGGACCTCCACATGATGCCCGTCGTTTCAAACAACAATTGCCCAATGAATTTCAACCCCCTCTTGCCTGAAATTCCCAAGCGACCTATGGGTCCTACCCAATGGAACTATGCCCCCAGAATTTTGTCTCACCAAAGCCATCCCTAATGGAAAACTTAAATGACAGAGCTCCTCTCTGATCCTGATCACCCAAAGGGTAATCCAAATGCTCTCCAATCAACAAATCAACTTCAACCCACATGTTAATATAGGGAATTTACCATAATGGACTCCTCAAATTGCTCAAATCAAAAGGCGGGCCAAGACAGGCAGGTCATCATGCTCTAATTGTCATCCCTCCTGCAACCCCTCAGAAACAGCCAACAACCCAGGGTAGTCCAACCCCTGGGGCCCAACTTGGTCAAACTTCCTCCTGAAAAATGCTCATGGAAAAGTGAAGGGAATGTTAAGATTCTTAGATGTTGAATTATCCAATCTAACTCTGTTTTGTAGGGATTTGGCTAACATTTCCATGTTTTCATGTTTGATTGCACTCACCTCTCTTTTTCCAGCAGGATATATGGAATTAGGTGCAGGACCTTTAGGAGCGGTCGTGGAGAAAGAAAAAGGAAAGAAAACAAGAAAGAACCCCCTTGAAAGGGACAAAAAGGATCAAATGAAGTATAAGTTCCAAGGAGAACCCCTTAACTCTAAAGTCACCACAGATTGGAAAGAAGTCTCTAACACAAACATTAGACATATAGACATCGACGAATTCAAGTAGAGAGTCTGAATCAACCCCACTACAGAAAATGCAAGGCTAGTCAGGAGCAGCAAGTTAGCCAAAGCTATAGGCTTCCCTCCCACTCTTGTTTGCCCTGAGCTTGTTATGGATTATAGAGAGGCATACCAACCAGAGACCCAAGCCATAGTAGACAGAGATGGAATATTTTAGCTAACATGTCTGCCAAGGCAATAAAAAGAACCTTTCATATCCCTACCTTCGAGGAGATGGAAATACCAACCAAAGATGATGGTAAGGAAATGTGGGAAGAGTACCCACTCAAATGTAAAAAGCTCATAAATAAATATTGGCTCAAGGAGAAGAGGGGCAATGCTGCAAAGGTTCCCCAAGAGCTCTTTCGTAGAAAATTTTATGAGGATTACCTTGACTTGGTAACTCTATTAAGCAGATTCACGAACCTTCTAAATGCTGCCTACTTTTAGGAATGGATGGTCTACTTCATAGAAGAAATCCTCTGGAGCAAGGCCATGTTCTATTGGGAAGGAATAATTAGTGATTGCTTCCATGAGCAGTTTATGCCTGTTAAGAAGACCTCTAGATTTTACATAACATCCTACTTGGTCTATTTGTTGGCCGAACGGAGGCAATACATAGGCTTGTTTAGAGTTCTAGATGAAGATCCAGGTAGGGAGCTAAAATTTTATGATAAGTACCCCCAATTGCAGTTCAAGAATTTCAAGAAGGATTACTACAGGGTTAACTATGCTTTCATAGGTCACATCATCATATTGCTCGAGGGTTACTTCCAGAGAAGAGTCTCCCATAGTGCCAATGTTTTCCTCAAACAATTTTCCTTCTTGTTCATTCAGTTTCTGAAGTTCACCTACATCCATGTTGAAGGATTTTCAGAAAAACCATACGAGATTCCTTGGTACCCCAATGACCGGATAATTCTGTTAGAGCTATCTCAGCAACTACAGTGGGCACATGCCCTACTGAGCAGAAAGCATAAGGTAGGGATTCCTTATCCCCTCTCCTTTGGTCAAGGGAAATAAAAAATCCACAATTCCCAATGTGTAGATAATTCGGATACGGAGCTCATGGAATATTATCTGAGGTTCCATACTGGTAGGCCATGAATGGACCCTTATGGAAAATTGAAGAAGATGGTCATAGCTGAATACGCCCATCAGCATCATGTTGAGGATTTTTGGGAGAATTTCAGAGAAAAAAATGAAGTTTGGATGAGGCACTATATGCGGATGACCACATATTTCATAAAGAAGATCAATCTATTCCCCATACATTCCCCATACCAGACCAAGTGGAAGAAGATGAAATCATGGTAATAGATCCCCAGTAGAATGCAATTGCTAGTATCCCACTCCCACTAATTAATTGGGATGAGAAAGAGGTTGATGACCTTGATATCTTGACCAAGCTCATGGAAGTCAGAACAAAGGAATGGATTAATATGAAAATTTCCCAATTAAAGCAACAAGTGATCACTTTGACCTATGAGGAGCACAAGCCAAGTGAAATAGCCAGTGGGATAGTTGCTGCCCCATTGGGTGAGACTTCAAAATCTCCCCCATCCACCAGATCGAGAAAGAGAAAAGAGGCTAGTGAGAAACAACCCAATCCCAAAGTGTATGCTAGGAAGGCTTCGAAAGGTGAACCTTCCAAGAAACATAAGAGATCAGGTAGTTTCACGGAGATGCCTACCATTCAAGAAAATCTTCTCTATGAGGGAGAGGAAATGGAGGCTAAACAACCAAAATCTCCACCTACCACCTCCACTGTTGAAGCCCCTTCGCCTACTTCCAATGCATTGGTTGCTACTTCCTTGTCTACAGTGGACATCTCAATCCACCTTTCCTCTTCTGTGTCCTACCGGGTAGGTTGTAATGATTGACTCCTCTTCTGCCACTACCTCTCCACTCTCTTTTGCTTCCATGTCTCCAACCACATATCTCTTATTAGTAATAGCAATGATGCCCATACCCACACTCCCACTTCTAGACGTATTCACTCAACATATGCAAAAGGTTCCTACAAAATTTTCTGAAGTATTGATGAACTTGACTATTCAAACTACCTTAGCACAAGTTCTTACTAGTATCCCTACCTCCACTCCTCCAAATGAACCACCTGAAATGAAAGGCACAATGGAAATATCCAAGGAATTAGAAAGGAAAGAGGAGGAAACAAGGGTGTTGGAGGAAGAAGCAGACAACTACCATGAACACCTAGAGCACCAAAATTTACAAATTGATAAGGTAGTCTGTGAAGGGGAAGAAATAGAGTCCTCTGAGAGTGATGAAGAAGATGTCAGAACCATATATATTGTAGAAACCTTTAATGCGAATCTCAAAGAAGAATTAGCTCAACAGTTGAAGGATGTCAAAGAGGAGGTAGAAAAGTCACCTCCTGAGGAAGAAAAGGATTCAAGTGATAAAATGGAAAAAGATACTAAAATTCCAACTAGGGATCAAGAAGAAGGCTCCAAACATAGTAAAGATATGCTACCTCAATGTGAAGAAAAGGAAAATAGAGAAGAAGAAAAGGCTGAAGAAGAGGCCAAAACCCACAAGAGTCTAGAGACGGAGCAACCTGAATAACATGGGCATGAAGAAGAAAAAGAAGAAAAGGATACTGAAGGGGAGGATAGCCCCAAGGAATGCATGCCCACCAAGTCCCTCATCAAACACACAATATTCATCTAGGGCTCCGACAAAGAGGAAGAAAACACAAGGATGGAGTAGGAAGCTCCTGGTGATAAAGAGATTGAAATCAAAGAAGAAGGTGGCCAAGAGTCACCAAAAGGAGAATCTTAGATGCTTGAGTGGTTTGAGAAACAATTGGAGAAGAAAGCTCCTACCCTAAAGGATCCAAGAGCAAGGCTAGAGACCATCTTGGCTTGGGCTTAGATCAACACAAATAAAGAAAAGAAGCATAAAGTTAGATCCAAGCTGACAATGGATGCCTCTGGATCTAGAACCATGCAAGTAGCCACACCAATGGTGGGAGTAGAGGGAATGAGTTACGTCTCCACCATCAACTTAGGGACAGCCACCAGAGAGCAAAAAATTGATCATCTCCAGGAGTCTATTGACATGGCGATACATCTGATGCAGAAGGACAAGCTCTCCAAGGAAGAACTCAAGGCACAACTGGCTAATCTGACTAACCATATCCAGCAATGGTCGTTAGTGGAGGAAATTCCCACCACATCCTTGGTGCTACCACAATTATTGTCTAAGGAGAAAATTGACAAAACTTGAGAAAAGAAAGAACTGGACTAAGATTATGGAGGATTGGTTCTGACAAGTCCTGTATGCTAAAAACATGGACATCAATCATGCTGTCAGGACAAAAAATAAGTTCTCGAAAGTACGGAGGTACCTTGAGGGCACAAGGAAGTTTTGCACTATCTTCCCAAAGATATATGAATCCACCCATCCTAAAATTTAGGTCATCCTCAAGCTGCCTCACAAAACATGGGAAAAGGAGCTTGCCTTCATAGAGGATGATCACTAACTGGTAGATATGTGGAAGTTGGACTTCGGCCATAGAAAGGAGATACTAGAGAAAGTCCTCTACAAAGTGTAGCTGGACATTGACTGGTCCAAAGACATTAGGAAAAATTGTATTGAGTATTTGAAATTAATGATAGGTTATGATGTGCCTACCATCGAGATTGACCCTATTATGCAGTTTTCACACACACGCCCCACTGAAAGTAGGGACCCTCTCTTGCTCTAATATTTGATGCTTTGGCCCTTTTGTTTTGAGGATTTGGTTGCTTTGGCATGCACTTGAATGATTATCTTACTTGTGAAAATGTCCCTTTTGAAGAAATATTTTGAAAATCCTAAGTCTTTGAGGTAATTCTAGGTTTTTGTTTGTTTTTAGGAAAATCCCCTCTAGTCGGAATTCCCCGAATGCCTAGGAAGCCCGATGATGCCAATTTTGCATTGTTTTTCGGAGATTTCAGTCCTTTGCAGAATTTCGTGGTGACCAGATTTTTCTAAAATTCCACCAGGCCCTTGGATTTTTGAATTTCTTCTTGACCTCAAATCCCTGAGCTTGTTGTCATATGAATTCTACAACTTATGTCAAACATCTATGTCACTTGTCTTGTTTTGCATCTAGGAAAGCTCAACCTCTGAGTGTTGTGTGTGAGTTTGATGTTCGAGCTCTAGGATTGCTGACTTTGATTGTGTTTTATCAGTGTCTTTGCATTTGCTTTAGGTTTGGATATCATGCCAATTGATTCCCTCTTGAATCATTCTTCTTCCATAGGTTTCGGTCTTGGGTCCCTTGCATTCAATAGAATTGATATTCTGGATAGATTCGAGCTATTAATATTCATTTGCATTCAATGACAACTTTACTTTGTAGATTTTAGAAGAATTTATCTGGGTTGGTTGAACATGAATGAAGAGTGGGGCTCGATTATGTGCATTCATGGAGAAACCTTAAGGTTTCAACTTTAGAGCCACCACTAACATCGATCAAATTACCCTTGAATGAATTATGAGTTTGGATCCATCAATGAATGATTTAAGACAAAATTTCAGCCCAGGTCCTCAAATTTGTGATCTTTCGATCAATTTGAGTAAACTTGTGTGGAAACATCGACATTTAGATTTTCCTTCAGTTTCAGGATTTTCCTTTGTTGACGGATTTCCCTGATTTTCCTTGTCCTTTGTGTTTTCCCAAAACATGCAGTGATCCATAGTTTCGCCTACTTCACGGATTTCTGCTCCCTCCGGATTTTCATGAAATTTCCATTGTCTCTTCATTTTCTAAAACTTGTAAACTATTGTTGTTTTCGCGGATTTCCATCCTGGGTAGAATTTTCCAAAACTTTGTTGAAAATGAAGGATTGTGAGATAGCATGAATTATTAGCTACTGATTGTGCGTCATGTGATTAATTTGAGTAATATTAGGATCTTTCATGTTGTTTCTTATCTGATTGTGATTGATTAGATGATCATTGGATGATTTTATGCTCATTTCACTAGAATCTGCCTGGCTAGGAATTTTCCAAAATTCCTCTCTGGCCTGGATTCCACGAAGGGGTGAAAATCCCAAACTGTGAAGAAAATGCATTTACGGTATTTTAGGGTTGATTTTGATCTTTGATTGGAATTATTTGAATGATGAATATACTATTGGTGATGGGATAATTTCAATCCTCATGTTATAATCATGGATATTATTAATGGTGGTTTTTGCTAAGTGCAGGCTGAATTTAACAGGGTTGTCAAGGAATCGATGGAGGAAATTAATTCGATTGAAGGAGGGCTTAAAGCATTTATTACTTCACCGATGGCCGACCTGGAGGAGATTTTTCTTAAGATGAAAGATAAATTGGATCAAGATAAGGACGAAGGGGCCAATTAATGATTGATTGCATTGGGAATTGTGCTTCCTATTTATCCGAGACCTTTTATACCTAGCTTTTTTTGTCCTTCACATGCATTGTATTGAGTTACATTGTAAATCCCAGGCTGACCTAGATGGAGTTCATACATTTAATGCAATTTTATCTCATTTTTAATTCTCCTTGGGCTGACTTGTTTTGTGGCTATTTTATTATTGTAAATTCTTATTAGGGTGACATATCTTAGGGGTTTCTATAAATATGGTGTTTTGCCTCATTTGTAAAGGGAAATAGTTCTTGGCTTAGAAGCAATTAGGGTAGTAAAGTAAGAATTAGGGTTAGAAGTTAGTCAATTTTGGAGCAAGTGTTGTAACATAGAACATTAGAATTGTTGTTGATATTGGATGATTCAATACAATTGAGGACATTGTGATTTTTGGTGATTCCCCTTCTGTTGACTTATCTTGCATGGTTCTTGTTGTTTCATTTTTAAAAATTGCTCAAGGTTATTCGATATATGTTATATTTATATTTAGATATGATTCAATGGTGTTAATGGTTTGATGCTTGAAGTGTTTACAGTGATCCTGAGTCCATACTTTTTGTAGCTAGCTGATTGTTAGTTGCTTTGGAAAGTTAGTCTAGACCTTAAATTTGTTGTGCTTAGTTCAATTGTGAATGTTTATCTATTTTGATTGCAATTAGGTTGTCTTGGATGAATGCTCATGATATGAAAATCTTAACACTTTAGAAGATTGCACTGTTTCTATGAGATTGCAGCTTTATCTAGGTTAAGCAGGAATAAGTTTATGAGGGATTAGTCCATTTCAAGTATTTCATCATTTTCATTGTTAATCTTAGGAGTAGTTTTAATTTAGAAATGTCTTTGAAACTCTTATCTTTTGTTATTTCTTTTATCATTTGGGTTAGATTTAGGATTGAAGTATCATCATATTGCTAGATCTGGTAAATTAAGGATTCAGTATTTGCTTGTAGTAAGGTCCCTTTGTGATTACCAAAATTTTCACATTTATCATTGAGTTGTTTATGCATTGTCAAGACTTGACATTAGAGACCTTGGGGTTATATCTTGAGGCTTGTTGATAGAGATTTACCTTTCAAGAGAGATAGGATATTATATTCTATCTAAGTTGTTTTTGTGCAGAAAACATCATCCACATACCCCAAAAAGATAAAGTTGTATTTCCATAAGAAGATGGAAGATGGAATTTTTGGTGAGCTCACTACAAACTTTATGAATTTTTCTACTCGGTTTTTTTCCCAATCTAAACAAGTCAGGGACAATACAACCAAGTGTGATGAAGATTGGGATACACTCACGGGCCGATCCAATCAATGGAACTACTAGGTGCTCCAATCCAATATTATGGAGATTGAGAAACTTTGGGAATTAATCAACAAGTTCATAGAATATGTTGGTTTAAATAAGTGGGAAGGAAATCCAATCATTGATGAAAATTTCCTCACAAAATAGCTACATCAAAGGAAATAACCAAAAGACAAAAGTGCTATAGTGTTGCCACTAGAGGATGCAATAGGGAAAAGGAAAAAAGATGTATTTTAAATTGTAATATATTTTAGGGGTAGGTGAAACCCTAGTTTGTAGTGAATCTTGGCCACATAATGCAAATCAATCTTGGCCATTCATTTTTATTTTTTAACACTATAAATAGGGGTTCTCCTCTCATTTTTAAGGGAGAGTTGAGTTGTTGTAAAGGCATGTTGTAGAAATTTTAAAAGAAGTTCATTGGCTTTTGTTGGACTCTTGAGTTTCTATTGAATGTTACATGGTTCATCTCCCATAATTAGTTGATTTAGATATATTTACTTTGTTGTTATTCATTATTTTAGATTACTTTGATAGATTAGTTAATGTTGTTCAATGGTTGTGTAGGTTTCTATTGTGTTGATGCCTTTCTTGTCCATACTTTTTGTTGTTTACTGATGGTAGATAGTTGTGTAAAGTTAATCTAGGTATAATATAAAGTTGCTCCAAACTTCTATATTTTTTTCATGCATGTTTATGGTGAATGAATGTTGGGATATTTACAGTCCTTAGAAGCTTGCAAAATTTTCATGATATTGTGAATAAATTTCGTTAAGTGAATTTTTTTTTTAAGGAAGTTGTCCACAGTAGAACCCTCCATGATCACTGTTCATAGTTAGTTTCAGATCCAGGAACCTCTTCTCTTCCCTGCTCTTTTTCCCTTTTTTTTTAGAAGTAACCTATGCTAAGGCTCATTAAACATTGTAAAGAAAAATATTAAGATAAAAGTGGAGTTTCAGACTATTGTTCGAACCTGTAGAAAATTGCACACTAACTTCCCATCTCAGGAACTTCATTTCAAGGATCCACCTTCCCTCCAGCTTAACTCTATAAGTCTACCTTGTGATTACTAGAAAAATTACATCAAACATCAACTCAGAAATTCCATGCACGTCATGACCTGACACCCGAGAGACCTTGGGGTAGTGATTGGTAACTTGCTTGAAAATTTCTACCTTTCAAGAGAGGTAGTACACCTATTCACTGCCTATGTTGAGAAAGTTCTAGAACACCCATCATCAAACATCTAGCTTGTATTTCTCCTAAAAAATCTCCTCTTAGGGAGGATATCATGGTGTAAGAAAAGGATAACATTGACAATAATGATATAGTTTCCTTAGATGAAGATGATGAAGTAACATTACACTCTCCTTCACTCAGGGATGTTAATTCAACCTCAACTCATCCTTTACCCACCTTTGCACAAACCTCAAACTCAAAAAAACCCAAACTTATCCTCTACCCACCTAAGAATAATGTCTCATAGTAGTTGAGTCATAATACCATTGCTCATACATATAACACTAGAAAAAATCCACAACCAAAACAAACAACTTCAACATCCCTCCCATTGCCTAATCCTATCTTACTAGGTCCTACTAATTTTCCTCTATAAAGTGGAAAGGAGTATCATGATCTTGTTGAAAAACTAAAGAATACTCCTATTAAAATATCCTTATGGGACCTTATTCAAGCCTCCCCTCTTTATCAAAACATGATTCAAAGAAATTTACAACAAGTTTCTATCCCTTCTAATGTATAACCAAATGACATAGTATCCATGATCCAAGGAATAAATGTTGACATTGTTTTCCACCAAAGTGAGCTCCCTCCTTTGGAAGTGAAAAAACAATGTGATGCTTTTATGATAATAGCTCAATGTAATAGAATAGGCATAAAGCAAACCCTTGTTGACAAGGTGTCTACCGTTAATGTGTGTAGTGTAAACCTTATTGATAGGCTTGGTGTGGATAAATCAAAAATTCAACCTAACTCCTTATCTATTAAAAGATTTGACAGTGTAGGAAAAAAACCACTCGATGTGATCACTTTACCTATTACAGCTAGAAAGGCCACATTAGAAACACCAATCCATGCTATGCCTCACAAGCTTTCATATAATATTCTTTTAGGAAGACTGTGGATTCATGGAATTAATGGGGTGGCTTCTACTCTTCATCGTGTAATGAAGTATGTCTACAACAACAAAGTATATGCAATCAAAGCTGACCCTAAACCCAAAAATTGTTTGAACATTGAAAAATATAAGGAAAATCCTTTGAAAACATTGACACCAACTACACAAGTAGAACCCATGCAAGAGAAAGAGAAAGAAAAACACATTGAGGAAGTCACAAAGCTCTTAGAAGATGATTGGGGTTCCTTAGACTTTGAACCAACATTTATGGGAGAATACAAAATCATAAACAAAGACTCTGAAAAGGGAAATGAAAAAGTAGTAATGTCAACATAAAACTCAGAAGAACCTTCAAAAGCATCCACCTTAAAAAATTTAGAACAAAAGACAACAAATTACAAAAAAAAAACTTTGATGAAACTGACTATCAATGACCACCAACTCCAAAATAAATGAAACAAATTTATGGAAAAGGTTATGAACTTATGAAACAACTTGGATATAGTGGAAAAGGATGTAGTGCTAGAGAACAAGGTATACATGTCCCTATAGAGACTCACACACAAGAAAAGACTAGCGGTCTTGGTTATTGTCCCTTGAAAGCAACAAGTAAGCTTTCACTTAATATCAATACTATTACAATATAATCCTCTAAACTGACATTAACATTAGTGCATCCTGAAGTGATAGACATTAGTGGTCTTGATTGTTACCCTTTGAAAGAAACAATAAAAGCAAAGAAATATTTGCTTAATGTCAATTTCATCACAAAAAACACTAATAATTTGAATTTGTTAGATTTTACACCCTCTTGCAAAGGAGAGTGCAAAATATTGCAGTCTAAATTCTTGTGTAAGTATGACATCTTGCACTAAGCAAGATATATTTTTTTTGCAAAATAAGGAAACATCTTCTACTATTGATCAAGAAAGTATCTTGTTGAGACTCCTCCAAGATCATCTGATATCCCTCCCTCCAAGAACAAGAAAGAAATTTTACTATAGGAGTTCATTTTGTGCATATCATAGAGCTCATGGTCATTCTAATAATGAATTTAAGGCTTTGAGTAAAAAAAATTCAATATCTTAAGGAATGTGGTGCTCTTCCTTGGGTTGAAGCACCTAGTCCCTCTATTCATTTTGGCTCATCCTTATCCTACACTAAGTGGGGGAAAGGGGTTAGGTAACCTTGTCCTTGTATATCACTTGTCATTGTCTCTTTTGGCTAGTTGATCACCTTTCATGTATATATAAGAGCAAGCTTTGGATGTGGATGAAATGCCTTAAGTTGGCTCACATGTGACATACTACCTTTTGGGGGAAACCCCTTTTCATGACATAGCTTATTTGAAACATATTACTTGGAATAGGGCTTTCAAAATAAGCTCTCATGTCTTTTTCTATTTTAAAGCAATTTCTCACAGTAATGGTGTTAGCAACCACTTTAAAGTGGGGACATACATCGACACTCATGTTTCATTTCACCATTTTTTTTTCTTGTGATGTGTCCTTTTCTTGGTGGCATCATTGGGTTTGATTTCCTCTAGAGCACAATATTCCTTTGACTTGTCCTCTCTTGGAGACATTAGGCACAATGTTCCCTAAGAAGAGACCTTACATGAACTAAGAAAAATCCCTCTAAACATACCTTACACCATTTTGCATTCACAACAACTATTATATGGCCACCTTGCATAATACACTTTTCTTGCCTATGGTGACATCTTGTTTATTCATGAGTTTTGAGCATACAAAGCTTTTCTTGCCTTATGAAGCTTGAAGTTCATTGTTGTGTAGCTCTTTATCAAAGTTATTAAGAGGAATAACTTTGGTCTAGTTAGACGAGAAGTCGATCAAAGGCATGACTTTCCCTTAGCCACTCATGTGTGTTGTGAGAACATACTGGTCATGTGTGTATGTGTCTCACTCTCTTGGATTACTCACCCAACTTAATGGAGCTTGTGAAATTCTAAATAATTTCAGCTCAATTCCCATGAACCTAGTTCCCATTTTAAACCCTCATCCCCAAGTGAGTGGAGTTTTTAATCAAGAAAGCGTGTCAACGTTATATTTTCATGTTGACTTGTTTAGTCAGTCATCAATTTCTTAAGTGATCCTCTAAGCCATCTGACATGTTTGCTTACCGTCCCCATGTACCTGAAAAACTAGTCATCTTTTCCCACTGTGTCAAATCTTTTGAATTTTAACCTGGTGACTTAAGGATTAACTCACTAACCCCACAGTCATGTCACCACCAGTTGGTCTAGGTCTTGTCCATTTAATGTGAACATCACGTATTGTGCAATTTTCAAGATTCAAAGATGAGGGATGAGATCTGAACTATACCCCGCCAACCCGTGGGAGTCAAGTGCATGCTAGATAAATGTAGCAAGGTTAGCGAGAAGCTAACACGTGTCCTAGGTACAATGCGAGACCCACTCCCCCCAACTAACTCCATGTCCTAGCATCTACAACGAGCGATTGATAAACCAAGTAGAACAATCCTCACCATTCCTTGTTGGCTCGTTGAATGAAAGTGAATGATAATTAAGTTGAGGGAGATCAGCAAGATCTCAACACCTGTCCCTCACTTGCTCAAATAGTGGATCCCACACATAGTGATGGTGTCATCTGACATGGATAAGAATTATTGGTTGAAAATAGCTCAATGAAGCACTGCTATAAATCAAAGGAGGTCAAACATAAGTTGGTCATTCAATCATCCACAAAGACAAAACATCAACGAATCACATTCAAAGTCGGAAAGTGACAGCAGATGGTCGTTTCTACTCTGCAGAGATATCGAGTTGATATCAACTCGTGTGAAGATGCAAATACAAACAATCATTAAGGATAATTAGCAGATTTCCATGCAAGTGGGAATTAAACAATGTTGGTACACCTACCAAGGAAATTTTAGGGTTACACATGTGATGAACATTAAGTGTGGTTGCCATTATTTCACTCAATAAATATAGCGGAGGTGTTTGTTAATTGTATCATTATCACTCAGTAGTTAAACATTTTATGGTGTGAGTAGTTAGCAAGAGAGGAAGATGAGTGAACCAGTGAGGAGGTTAGTTCATTTGAATTCACATAATTCTGGCTTGGACTCACAGAAAGTTGCTCCTGCTATAGAGGCAGGTATCTCTTCAAAGCCCAGATTGGCGCCAAGTAGATGTAGTCATCGACTACAATTCTAGGTTGGTGTTGCTGAATAAGTGGGTGATAAAGTAAAATGTCTAGTACAATCTCTAACTAGGTCAAAGCAGAAAGTGAGGTATGGGTGTGGCTCCTATAGGCATCAACACTCTCCCATCATCCTTACGAGCACCTCCTCTAGCAATGGTGAATCAGAGATTGACTCTGCTTTTGCTCAGTACTTGGCACTATTGAATGAGGGCTTTCCCTCAAATGAGGAGGTGATCTATGTGTTGCTGCTGATAGTCAAAACCCCAAGCAGGCATATTGGGAGCGTATCTGGAAAAGAAAATAAGGAGGAAGAAGCTGAGGTCTCTTCTCTCCCTCCTAAAACGATGAGAAGTGGTTGCATATACCATGGATGTGACTTTGGTCATGGTAGTGTGAGTGGTAAATGAATTTTTTGTGTTTGAAATCTTCTTTTGCTGGTGTTTGTGAATTTCACTGTGGTGGCCTTCTGTTTTGTATTCATGGATTTTTTTTTTAATAATTTGACATCAGTCATGTGCCTTCATGGAATTTTGGTTTCCTGATTCATGGTACTCAATGGTGAAAAGGTAAGTTTTGGTGGTAATTTTCTTTCTCTTCTCCAGTGGCGGTTATATTTTGGTTCTCTCTTGTTATACTAGATTTTGTAATTTCAACATGTGGGGTTTTTAAATTCAGATCAAATTCAGATGGAATTTGGGTGAAATGGTGATTTTACATTGTAATTGCATTTGAGTCTGAAGTTTGTTGTTCCCAATTGATATAAACGGAATTCAAGACTTAAATGCAGACGAGAGAAGGGAGATGTAGAAAAATAGAAGGATAAGAAAGGATAAATAATAGAGAAGTATTAGGATAGGTCTAGGCTAGTCCATATACAATTATAGTGATAGGAATGGAATAGCATGCCTGTTTTGAGTTATTTTGGACAAATATACATGTATTATCTTAAATTGTTGTGTAAACTTGATCCATGAATATAAATGGAAGTTTATATATGATGCATTTTCTGTCCTTATGTGGGTTTGAGTAGATCTTGGATGGAATTGTCAATAACATTTTCATTCATCTTTTGAAGTTCAATTCAAATGTATATCTATGTTTTGTACCTTGATTCAACTAATCAATTAAATGCTCAAATAGAGTTATGGATTTATCATTATTCACTTGGGATGTGATAAGAAGTTGTGCATCGGAGATTTTGAGCCTCATAATGCAAGGTTATTATGTGGGTAATCCATTCCATTAGGATTTAACATCATTTATGTATTACTAGTATTGTGTATATGACTCCATAGCCCAATGCAATGAGACACTAATTTGTTTCCTAGAGAGATTTTCCTAATGGGTTAATCAAATCATTCAAAGGTGGCCGACCTAGAGTTAGAATTTGAATTTACTTTTAAAATTTTCAAAATATTTATAAATTTCACATGCAGCTGTCATATGTGAGGGAATTTATTGAAATGGTAGCAAGTTACTTAGAAACTAACCAATTTTATAGTAATATTTCCATATTTACCTTTCAATTGAAATGATCTTTGAAAGAGATGTGTTCCATCAAGTGCAAATTAAATGAACACCAATAGGAATACCCTCCTTGGCCCCATAGAGCCTAAAGTGCAAAAGATCATAGTCTATCACTAGATCTTGTTAGTTGGCCAGTCATTTTCAGGAGTTTTGAATATAGGAAATGGAAATTCCTTATAATTTCCTTTAGGTGCACTCGAAAAAACACCAACAAAATGGCGACTCTGCTTGGGATGCCCTTAGAAGCCCAGTTGTAGATTATCTTATCAAAGAGTCAGTCTAATCTTGAAAAATTTATCATTGAAGAGTTTAGAAACAAATTCATATAATTTTCATAGATTCATAGCATTTTCCATTCATAATTTGGTGGATCTAGACATCTCAATTCAGATAATTGAAAAGTTCTTGAACCTAGAGAAGATTTATTGCAGCAAAAATCAAAGGATCTAAATGTGACTTCGCTATTGGAGAAGACATAGAATGAGATTTACTCTTGAAGACTATTCCTCTGTAAAAGGAGGTTGCGAGTCTATCTTAAGAACCAGTTAAATTGTGAAGAAGCTTTCAAAGATTCACAAAATTTGGAATCAAGAAGAAGATTAATAGCTGCTACAAAGTTTCTAGGTATTCTCATAAATCTAAAGCAAGTATTATTTTGTTTAAAAGGTTTATGAGAATTTTTCAAGACTTGAGAGCATAGATGATTCCCTACTAGATGGATTTGCATTAAGATAGGGAATATTAATAATTCTTTCCATACTTCTTGTCCACAAAATTGTAATTACCCATGAAGTATGCCATTCTATTGAGCATTTCCTTTTGAAGAATTTCTATGCAAAGAATCAAGCTGAAGTATGTAGGGTGAAGAAGCCATGTCATCCCCTCAAAGGGATTTTGTTATTGAAAGGTATATGCCATTAGTTTTCAGCAGCATAGAAGGTTTCCCTAACCTAATTCCTAAGGATGTTAGGAAACACTTGCCTAAATTCGTAGGTCGAGGTTCTAAATCAACCTCTAAGCATTTGCAACTATTCATGGATACTATGGGGGATTTTGAAGTGAATTATGAAGATGTTTTCATAAAACTTTTTGTTCAAACTTTGAAGGAGATGCTAGAGATTGGTATTCATATTTTCCAAAAAGTTCCATAGCCTCATGGAGTCAATTTGTGATAATCTTTAGGGACCAATTTGGTGAAAGGGTAAAACCAAGTGTGGTAAGGAAATCCTTTATGGAGATCCATATAAATGAAGTGGAATTGGCCATTGCTTTCAATCTCTGATTCGCAAAGGCAATAAGAGAAATCCCAAAAGATATAAGGCCAAATGATGCAAAATGTTTGATGATACACTTAGGAACATTTGATAAGAAAATAAGCTTCTTATTAAGGGATAAAGAACCCATAGCTTTGCACCAGGCCTATCCCATTTCCATTGACATTGAGAACAATTTGAGATATTCAATAATGAGAGGATCTACAATTGCTAGTAGTAGTTCTAACACTACCCCCAATTTTGAACCAAGTGGATCAAAGGGTAAAAGGATTTGTCATGAAATGGACCTTATAGATGTTGTACCTACTTTACTCACAAGAAATGTAGAATACAAACATGCAGAAACTTCACATCAACCAAAAGGAGGAAAATATGGTATAATCCTCTCTATCAAGAAATTACATGAGATAAGAAGACATGCAAATGAGTCATCATATGACTTATTTTTGAGATTCTTGGATATGCTGATGGAGATTCTTGGGAGTCTTAGACCTAGTGATCAAATGTGTATTTTTTTTTGTGAAGCCTATATGTCAGGATCTAACCAGTGGTCTGAGGATCTAAAACCTTGTAGCCTAGACCAAGTAGTAGATTGGATCAATATTATGGAAAAAATGGAACATGGTCATGTGCATTCATCTAGTACTCATGAGGGTAATAGTTGTCATATTGCAAATGGTCAAGGGCTAAGGTCATTAAGTCAAGGAGGAGCATCAGAACCAGAACAAGTGATGGTTGAGTGTTGTCATTTCACCAACAATCTAGAAATAGATGTAGATGGTAATGATGAAGATGGAGACATGGAATGTGAGGATAAAGAAGTGACTCCTAATTATCTTCCTTGGGGTGTCATAAACTATGAGCTAACACAAGAAGTGAAAGATGCAACTTCTCAAGTTGATTCTGTTGGAATTCCTCATACATCTACTAATAAAGGAAATGCACTTAATTCCAATGCCATGGTACACATGAGAAGTCAAAATAATGACACTAAACTTGAGGAATCTACCATTGAATATAACTCTTCATATGAAGTGGAGAAAGAATCCCTTGATTCTAATAGAGGATATGTTAATATCCTTGTAGATGTGTGTTTCCTAGGCATTAAGCAGTTCTCATCATGTGAAGAATGTTCTGATTGCAAACCAATTGTTGCAGATATAAATGATGAGTATAATTGTGAAATTGCTTCTCTGTGTTCTTCAAATGATTGTATTGATTTTGAGTACATTGGTTCTTTGAATTGCTTGTACCCTGATTTTAAAGATGATGAGATACATCCAATTAATGCATGGAAAAATGTTTTATTTGATGAAGATGTTTGGGATGATGAAGTTACAAATGATAGTCCTTATTGGGGTAGGATTAACCCTCTTTTTGAGGATATGACTAACAAAGATCAGGAAATTTTTATGAATGATAATCAAAATAATGTCGAGGTAGGTAGTCTTATCCATAAAGATGTTGTTTCTAATTTTCCAAGTGCTAAATTGTATGAGAGGTGTGAAGATATAGATACCAATAAGGAAACCCATAAGTATGGTATCAGTTCTGGATGTAATGAGGGAACTTGTAGGGATGGATATGCTCACATTGATTTCCCTGTGGGGAAGAATTGCATATTTGAAGGAACAGTTGGAAAGATAGATATTCATGATCTACAAGATGGTTGTAGAAATGATCTACAGGATGGTTATAGATATTTGATTTCCCTATGTTGAGAAGATGGAAATACACTATGACTCTATTGAGTATGCTGATATTGCAGTACCCCCTCATTTAAGTGAAAAGAAATCTAGAGACATTGGTGATTGTGAGGATCATATACAATGGAGTTTTTTACAGATACTCCATATCTAATGGATTTAATTATGGAACTTATCTCACCTCAAGGGGATAACATTTATGGAGGGAAAATTGATAATAGACCTGGTTATGCTTTCATTCCTGAATACAGTGAGGAATGGTCTAGTCAAAGTCAGAGTACCTGTGAGGCCTTCAAATTTGATGAACAAATTCCTGAGGATCATGCACTTCATGGTGATTTGGAATGTGAAAGTTTCACTTTCTTGATTCAGTTTGAGGAACCTTTCCTAGAAAGGGACAAAGCTAGCAATGTTACCTTGGATGATATAATCAGTATTGTTCAATGTAATACTAATGATCTGGTGTCATGTACTACTCATATGCATTCATTTTAGGGCAAACAGGCTAAAGTTTTTGACAGAGGGAAATTTTTTCTTGAAATCCTAGAGCTTGAATGCTCTACTTTGTAAAATAATTTTATGTACATTTTGTGAGTATTGTAGATATGTTGGTCTAGTGTGTTTGATTTTTGTTAGGTCTACTTGCCTAGTTTGGGTAAGTCCTTTGGCTTTTGGTCTTGCACCCTAGTCTTCTTCAACTGGAGATTATTTTCTCGCCATACCCACTAGGGGTATGCGTCCTCAAGCATGAGCCACTGATGGAGCTTGTGAAATTCTAAAGAATTTCAACTCAATTCTAAAGAATTTCAACTCAATTCTTGTGAACCTGGTTCCCATTTTAAATGATCATCTCCAAGTGAGTGGGGTTTTTAATCAAGAAAGTGTGCCAATGTTATATTTTCATGTTGACTTGTTCAGTCTACCATCAATTTCTTAAGTGATCCTCTGAGCCATCCGACACATTTTCTTACCGACCCCATTTACCTAAACAACCAGTCATATTTTCTCACCGTGTCAAATATTTTGAATTTTAACCCAATGACTTAAGGATTAAGTCACTAACCCCACAGTCATGTCACCACTGGTTGATCCAGGTCTTATCCATTTAATGCTAACATCATGTATTGTGTAGCTTTCAAGATTCAGAGATCAGGGATGAGATTTGAACTATACCCCACTAGCTTGTGGGAGTCAAGTGCATGCCAGATAAATGCAGTGAGGCTAGCAAAAAGCTAACACGTGTCCCAGGTACAATGTGGGACCCACTCCCCACTACTAACTCCATGTCTTGAAATCTACGAGTGATCAAGATCAACCAAGTGGAACGATCCTCACCATTCCCTACTGGCTCACTAAATGAAAGTGAATGATGATTAAGTTTAGCGAGATCAACGAGATCTCAACACTTGTCCCTCACTCACTCAAACAATGGAGCCCACACATAGTGACGATATCATCCGACATGGATAGGAATGATTGGTTGAAAATATTTCAACAAAGCACCATTAGAAATCAAAGGAGGTCAAACATAAGTTGGCCATTCGATCATCCACCAAGACAAAAGATCAATGGATCACATTCAAAGCTGGAAAGTGACACTTGATGGTCGTTTATACTCTGTACAACTAGCTTGCATTAATGGCTAACACTCTGCAAAGCGATCGAGTTGATCTCAACTCATGTGAAGATGCAAATGCAGATAATCATGAAGGATAATCGATAGATTTCCATGCAAATGGGAATTAAATGGTGTTGGTACACCTTCCAACGAAATGTCAGGGTTATGCATGTGATGAACACTAAGTGTGGTTACCATTTTTTCACTCGATAAATATAGCAGAGGTGGTTGTTACTTGTATCATTATCACTCAATAGTTAAAAATTTTCTGGTGTGAGTAGTCAACAAGAGAAGAAGATGAACGAACTAGTGAGGAGGTCAGTTCATTTGAATTTATAGAGGTCTAGCCTAGACTCACATAAAGTTGCTCCTGCTATAGAGGCAATTATTTCTTCTAAGCCCAGATTGGTGCCAAGTAGATGCAGTCGTCGACTACAATTCTAGGGTGGTGTTGCCGAAGAACTGGGCGATAAAGGAAAATGTCTAGTGCAATCTCTAACTAGGTCAAAGCAGAAAGTGATGTATGGGCATGGATCCTACAAGAGTTAGCACTCTCCCATCAACCTTACGAGCACCTCCCCTGGCAATGGTGAATCAGAGACTGATTTTTCTTATGCCCGGTACTTCGCACTACTAAATAAGGGCTTTCCCTTAGATGAGGAGGTGATCTCTGTGGTGGCCTTTTGTTTTGTATTCATGGAAAAATGATTTGATGATTCAACATTAGTCATGTGCCTTCATGGCATTTTGGTTGCCTAGCTCATGGTACTCAGGTGATGATAAGGGAATTTTTGGTGGTACTTTTCTTTCTCTTCCCCGGCGGTGGTTATATTTTGGTTCTCTCTTGTTATATTGGATTTTGCAATTTCAACATGTGGGTTTCTGAAGTTCAAATCAAATTCGGATGAAATTTGGGTGAAATGATTATTTTACATTGTAATTGTATTCGAGTCCAAAGCTTGTTGCTCCCTGTTGATATAAAGGGAATTCAAGACTCGAATGCAAAGAAGAGAGAAGGGAGAGATAGAAAAATAGAAGGATAAGAAAGGATAGATAATAGAGAAGTATCAGGATAGGTCTAGGCCAGTCCATATACGATTATAGTGATAGCAATGGAATAACATACCTATTTTGAGTTATTTTGGACAAATATATATGTATTATGTTAAATTTTTGTGTAGAATTGATCCATAAATATAAATGAAAGTTTATCTATGATGCATTTTCTCTCCTTATGTGGGTTTGAGTAGATCTTGGATGGAATTGTGAATAACATTTTCATTCTTCTTTTGAAGTTCAATTCAAATGTATATCTTTGTTTTGTGCCTTGATTCAAGTAATCAATTAAATGCTCAAATATAGTTATGGATTTATCATTATTTTCTTGGGATGTGATAAGAAGTTGTGCATTAGAGATTTTGAGCCTCATAATGCAAGGTTATTATGTGGGTAATCCATTCCATTAGGATTTTAGATCATTTATGTATTACTGGTATTGTATATATGACTCCATAGCCTAATGCAATAAGACACTAATATGTTTCCTATAGAGATTTTCCTAATGGGTTAATCAAATCATTCAAAGGTGGCCAACCTAGAGTCAAAATTTGAATTTATTTTTAAAATTTTCAAAATCTTTATAAATTTCACATGCAGTTGTCATACGTGAGGGCATTTACTGAAATGGTAGCATGTTACTTAGAAACTAACCAATTTCATAGTAAGCTTTACATATTTACCTTTCAATTGAAATGATCTATGAAGGAGATGTGTTCCATCAAGTACAAATTAAATGAACACCAATAGGAATACTCTCCTTGGCCCCACAGAGCCTAAAGTGCAAAAGATCATAGTTTGTCACTAGATCTTGTTAGTTGGTAAGTCATTTATAGGAGTTTTGAATATAGGAAATGACAATTCCTTAGAAGTTCCTTTAGGTGCACTGGAAAAAACACCAACACAACTGAAAGCCTGAAGTTTTGTTTCCTTACAGTGAGCATGCATCTTTGGAAAAATAGATTAGATCTGATCCACATCGTGTTGGACAAATGGTTGAAGCTTGATCCACCTCTTCTTAGTTTTTCTTGTTTTTTTCTCTCTATTTATTGGAATTACATGATAATGTATCTTGATGTTGTATATTATACACCTTGTGTGTGTTCTTTTGTGCTTATGTTGGTTTGATGTAGGCTCTCGAATCTTGGGGGCTTGATCAATCCCTTGATCTTTTTCACCCTAGACCATCCGCATTAGTACTACTGGACCCCTCTTGAATGTCTACTTTAGTGTGAGTTTGAAGCAAGTTCCTCCTCTCACTAAAGTGGGGGCTAAATGTAACAATGGAAATTCTACTCCCTTCTTGGAGATGGTACAATTTCTCTTAATTTGGGAATGATTAATGTTAAAATGAACTTAAGGTCACCTTGATCTAGTGTTGTAATGTGTTTTACACATCCACATTAGGTCTTGGGCCCTTTTTAAGCTAAATAAACCTAACTTTTCCTTGTTTTAATGTTGTAAATTGTATTAATTTACACCTTCATATAAAATTTAGGGCCCTTGGACCTAATGTTGCTTTAATATAATGTTGTAATGTGTTGTACACATTCACATTGGATTTAGGTCCCTTTTAAGCTAAATTGACCTAATCTTGCCTTAATTTAATGTTGTAAAATGTATTTATTCACACTTTCACATTGAATTTTGGGCCCTCTTAAATTTATGACCTTTATATCATCATTAATAGGTCCGTAAGACCCTATTTTATGCATCTCAAGGCTTATTTCAATAGAAATATCAACAAGATCAACAAATAAACTTAATTTCTTAACTCCCCGACACTTTCTCTAAAAAGGCTCTATGGGACCCATATGCCTGTTAGAGTTATCATGCATTAGCTAATAAGTAATTAATCTTTAATTGATTATTAGTCTAATTTATTCTCACACATTTTAGCTAAACTTAGGAATGCTTTATTAGTTGAGTTAATATTAGATCATTATGTCACATCTCATGTGATGTTGACACGTGTCATGATCTAATCTTTTTCTCATTTAGGGATTTGATCTTATAAGCATTCAACCCTCATTGTAAATATCTCACAGAGAATATCTAGAGCTTTCATATCTTCTTGAAAGTCTCTTGTTCTCTATCTTTTTCTTATTGAAGAATTGTTATATTCTTGAAAGTCTCATGTTCTCTATCTATATTCTTCAACAAGAAAAGCCTACAGAACAAGAGACTTTCAAGAAGATATGAAAGCTCTATATATTCTCCGTGAGATATTTACAACTAGGGTTGAATGCTTATAAGAGAAAATCCGTAAATGAGAAAGCGATCAGATCATGACAAGTGTCAACATCACATAAGATGTGACATAATGATCTAATATTAACTCAACTAATAAAGCATTCATAAGTTTAGCTAGAGTGTGTGAGAATAAATTAGACTAATAATCAATTAAAGATTAATTAATTATTAGCTAATGCATGATAACTCTAACACCCCCCCTTAAGATGAAATTAGGGAGTATCTAAAAACCCTAAAAAGAAAGCATGATGAGTCCCGACAAACAAGGGAAAAAAGGTACACATGTATAAACAAAATATCTATATAATGTGGAGAAATAGAGAAAATCTCATGGGAAAAACTCCACTCCAAAAAGAGATGAAATCCAAGTGAAGGAATGAAGAATCCTCCAAACAAGACAAGGTTGTTCCAAAAGATAGGAAAAAAGAATGAACAAAAGAACACCACTGAAGCATGAAGAAGCTACAAACAAGTACACCTTCCATGTAAGAGACCTGCAAAAACTATATTCAATATTCATCAATAAGAAAAATCTACAAAAGAGAGTTTTAAGAAGATATGAAAGCTCCATATAATATCTGAGAGTTATTTACAATGAGGGTTGAGTGCTTATAAGAGTAAAGCCCTAAATGAGAAAGGGATCATATCATGACAAGTGTCAACATCACATGAGATGAGACATAATGATATAATATTAGCTCAACTAATAAAGCATAAAACACTCCTAAGTTTAGCTTAACTGTACAAGAATAAATTAGTCTAATGGGTATGTGTAGGATCATCATGGAAAAAATAGGCCCTTAAGTGGTGAAAAATTCAAAAAAAGAAGAGTTAGACAACTTGACGTAAAAAATTGAATAAGTTATCTATATTATTTCAAAAATATGTAAGAATAGAATTTGTAGAAAATTGAATGTAGTTTCTAAACTACTAGGTTTATTTAAAAGAAAAATCTATTTGGTGAAAATTTGAAATTTCAATGTAGTAGTACTTGAATTTCAGGGAAAAAATAAGAAGTAGGTGTCTGTCTAACCACCCTAACCTTAATAAATGATAATTATTTTTTATAAGATTTTAGATATAAGTAGAGGACTCATGTTTCATTGTGATGCATATTTTTTTGTAATTTTTTTCCAAGTAAATAATTAATTATGAATTTTTTATTACAACTTTTAAAAAATATTAAAACTTGTATGTTTGACCACCTTAACTTGGTCAAAATTTATGAAATTCAATAATTTTTTTAATCCTATAGAATGTGAAGCATAGAATGTGACACATGTTTCAAATTCAAAAAAAGTGATACCGTTTGAAAGCTATAGATGTTTTTCAATTAGCATATCAATCAAGACTTTAGTCGTAATTCAAATAGAAAATGAATAATAATTATTTATTAAATTCAAAGTAAAAAATAATTTTTATTAAAGGAAAGCTGAGAATCTCCTTTAAAAACCCTTTTTGTTTCATCAATTTTGGGTGTTAAAAAGTCATCAGCCACATACCTATCATATTGCCACTTTTTGGCCCATCATGATCCTACACATACCCTAATAATCAATTAGATATTTATTAATTATTAGCTAATGTATGATAAATCTAATAGCCCCCTTAAGATTAACTTAGGGAGTAGCTAAAAACCATAAAAATAATGCATGATGGGTCTCGACAAACAAGGCCAAATAAGGTACCCATGTACAAACAAAAGATTTCTATACTATAGAGAAATAAAGAAAACCTCATGGGAAAAACTCTACACCAAAAAGAGATGAAATCCAAGTGAAGGATTGAAGAAGCCTCCAAAAAATACAAGGTTGTCCCAAAAGATAGGAACAAAGGATGAACAAAAAGAACACCTCTGAAGCATGAAGAAGTTACAAACACTATTGTAGAATTACTATTGAAATGCTAAAAGAAGAACCTCCGCTGGAACATATGATGATCGAGATCAAGAAGACAAGAATCTATATAAGTTCCCCCAACGAGACTACTCGAATCTAATGGAAAACCAAGGAAAACATAAAGAACTCAAAGATACATATGGCACAAGTACTAACTAAAGAACAAATCATGTGAAAAATGGAGGGTTGCCTCTAGAAATAAGAATGCAAGAGTGTCCATATGGTAAGTGATCCATCTCATTAAAATGCATGGGTAACTAGCCATTGCATCCGCCTAGTACATAGGAACAAATACTATATACATAGCTCACTCCAACATGAAACCAAGGAAGCATTAACACCAATAGTAGAAACCCCACATAATGCTAACAAGGGAGAGGTATGATAGGTACACTGAAACTGAATGCTTGAATGTAGTGCATGATAAAGAACCAAGAACATTTGAAGGTGTAGACATGAAAGTACAAGAAGATATAAAGGGTGCACAAACCAAGGAACACATGCATGAGAAAGGTATGAAGGAAAAACAAAGGAGAACATCAACCCCCATGGAACTTTATATCATAGTGCAAGTACAATAAGACACAAAGTGATGTGCAAGATCCCATAATACAAGTGCAATGCAGAGGCACTTTATCTCAACATGTTTATAAAATAATAAGTTCTTGCAATGGAATCTCATACTGTCAACAAAAGACACAAGACTAGAAATACATTTACAACAACCAAAAATAAGCCATCCCAAGTAAACGAGAAGTTTCCTAGAGATAAGATGACCAAGTAATTAACCAGAATGTGAAAACACAAAAACTAAATAAAATGTAGCTATTAAATTCTATAATGAAAATATCTGCAGATATGGAAATAAAACTAGAAGACCTTTCCAATGCCTATTTGTTTTCTAAAAATGGAGTATGTATGCGAAAGTTATGCCCTAAGAAGTGCAAAAATAAAGATTTGAATTTGACTAGAAATAAATGCAGAAAAAAGAAAAATCACCTACATGATTGGATTGGTCTCAAAACCAGCTTTCCGACAATATTTTGTTTTTGAAAATTTGAGCTCAGATGTAAAAGTTATGGCCAAAATACCAAAACTGCTCCAAAAGGGGTTTGGTGGTTAATGCTAGCTTAACTACCAGACTTAACCACCAAACCTTTTTTGGAGCAATTTTGGTATTTTGGCCATAAATTTTACATTCAAGCTTATTTTTTTGAAAACAAAATATCACTAGAAAGTTGGTTCCAAAACCAATCTAGTGGTATAGGTGAGTTTTCCTGATTTTTCTTTTTTGCATTATGAAATTAGTCATGTCATCTCATTCATTATAATCTTGACACTTTTCATAGGATAATTTAATCCTCTTCCTAGGGTTCTCACCTTTAGGGTTTCGATCTCCATTCTTAAGGATTGATCTCTTTGTAATTATTAACTTCTCAGGTAATGCATTTTTGCTTCATGTTTGCAGAGCACCATTCTTGTGTCCCTTGATCTCCTTTGGTGACAGGTTATTCGCTTGCAGGTGTACATTGGGATCTGTGAGATTGGATTCTCAACTTCTATTTATCATACATTAGTTAATAATTAATTAATCTTTAATTGATTATTAGTCTAATTTATTCTCACACACTTTAGCTAAACTTAGGAATGCTTTATTAGTTGTGTTAATATTAGATCATTATGTCACATCTCATGTGATGTTGACACTTGTCATGATCTGATCCCTTTCTCATTTAGGGCTTTCCTCTTATAAGCATTCATCCCTCATTGTAATTACCTCTCAAATATTATCTAGAGCTTTCATATCTTCTTGAAAGTATCTTCTATAGCTTTTTCTTGTTGATGAATATTGCATATATTGTTTGCAGATCTCTTGCGTGGAAGGTGTACTTGTTTTTTGTTTGATCTTTTAGCTTGTGGTTTTGTGTTTGTTTCACAATTCTTGCAATCACATGAGATGTGACATAATGATCTAATATTAACTCAACTAATAAAGCATTCCTAAGTTCATCTTAGGAAGACCAATTTTACAAAGACCTTCACAGTGCATGAGATAATCCAATGCTCTTTCACCAAAGATAAAATATATTGAATATGAGATTATTAATGTACATAATGCTACAGGCTTATAAAGCCATGAAAATGTTGATGGGTATGCAACCACCCAATCCGGGAAAAAACTAATTACCCTATAATGTACCTAAGTCAAAAATTAAGCCTAAGTAAATATGATTTACTCTAACACACCCCTTAAGTGAAACTTAGGGAGAATGAATGAAGATATAATATGCATGATGGGTCCTGACTACACAACCATGTTAGGTACCCATTTAAAATGCAAAAAAGAAATCTCTCGCAACCAGAGAAAAGGAGAAAAACCCAGTGGGAAAAAAACCCTCTCTAAAAGAGAAAAGAAATAAAAAATGATGCATGGATGGAGGACTCAATGACACCCCCTAAGTAATACATACATCATGTATATACAATCAACAACTCCCCCATAAGAGGGAAAGAGATAGACTATATAGCCCCCCCACAATGTGCAATCGCCTACAAAAATGGTAAGTGCCTAAAGACCAAACATGATCCATTGTCAACAAACAACTTGTCTCCCTTTCCGAAGAAACAAAACCAAATACAAATGCAGGTATGCTTCCCATTCTAGATAGGAATTGAAAGAAAGAAGCATGGAAATGTATGATGGTGTCTCTGAAATCTGCTCATGTGTCACCAAGACCTCGGAAGATGATTCCATGAACCAATCAAGAATGTGCCCAATCACAATAGAAGATGAAAAACAAGGTACCACTAGAAATTGATCCTGAACACTCTCTAGAGACTGAAATGGGGTGATAACAATTGTACCACAACTATCATCAAATAGGAGGGATATACCCCCAAATGTGTCCTCAAAATATGAAATATGAGATTCTAAGAACAAGTAACCAATGTCCGACAAATACGAATCCCAATTAGGAAGACAATGAGATACTAGGTGTGATGAATCATTAGATGTGCACAATGAATCATCAACACAAAATGAATAGTCCTACAGAATAGGAATGATATGAGTCTCAATCAATGAATCTACACAATGAATCATTGAAGGAAAAGATACATCAACTATCTCTGATGGATAAGGGGTATCTGAAGAACCCTCGTCATCCTAATCTGAAGATTCAAATTAATCCAAAAATTCAAACTCCTGCATAGTAGCTGACCATAGAGTAGCCTATCTAAAAAATGAAGAGGCACATGACAATCTGAAATATGATCATCTGGGAATGGTTGAATATCAGGATCTCCATGCATTTCCTAGATTTTAATCCAAAGAGTATATGGACACTCAAAATACTCAATATCATCCAAATTGGCACCATCAATATGAATTGTAATAACTCTTAGGACATGATCCCTTTTGCAATTCAAGGCAAACCTCTTACTATTAGTACCACGAAGGGGAAAAAGATTATATAGGTATGGAAAAAGATGAAGCCATCTCAAGTGCTTCAATATACCATCTCTCCATTGTGTATAATTTCCCCCTTCCAACATAATCACAGTGGGATGCAAAGAAAACCTAATAACAACTATGAAAAATCTCCAAAAACAACAAGACAGTAACCTTCAACAACAAATAGAAACTCCCAAATATTGCAAATGAAGGTGAAACCAATATTGAATTTCACTAGAATAAAAGCACCACCAAATAGAAAAAAGTGAGAGAAATTCCTCAACCATTGCAAAGGTGACAAAAATACCTTTATGTTGATATGTGGTTTGTGAAAATTGGCCTCTGTTTGCAAAAGATATGCAAAAATGAAAAAAAATCCTATAAAGGCACTTTGGAAGCACAAGCAAGCACCATATTACTCCATGTGACCACCACGAGCATCCTCAACAACAAAACAAATGAGCCCAACCAATCAAGTCTCACAAACCGTCAACAACTAGGGAACAATCACCAAGCACCAATCACCACATGTAGGAGACAACTTCTTCACAATATGTGAGTGTTATTTAACTCACATCGAGCATTTACGTGACAGTGCTATTTAAGGAGAAAAAAATTCCTCTCGTAGCCAATGTGGGATTAAAATCCTAGAACAATTTCAAAAACTTCAAACTAGGGCCCACACCAATTGATTTGCACAGTAAATCCCTAAATTGCAAACTTTATAAATGTATAAAGTTTGATTAAAAAGTATTGAAGTTTGATATCACCTCAATCAATTGTTACTGCTACAAACAACCCTCCAAAATATATGCATCTCCTATAAATATGGTGCCTGATGAAAATAATATTTCAAACACCTCCAAACAGTAGTCAATTTGCCTCTTCTCCAATACATAAAATTAGTGAATGTTTGAAGGAAAAAACACTGTCGTTCAAACCAAGAAGGAACACCTCCCAATAGATTTCATAACAAAAAATAATGCCTCCAAATATTGAGCCCTCCTATTTAGTTTCGGCTTGATGATCAATCACAGGTTGAAGATGGTGAATCCACAACAAGGAAATGCTAAACGCCTCTAGATGGTAAACGCATCCTTGGTGAATGAATATGCTAGCAATTAAATTGCGCCCACAGATAAAATATTTACCATGACCTACAATAGAAATCATGCCTCTCCAAAAAAAATGCTACCTCCATAAATAAAAACACCTATACACATCGACATGGGCAAGGAGGACATTGGTAGTGGTTGTGGAAACCTTACCATCCAAATGCATATGGTTGAGAGTTTAGAAAACAAAAATTCAACAATATACTGCTCTCACGGGTTGGAAATCGGTGGCAAATAATTGCCTCTTGAACAAAAAAAATGGGCTCCACTGTTTAAATTTTCTCCCACCAAACGGACACAGCCTCAACAAACAACACAACCCAATTGAGATGTTCCCAACACAAAACACATCCTTCAAAAGGACTGTGCAACCAAGAAAGAGGAACACAACCTCTAGGAGATGAAGCACCCTCACTAGGTAATGAAACTCGCGCCCTCTAGAGGAAGAATAACACCCCAGTCAAGAAACAACCACCTTTAGCATTGCGACCTCCAAAAAAACTTGGGCTATAGAATGAAAAATTGGGCCTCCAAGTATGCACAACACAACTTAGATAAATCAGGCCTTGATCAAGAAATGAATGATTCCTTTTGTGGTATTATCGCACCCTCCACAAAAAGGCATTTAAATGACAAAAAAAAATTCCTTCACAGTCAAGACACGGGTTTCCACTATATAATTCGCTTCAAGAAAAAAAATGCCTCAAAGTATTTGCTAGAAATAGAAATATGAGGCAATTTTGAATTTTTATTTTTTTTTCAAATGCTGAATGATAATCTCCAACCAACTCTCTAACAAAAACTCTCAGGGAAGATACTACAAACTAGGAGGCTCGGATACCATGATAGAGCAACAAAATCCTAGGAAGACCAATTTTATAGAGATCTTCACAATGAATGAGAGAAGCCAATGGTCTTTCACTGAAGAGAAAATATGTTGAATATGAGATGATTAATGTGCATAATGCTACAAGCTTATAAATCCATCAAAATACTGACAGGTATGCAACCACCCAATACGGGAAAAAACTAATTACCTTATTATGTACCTAAGTTAAAACTTAAGCCTAAGTAAATATGATTTACTCTAACACTTAGGAATGCTTTATTAGTTGAGTTAATATTAGATCATTATGTCGCATCTCATGTGATGTTGACACTTGTCATGATATGATCCCTTTTCATTTAGGGATTTTCTCTTATAAGCATTCAACCCTCATTGTAAATATCTCACAAAAAATATCTAAGATTTCATATCTTCTTGAAAGTCTCTTGGTCTGTAGCTTTTTCTTGTTGAAGAATATAGCAATTCTTGTTTGTAGATCTCTTGCATGGAAGGTGTATTTGTTTTTTGTTTGATCTTGTGGCTCGTGGTTGTTTGTTTGATCAAGAGACACAAGAATGGTGATCTACAAACATGAAGAAAAAATGCATTACCCAAGAAGTTAATAATTACAAAGAGATCAATCTTTAAGAAAGGAGGTCGAAACCCTAAAGGTGAGAACCCTAGGAAGAGGATTAAATTAGAATGTAACAAGTTTCAAGATCATAATGAACGAGACGGCATGACTAATTTAATAATGCAAAATAGATATTCCTAGGTTTAGCTTAAGTGAAATAAAGTAAAGGTGACTTAATTAATTAATCAATATGATTAAATTAATCAAGTAAACTACCTATTACTCTAACACCCCCCCTTAAGATGAACTTAGGGAGAAGCTAAGAAACTAAGGAAAAAAAAGATGAACGCAAAGATGGGTCCCAACAACTAGGCTTGATGAGGTACCCATATACAAATGTAAAAGATCTCTCACAACAAGAGAAAAGGAGAAAATCTCATGGGAAAAACTCCTCTCCAAAAGAGAGAAATGCCAGTGAAGGACTAAGAAGCCTCCAAACAAGAGTGAAGGATGAAGAAGTCTCCAATCAAGAAGAAATTGTCCCAAAATATAGGAACAAAGGATGAACATGAAGAACACCACTAAAGTATGAAGAAGTTGCAAACACTGGCATAGAATGACTATTGAAATGCTGAAAGAAGGAATGCATGAGTGTTCATATGGTAAATGCTCCATCTCACTAAAATCCATGGGTAACTAGCCGCTGCATTCACCTAGTATATAGGAACAAATATTGTATGCATAGCTCACTCCAACACAAAACCAAAGAAGTATTAACACCAATAGTAGAAACCCCCCCATAATGTTGACAAGGGAGAGGTATGACAGGTACACTGAAATTGAATGCCTGAAAGTAGTGCATGAAGAGGAACCAAGAACATCTAAAGGTGTAGTCATGAAAGTACAAGTAGATATAAAGGATATGTAAACAAAAGTCACATACGCATGAGAAAGGTATGAAGGAAAAACAAGGAAAACATCAACCCTCATGGCACTTTATATCATAGTGTGAGTACAAGGCACAAAGTGATGTGCAAGAATCCCAATACTACACATATAAAGCTGAGACATTTTATTTTAGTTTGTTTATAGATAAAAAAAACATCCAATGTGAGCCCATAAGGTCCAAAAAATACTACAGTTGAGAAGAAGGATTTCTAGAAAAAAACCAAAAATCAAATCTGGAAACCACCTGCAACACTACAAAAAGCTCAGAATAAGCTTTCCGATGATATCTCATTTTCCCATTTTCAACATCATATGCAAAAGTTATGTCAAAAACACTAAAGACAACTCTAGAAAAGAAGATCTGATTTTGACTGGAAATAATAGGGACCTAAAAAAAAATCTCCAAAAAATACCTTCACCACTGGAAGGTACTTTGAGTCCTCTTTACGATGATATCTCTTTTTCCCGATTTTGACACCGTGGGCAAAACTTATGGCCTCCAAAAGAAAAACAACTCCCAAAGGACAAAAAACACAATCTATTGCATTAAATTTGATGGCGATATGGCTATCATAGCAAAACTACAAGCCTAAATTTGACAGCCACATGGCCGCTGGCACATTTTTACAATTTGGCTTGTTTCAAAAAAAATTGGTGGGGGGCACGTGGGCCACCCCCACCCCTCCATATCGTGCAGGTACTTTGTGCATGTACCTACCTACCTTTTAATTTGTTTTTAAAACTTTTTTTTTCAAAAGTTTTATTTATTTTTCAAATTAAAGCTTTTAAATTTTTATTTTTTACAATTAGAATCTGCGTATTTTGGTGTAGAAATATATATATATACGAAAAATTTTATCTCGAAATGTGTGTAAGAGGTCATACAACAAAAAAAATCTTAGAAGTCAACTGCTTGGATTTCGACTATTTCACAATCGATCTTAAGGTTTTTGGCCATTGCAGACGTAGTGGTGAGGTCTGTTTGGGCTCAAAGTGCTCCAAAAAATTAGGCACCTCTTGGATCTGGCAAAAATCCCTTTCTTCAAACCCTCATAGATCTAACAAATGAAAGCCAAATTTGACAAAACAAAGGTCAATCTTGACTATTCTAATAACTCTGGATTCAATGGAGAGGTCTAATTTGGCCCTATATGCACTAAAAAACTAATTCAAGGCAAGATCTCACAAAAAAGGAACAAGAAGCTTGCAGATCTGGAGCTCTAATACAATGTTAGAATTGTAAAACAAGCACAAAATCAGGAGCCACAGGATCAAAGAACAAACAAATACACCTTCCATGTAAGAGATCTACAAACAATAATTGCTATATTCATCGGAAAGAAAAACCATGTGTCTCGGCGACCAATGTGTATCAAGTGGGCTTTCGATATGACTCAAGCACTCTACGAGAGGTCTCCCCGATGAAGGTATGCTATAGCGACCCTCATCAGATAGAAGGATGCTTCGGCGAGAGAACCATTATGTTATAGCGACACACAAGTGGATGAAAGACTTTTGGAAAGACATGGTGTGCTCTACAGGAGTTCTCCCCAATATCATAATGTTATAGCGAAGCACTTAAGACAAAAGGTTTTTGTCGGTGTGAGAACATTAATGTCTTGGCGATCTATTGTGAGCTCTCGGGGCTTTTTGGCAAAACAAAGTGAATTCTCTATAAGGTCTACCTGATAATGAAGGGTCACGACGAAAGCAATTAAGGAAAAAGAAACGCAGCTCACATAGGGTCTTAGAAAATCATAAAGAACACGTGGCGACTGTTGTCTCTGTGAATGATTTTTTTGAAGACTCATGCACTGTGGCCGACATGGATTTTTCTAAGTATAGTTGCATGTAAACATCTTTGGTTGGTATCGAATCTATGGCAAGATATTCTCTGATATTTTAGAGGTTTTGATTTTTTGTTAGTGGGCAGCCATGGCTTTGATGAAAATCTTTCAGTTACAATTTGAAATCTCCTGACTCAGCACAGAATTTAAAGCTCTATGGATAGGCGTTACTCTGATTTTTTCCATCATCTATAGTTCATTATGAATCGGCTTCAGATTCTAATAATAGCAAGAGAGTTTCAAAATCTTGTGAAAAACACTTGTTGAAGATTTCTTGATAACAGACATACTTGAAATGTATATATATAAACCTGTGTTGAAAACAGAAAAGGTTGGTGATTGTAATTCTGGGCTATTGTCCTTAAGGTTTTCTATAGATGAGAAAACAAAGAAATATGTGCTTAACTGAAAATAGAGAGATCCTCTAATATTATGAATGTAATTATGAAATCCAAGTAAGGGGTTGGTACTCCTTGAGATTGGTGTCTCTAAATGATGGGTTGGTGCTCCTTGAGTTGGTGCTCAGAAATTAGCCTATAAGGCATTGTTAACAGTGGTTTTGAATATTAAGCCAGTAAAGCAGTTTAGGAGTGGTTTTTATACCCCAGGAGGGTTTTCCACTCGGTAAAAGCTTTTGTCTCTTTGTTCTTCTGTATGCTCTTTGCTTTTCTGTGTTGTTGTTTTAGTTCTCTGTTGGGATTATTACTGTCCTCAATTCTGTTTATGAATGATTACATTCAAGTCATGAATGCATTAATCAAAGTAATATTGAGATCAAATCTGAGCTATGTTTTGGCAAATGCAAGATATCTCACTCAAATCATATTTTCATAAGTTGTCAAAGAGACTGAGCTAATGCTATCATATCTTTGTGCTTTCAAAAGTGATTACTCTACTCTATTATTGAAAGAAAAGGAAATCAAAATGAAAAATCTTGGTCGAAGTTGAAAAAGTTTTGACACTGATTCACCCCCCCTCTCAGTGTCTGCCCATAACTCCAATAATAACTTATTCAATAGATTATTTTGGGCTCTTGTTGCTATAGGTTTTATGCTAAGTTAATACTCCAATGTTTCTACAAAATAGCTACTACAAATAAAGATTAATGTGATCATCTCACCAATGCATCACTTGTGTGTGCCTCCATATGCATGCCACCATAGCTGTTGCAACAAATGTGCCAAATCAACTTCCAACTAAGATGCCTCAACATTTTATGTCCATATTATTGGATCTACTAGAATTGTGGGGATCATTTGCACAACTTATCATGGTTATTTTCTCTCATCAAGTTGTGGTTAGCATATTGTTATAAAATTAGTTTAAGATTGTTGACCATGTACTTCCAAAAAATTTGTGTGGATCCTTTGTGCTATCATAGATTCACTCTCCATGTATTATCTCCTGAAGCTGTGAGAAAAGATGATCATGATCTTCTGATGCAAATATTCCTTGTGAAGATTGTCCCTAAAAACTTCTCATTTTGTCATTTTTTCTACTTAGTATGAAATCAAATTTGAAAGAGTGTCAACTACTTCATTCTTTTCTAAAACTGACCATAAGACTTTAACCCATTAGCATTATGTTTTATATTCAAAAAATATAAATCTATTGGGTATGTGTAGGATCATCATAGAAAAAACAGACCCTTGAGTGGAAAAAAAATTAGAAAAATTAGAGCTAGGAAACTTGACATAAAAATTTGAATAAGTTATATATATTATTTAAAAAATATGTAAGAATAGAATCTGTAGAAAATTAAATGTAGTTTCTAAACTACTAGGTTTATTAAAAAATAAAATTATTTGGTGAAAATGTGAAATTTCAATGCAATAGCACTTAAATTTCAAGGAAAAAATAAGAAGTAGGTGTATGTCTAACCACCCTAACCATAATAAAATGATAATATTTTTTTATAAGATTTTAGATATAATTAGAGGACTCATGTCTCAATGTGATGCATATTTTTTTCTTTTTAAATTCCAAGTAAATAATTAATTATGAATTTTTTACTACAACTTTTAAAAAATATAAAAAATTGTATGTTTGACCACCTTAGCTTGGTCAAAAATTCATGAAATTCATAAAAATTATTTATTAAATTCAAAGTAAAACATAATTTATATTGGTGGAAATTTGAGAATCTCCTTTACAAACCCTTTTAGTTTCATCAATTTTGGGTAAGAAAAAAGTCGTTAGCCACATACACTACACATACCCATCATATCGCCACTTTTTGGTCCATCATGATCCTACACATACCCTATCATGTAGGAGGAACATGTATGAAGAACTAATATCATTACTTGAATATTATCATTTGAGTTAGTCACATAAATTTTGTAAGAGTCTTTCTCCATCTGCTGATTGGGAGGAAGGGTGCCCACTCTTCAACCGCTGATGGACTATAAATATTTTTTTTTTGTAGGGTATGCATTTGTTTGTTTTGATCTCAATCAGTTACATTTTGCATTGTTACATTTTTTCATTTCTATGTATTAATGGTTTGTGTTTTATTTCCATGCTTCAAAATTAATTACTTTGGCTTTTGTTCTAATATTTTTTAATTAAGTTGTTTCAGAATTTATGGTCATAATTTCTACATAGTTCTTGTCACCTGCTTCTGTCACCAAGAAGTGATAGTTCCTATCTCCAAAATTATTTTGATCTGTTGTAAGTTTATTAAATTCATAGGATACATTCATAACCACACATCTCATGACTCTCAGCCCTTGTGCAGATTGCCACAATAACTTTCATTAGTTTACGATCTTGGGATTGACACTTAAACCAAGCTGAAATCTTTCTCATTATTTTCCCCAATTTTGGCCTATTAGTTACAAGCTTGAAGGAAGTTGTTGGAGTTGTCTACTCACTTGCAAGCTCACAGAAAGACTTTAGGTCTAAAATTTTGGTTTCATATTAAAAAAAAAATGTCGCAGACAGAGAAGAGATTGGAGAACAAAATCAGACCTTAACCTTATGAAAAAGCATACTGGAAATGATATGCAACCTTGGGCATATGAGTCCCAGTATAGCCAATTTTCAAGGTTTCGGGAGATTTATAATCAACATTGTTAGATTCCAATTTTGGTGTAAAATACCCACTTTGGGACTAAATCACCCAAATTTCCATATGAGTCCCACTCAACATTAAAATTAGCATTTCTAGCATTTCCAGGCCTCATTCAAGCCGCTACAAGTTTCCAGGAGCACACTTCTAATTTTTATCTTTTTTTATTTATTTATATGCATTTATAAGACATTTTATTAAGTCTTCCATATCATTAAGTTTCATAATTAGGTCTTTCATTTTGTTAGTGTTTCCAAGACCTAGCTTGGTGGTGAACCCCTCTTATAATAGCAAACTAGACCCTAGGACACCCTATTGCAAGATCTATCTCCTACTTCATCTTTGGATTGAGATCTCTAGGGTTTCCTTGAATATGGAGTATAGAATATTATTTTACTATGTCCTAAACCATGGTGAAAATTGATGGCACCTTCAAAATTTTCAAATTTTGAGTGCCCATGATAAAAGAAAAGTTGATTTGCACACTTAGAAATGAACCTAAAAAATCTTCACTAGTGACCTACTTTGGAGGGTCATAATTCAGAGAAAGTAGATTTTCATGCCAAATCCTTTGGTGAGTATACTCATGTGACATATGTGAACATGTATGTCTAGTTTCAACCTCCTATGATGAGTTTTGACAAGGTTTTGAAAAGAAAAGATGGAGGGTTCTAGGACTATTTTGTTGTTTGCATATTTTCAATCTTGCGAAGTGACCTCCTATTCAAGTGGATATTTCACAGCTGGATGATCATCTTGACAAATGGATTGGTGCCCTGCATTCCCCTCACATTCATATGCTCCCTAGTCTTGTTTCAGAGTCTCATTATCAAATTTGATATTTTTACCAGGTCAAAAGCAAATGCATTTTTTTCTATTTTTACATCTGCATTTCTAGAATGTTTCACGAAGGTCAACTTTGACCCCTACTATCTCATGAGGAATGATGATTGAAGGAAATTCCTCTTGCACACATAATTTATGGACCTAAATGATCTAGTGTTTCCAGTGGTAGTTTCCCAGGAGGTGACTTGATATTTTTTCGAGGTGGTGACTTGGTGAGCTCTAATTGGTTTTGAACAAGTGCAATTGCAGAAAAGCTTGAGTGAGCCACTTTGGAATTGAATATCTTGCACCTCAAAATATTTATTTCTGATTTATTTCTTGCACTACATTCTTGGGTCAAATTTCTGCATGTTTGTGAATTTTCATGACTTTAGAAGGTTGTTTGACTGGTTTTCCAAGGTGATTCCAAATCCCACTCGACCAATTTTGATCACTATGCAAATATGATGGAAAGAAAATTTTAATGGTAAACCACCTCAAATTTTTCATTCTTGATGCATTCAAAGGCAGCCTTAGATCAGTTCAGGGTAAAAACTTGTTTGAAAACAAAAAAAAAAAAGTTGGGCCCACAAGCAGACCTAACATGTGTCACACAATTTGAGGCCAGTATTGTTCAGGTTTCCTAAATATTTGGATGCAATGCTTATTTCAACAACCTTTTTCATCATCCTTCATGTTTACTCCATGTGCATGCATCAAATGTTTTAATTGAAAAGGGGTTTGGGAACTCTCGTGCAAATAAAATCAGCAGTTGTAAACTTTTGAAAGAAAAATAGATAGGCACAATGCTAAATATGGGGAGCATTGCAACAGAATATGGACATCCATCAATACTCAATGGATAGAGTAACTCCATTAGATGTTGTATTTGTAAGTGCCCTGCTAAATATGCATGCAAATGTGGAAGCATTGACATATAGAAAAATGTGGAAGCTTCTACTGGTGAAGTAAAATGTAGAGTATTGAGGCCGAATGGATGTAAACAATATCCTCAAAAGAAGAAGAAATCAGGAAATTGAGGGCTCAAAGATCTAGTTCTGAGATTCAGAAATCATTGCCAGATTTAACAAAATATAGATTTGAATCAAAGGAGTATTTACACAAATCTTTGGAGATATCTTAAGAGAGATTGACGAGCTTAAGAGAGATTGCAAGAAGCTCCTAGATCTAAGAATATGGAATTTATCTATAAGTTGAACAAATTAAACAAATATTTGGAATCAATGAACATCTCCATTGTTGAGGTTGAAGAGAAGCAAATTTCAGAGAATAGTGACATTTTAACTACTATATACTTGAATATCAAAAAAGAAACTATCATGGATGAACTGGAGATAATTGGATTAAAATCTTAGGTTGTTGATTTAGAAGCATCCCTTAATCACTTCAAGAGGAAGATGTTGAATCAGTAATGAATAATATAATCCTTGGATAGTCAAAACAAATAGATATTTTATGCATGGGGGATTTTAAATGTATATTCACATATTGTGGAAAACCTTCTTACTTATGACTATAGTGAGGGGAGGGATCCAAAGTGTGTGGCACAAAATCATGTTGGATCTAGTGAAGGGAAATCTCAAGGAGAAGAGTCAGGGTAGGAAATCCAAGGAAATGCTTCATCTGATATAGATTTAACTATTGACATGGAAAATATTTCTACTATTCTATAGTGCAATGATTCTCTTAACTATTGACATTAGTAGAGAACAGTGGGGAAGTAGGGATATGAAGGCTTGCCTGCCAGCCCATGTTATTTTTTGGTTTTGTCATCAAAAGAAGTGGTTGTCCAGGGTAAGCCAATGGTGGGCCCTACCAAAAAATTAAAGGAATAAATAAATAAAGAACAAAGTGTGAATGGTTAAGTGTGTTAGAAACCAAGATCTGATTGTAAACCAAAAAAATCACCTTCCACAGAAGAGAAAAATGAAAAAGCAGAGATTTGCAAAAGATGTGCAAATTGATATATTTGAAGTACAAAATATTACAAGAGATATTTTGCTTTATAAAAGAAAAGATGCATAAACCTAATCTTATCTTGAGCAACAAGATAGCTCAATAAGATAAAGATAAAACCTATAACTTAGGAATTAAATATTCCTAAGTAAACTTATGCTAATGTGTAATTAAATATTAATTACACTAACACCCCCAATAAGTGCAACTTAGGGAGAAGCAGATTATTATGCAAATATGAGTCTCGGCAACAAGGCTTGATCAAGTACTCATGTACATTTGCAAAGAGAGAGAAAACCTAGTGGGAAAAACCCCCCCTCAATGAGATGAACTGTAGCAAAGAAGCACTGGAAGAACTCTGATGAAGAAACACTAGAACCCAAAATTTGGCAAGCAAGGAAAGATACTTCTGTTTGCAAAATACCAAATTAGAATCACAAATGCAATAGCAGACCTGATGCCAAGGAACACTGGAAACTCACATACTAGATCAACCCTAGAATCTGTAAGCAACAATAGATGAAAGGATGAAAGGACCCATAATGATGACAAATCTAGAAGCTGTCTCTCGAAGCCAGTGCCAAACTGAAACTAAAACTGTCCATAAGATGTGTACCATCAAGATTCTAGAACATTAACCATAAAAACATGGCCTTCAAACTAAGAAAGATTTGAACCAATGCAGATCAAGAACCATAAAATCCCAATGTGAAGTGTGAACCAAAGCAAACCAATGATGTGTCTAGCTAAGCAAGAAAGAATCTTAAAAGGAAACAACAAGAAACCAAAAAAACTCATGTGAGTTGTCATCAATACAAATAATGGATGCAAGAACCCCCCTTAATGGAGCTTTATATCAGTTCATTATTACAATACCCAATGATTGCAGAAGGAGAGAATGCAAAGCTACAAAAACATAAATGAAAATGAAAACCTAGTGCACGAAACAAAAATGAATGCATGCATAAATTAAGGTACACATATTCTATAAATGACCTCGGATCTGCATAAAGGCCAAAAACAGCTTTCCAACGTTGTGAAAATCGCAAAAAATAGATAAGCGAGTCAAAAGATATGCTTCCCAGAGTGAAAACGACAACATCTGACTTCCAAGGCTGAAAAAGACATCAAAAAAGAAAAACCATAAAATCACACCTACACCATTGCGTAGAGCATCGAAATAGATTTCCGAAGATATCTCATTTGCAAAAAAAGGACGGCGTATTCCCAAATTATGCCCATTTCAGTGAAAGTGCTCAAAAAAAGTCTGATTTGGCCATCTGCAGCTCTCAGGGGCTAAAAACAATAAAGCCCCTGGTCACATGCAAGACCAGGGGCTGGTGTGTAGGGAGTTGGGCCAAAGCCTGTGGTTGACCATATGACCACACAGAGGGCTGGCGAAGCGGCTGAGGCTTATCTCAAAGCTCCTGGTTCTCCAAATGACTAGGGCTGGAGTAGGGATCCCGTGGGGGCTTACGGGTCGGTGGAGCAGATCTCGACAGAGCCTGTGGTCACAAATACGACCACCGCGGAGCCCACAGGGGCTGAATGGAGCAGGTGGAGCTTAGGCGGTGACCTACAGCAGTAGTGGGCGATAGGCGGTGGCGTGGCGAAGAGTGGAGGTGGGCGCCAGGTGGTTGGTGGCCGCCCGGTGGCAGGAGGGTGGCGCATAGAATTTACATAGGTGGCACAAAAAACCCTGTGATTTTTTTATTTTTTTAAATATTTTTTTGCATTTTTTTCATACTTTGTGCTTGGGGGCCATATGGCCCTTAGGAAAAAAATTTTTACCTCTCCGGACGACTGTGTCCAAATCAAACAAATTTTATATCAAAATAGGAATTTTTGGGTGCTGTGAATCCAACGGTAAGGTCCATTTGGGCCCAAAGTGCTATGAAAATCAAGTGACCCCCAGATCTATCAAAAAAATCACTGAGCTTGAAACCCTCACAGATATGGCAAATGGTGATGAAAATGAATGAAATAAAGGTCATTTCTGAATTTTTCCAATGCTCTAAATCTAATGAAAAACCCCGATTTGATCCAAAACGCTGCATAAATGTGCTCAAAGAATGAAACCCTCGAGGGACCTCGAATGAGCTCTACAATGAATTGCTCTTAAAAAGCTAAGAAGGGGCTGCAAATCGAGGCTTTGATACCATGTTAGAAACCAAGATCTGATTGCAAACCAGAAAAATCACCTTCCACATAAGAGAAAAATGAAAAAGCAGAGATTTACAAAAGATGTGCAAATTGATATATTCAAAGTACAAAATATTACAAGAGATAATTTTCTTTATAAAAGAAAAGATGCATAAACCTAATCTTATCTTGAGCAACAAGATAGCTCAATAAGATAAAGATAAAACCTATAACTTAGGAATTAAATATGCCTAAGTAAACTTATGCTAATGTGTAATTAAATATTAATTACACCAACAAAGTGTTGGGTTAAAAAATAGAAAACTTTAATATAAAAAGTTAAAGTGGTGTAGATTGAAGTGCAAGTAAATATTTCACTAGCTCAAGTAAAAGTTTAAGATCCCTTACCATTTATAATGAATGTGTTTTAAATGAAATGTGCAAATATAATCTGCAGGGATAAAATTTTATTTTGTCCAGGGAAAGAATCATGAACTTACACATTTAGAAGCAATTTTTTAAAATTTAAAGTGAAAATTAAAATGGTCGTGGATAAGATTTTATTTTTCCTAATAAAGTGAATGATATTATTCACTTTATAAGCATGAGTATTTTATTTGTTGGAGATGAAAGTGAAGAATATAGCAGGGTAAAAGTAGAGTAAAAGAAGATTTCATGGGTAAAGACAAGTTTCTTTCATCTACAGGGTAAAATGTGAGAGAAATGAAGAATTTTCACAGTGAAATAGTAAATTTGTAGCCTAGGCAAAACAAAAGAGTGAAGGTTTTCACGGTCATGTTAATTTTCAAGAGTTAAGGGCTTTGACAGTGGCAAAGATATTTTCAACAACAAGGCATAGATGAATGAAGGTCATCATGATGTGAATAATTTTATATTTGAGGGCAAGTGAATGCAAGATGCATGAATCAAGGTGCATGTTGAAGATTCTTTAGGAAGCAAAGGCAGTTACAAATCAACAAAAGATGAAGTATCTAGGTGTCAACTACAAATGTATTTTTAGGGCTTCTTTTGCTTCTATATATTTTGTACAACTTCTGAAATTCTAGTTTAGGAAAAGAAAATAGAAAATTCCTAGCTAGGAGCTGCAGTTTTGTTTACTATGAATGAATGTAAAGATTTTTATAGCAGTGTCAATTAGTTTGAACATATTAATAAAAATATTGCAGAAGTTGTCTCCATTTTGTATTCTCAAATTGCAAATGGATTAAATATATCAAGGATGTGTTGATTTGTCATTGCAATATTTTTGCAGTTGTGTTATTTGTGTATGGGTTTCTTCAAGTAAAGAACTAAATTCTATATGCAAATTACTATGGGTTCGAGGGAATAAAATGGATCTTTAAGTATGATTATGTAGTAATATGAGAGGTTACATTAATGTAAGGCATTAATTGTTAAAGGGACACTAATTTGAAATAATTTGTTATTTAAATTTGCATTCATGATCCTAGATTTGACTCCATGCCTTAGGATTAGGCATTGATCTATATGATATTACCCAAATCTGGTTCAAATTTTTTTAAACCATTCAATCCTATTTTTCCTATTTTATAGGATATTGGTATTTACCATGTTCTCCATGCTAGTTAATGAAATTTTCCCAATATCTTAGCCAATGTTGAGTGATATATCATGTTTCTTATCATATTCTTGTGAGAGAATTATCTGTTAAGCAATACCATGTTGAGTGTGTGTGTGTGTGAATTTTTAGGTATTGCTAAAAGGGTCACCCCCTTAGGTCCTACAGAGCCTGTAGTGCAAGGGATATGTGTTCCAATCTCATTTCCTATTCGTTGGCCAAATCCTACACTAAATATGAGTATGAAATGTGGCTTGCTTCTAGGATTTAGTGGATCTATTAATTTGGGAACCAACAAATTGGTGACTCCACTGGGGAAGAACTTGAGAAAAGTTTGATAGAAGATCATTTGACTTTAAAGAGTCATTGGAGTTTCTAGTTAGAGTGTAACTAGAGATTCATAATTGAGTATTTGCACTCCCCATCTGAGTCACACAAAGTCCAACAGATTGGCGACTCTACTCAGAAGAACTTTGAATCTCTAGTTGCAAATTATCATATCACAGAGTCGAGAATTTGGTGAATCTGAACATCTAGTTTAGATATTGAGAAGTTTTCAAACTTGGAAGTGATTTTGGTGCAGTAGCTTTAAATGAATTTAGGTGTGACTTTGATAGTGGAGAAGACCCAAAAGGAAATTCATCCTTGAAGGAGCTTCATATTGCTTGAAGTTCAGTCCTCTATGAAGAGAGTTGGTGACTCTGTCAAAACAATGTATTGAAGATGTGAAGAAAGCTTCAAATCTACAAAGATTTCTAGTCAAGAAGAAGAATTTGTAGCAGCTGCAACATATCCAGGTATTCTTCATATTTTGGTTTTCAAAAAAGATAAATCTATATATGAAGACCATATTTGAAAGTCTTGAAAAAATTGTTTGTTTCCCTATTGAGTGAAACTAAGAACTAAGAAAGGGAATAGTAGTGATTATTATGCATACTTATGTATTACTAGATTGTAGTTTTTTTTATAAATTGAAGTGTGCAATATTTTTGGAAGATAATCATTTAGAAGATCTTAAACAAGTTGAGATAGAAATCTGCATTGTAAAAGCTTAAGATCATGTTGTAAATGAAGTTTGAGCTTCCTTTTGTAACTACAAAGTTAATTTGAAAAGGCTTGCAAAGATGTAAGGAAATGTATCATCAACCTATGCTTCCCTGTGTGAACCAAAATGTAACAATGCATAATGTGCAACCTCTGTTAGGTAATAAAAGAATTTTCAACATTGAAATAAATAGAGCCATTAATTTCAGTGGAATTAATGGTTACCCAAATGTTATTCCACCTGAAATCAGAAATAAGCCACCAAAATTTAGTTGTACAAAGAGTGAGTCAGCTAATAAGCATCTACAAGAATTTAATAATCTAGTGGATGATTACGAAGTTGACCTTGAGGATGTAATCATGAGGTTGTTTGTTCAGTCTCTAAAGGGAGATTCAAGAGATTGGTTCTCTGATTTACCAACATGCTCTATATATTCTTGGGTAGAGTTCAAATCAGTGTTCATGGAGAAATTTATGAGCATTTATCAGCATTAAGAAAGAAGAAGACAAGTTGGTTCCAACATTTAACCAGAGATTTGCTAAAACATTAATGGATATTCCTAAGATTTTGAGACTAAGTGATGTAGTGTGTTTGGTTGTTTATTTGGGAGCTTTTGCTAATGAGATGAGCTATCTGTTGAGAGATAAGGATCCTAAAACCTTGCATTAGGCCTATGATATAGCCATGAACATTGAAAACAATAGAAATATGGAATGCATAAGGGTCATTTGTCTACAAGTGTTTTTTGCCCTAAGACACCAAATGTTGGTGAAAGGTGTAAGTTAGAAGTTGAAAATGAATGTCAAAGCACTTACACCCCTATTGTTTCAGCTTGCACATCATTCCATAATGTTGATCACATAGAGCCCCAAATTTTTTTCAAGAAGTTGCATTTGTGACCATATGGCCTCTGTTTAAGCCCTCTCTTGCATAAGTATGCATGAAGGAGAATCATCATATGATCTCTATGCAAGATTTATGGATACTCTGTCTACAATTCCTGAGTGTCACAGACCTAAAAATTTAGTATGCATTGATTTATTTTATGAATCATATGAACTAGGTTTGAGTGCTCTACCAAAGGAGTTGAAGCCTATTAGGTTTGACCAAGTGTGTGAATACTTTCCTCTTTTTGAAAAGGATAGGGATGATCATCAAGAAACTATCATGTTTTCAACCTATGATGATAATGATTTTGTTGCTCCATATGAGTCAAGCAATGAGGTATCACGTGAAGAAGATATCAATAGAGCAAAGGTTGAAAGTGTATACCTCAGTGAGCATCCAAATAATGTGGTGTATGCACTTGTGCATTGCATTCATGAAGATTCAAATGAACTACATGATGGAGCTAATAAAGAGATGGAAACAATTTCATATATTTGGCATACCACACCATGTAATGGAACTACTAGTTGTTTTAGTAATGAGAACATAGAGAGGGTCCATTAGCAATCTTATGATTCAAATGAATCTAGTGACTTGTTTGAAGATAAGAGTGATAATGAGATAATGCATTCATCATTCAGTATGCAAGAACCATGTAGTCCTGATTATAATATTGCCAGGGTTGAAAGATTTGTCAATAGTGAGCTTGGTATCATTGGGCCTATTCATACACATTCAACTCATGAAGTTGATCATGTTGATTGTTATTCTGCTGGTCATAGTAGCTTGTACAAAGTAGAGTTGGAAATTTTTTCATCAGATAAGGATAACATTAGCATGCAAGATGTTTATGACATGAGTGCACTCTTAGATGATCAATTTATGCATTATGATGAGAATCTGAATAATAGGATGCTACCATTTTTGGTTGATAGTTCTATGGAGCTTGAAGAGCCTTCTGACCATGCTATCCAACATTATGTAGATATGGTATAAATTTCAAATATTTGTACTGAACAATCAGAGGATGAAATGAAAGATAGTATTGGTTCTTATGAGTTCATGGCTAATTGTGATTATGCCTATGAAGAGGACACTAACTCTAGTGTTTTAGAATGTAGTGATATGAAAGATTTAGACCTTCATGCTGAGGAGGCTAAGGATTTTATGAAAGCAATGAATGTAATGGAAAAACCCTTATTTGATGAGCCTCCATCTTCACTAGAAATGAGAAATGGGTATGTGCAGGATCATCATGGAAAAAATAGGCCTTTAAGTGGCAAAAAATTAAAAAAAAATAGAGTTAAGAAACTTGACATTAAAATTTGATTAAGTTATCTATATTATTTAAAAAATATGTAAGAATATAATCTGTAGAAAATTGAATGTAGTTTCTAAAATACTAGGTTTATTTAAAAAAAAAAAATCTATTTGGTGAAAATTTGAAATTTCAATGTAGTAGCACTTAAATTTCAGGGAAAAAATAAGAAGTAGGTGTCTATCTAACCACCCTAACCACAATAAAATGATAATATTTTTTATAAGATTTTAATTATTTTTTTAGTAAATAATTAATTATGATTTTTTTATTATAACTTAAAAAAATAAAAACTCGTATGTTTGACCACCTTAACTTGGTCAAAACTTCATGAAATTCAATTTTTTTTTTTAATTCTATAGTATGTGAAGCATAGAATGTGACACATGTTTCAAATTCAAAAAATATGATACCGTTTGAAAGCTATAGATGTTTTTCAATTAGCCTATCAATCAAGACTTTAGTCATAATTCAAACAGAGAATGAATAATAATAATTTATTAAATTCAAAGTAAATCATAATTTATATTGGTGGAAAGTTGACAATCTCCTTTAAAAACCCTTTTCGTTTCATCAATTTTGGGTTAAAAAGAAGTCATCAGCCACATACCCTACACATACCCATCATATTGCCACCTTTTGGTCCATCATAATCCTTCACATACCCAAATGATGATCCTTATTGGTGCAGAGATAATCCAGTCTTTGCTGAGAATTCTGATGATGCATCTGACACATGGTTAGAATGTGGTCTTGAGAAAACATAGAAATACATTGATGAGCTCCTCAAGGGAATTACATATGAATGTTTTACATTTGATATAGATGATACACAAAAGGTTGAGTATCATGATGCCAACTAATTGGAGGAGTATGAATACGTTCAGTTTCCAGTTTAGTTGGAAGGTATTTTGATGGAGCATGACAATGAGATGAATAACAAGGAATTTTATTTTCAATATAAATATGTTTCATGTGATGATGAAATTTTTTAGTTTATGCCTAGCTCTATAATATAGAATGACAAAGATTACATTGGAATTGTTATGCTTAGAAAATTTGTGAGAAATGTTAGTGGCAATGTTTGTAATCAGGCATATTTCAGTGGTAAAAATATTTTTCTACTTGTAAGAAGGTTGTACTTGTTGTAGTGGTATGGTAGAGGCAAGTGTGGGTTGAGGGAAATTAGTTCCTTCAACAAATTGGTGTTTGACAGAGGAAAAAATTGGCTCTTATTTTCATTTGGTGGCTTGAGGCCATCAAATATGGTTTAAAAATTGAATAAAAACTCTATCGCCCAATGTTCTGGCACTTGGTCTACTCTCCCAAGGATCTAGAATCTCACCATTCCCTCAAAGGGCATGCATCCCAAGTTGGATCCACTAATGGCACCTTCAAAATTTTCAAATTTTGAGGGCCCATGATAAAAAAGTTGATTTGCACACTTAAAAATGAACCTGAAAAATCTGCCCCAGTGACCTACTTTGGAGGGTCATAATTCAGAGCTAGTTGATTTTCATGCCAAAACCTTTGGTGAGTATACTCATGTGACATATGTGAACATTCCTACACAGTTTTAGCCTCTTATGATGAGTTTGTTAGGTTTTTGAAAAGCAAAGTTGGAGAGTTCTAGGACTGTTTTGTTGTTTGCATATTTTTAGTCTTGTGAAGTGGCCTCCTGTTCGAGTGGATATTTCACAACTGGATGATCATCATCAAAAATTGATTGCTTCCCTGAATTCCCCTCACATTCATATGCTCCCTAGTCTGGTTTCAAAGTCTTGTGATCAGATTTGATATTTTTACTAGGTCAAAAGAAAATGTAGTTTGTTATGTTTTTCCATTTGCATTTCCTTAATGTTTCACGAAGGTCAACTTTGACCCCTAATATCTCATGAAGAATGATCATTGAAGGAAATCCATCTTGCACATGTACTCTATGGACCTAAATGATCTAATGTTTCTAGTGGTAGTTTCCTGGGAGGTGATTTGATATTTTTTCAAGGTGGTGACTTGGTGAGCCCTAATTGGTTTTGAACAAGTGCAGTTGTAGAAAAGCCTAAGTGAGCCACTTTGGCATTAAATATCTTGCACCTCAAAATCTTTTTTGTTGAGATTTTTATTGTACTACATTCTTGGGTCAAATTTTTGCATGCTTGTGCATTTTGATGACTTCAAAAGGTTGTTTGACTGGTTTTACAAGGCGATTCTAGAGCCCAGTAGACCAATTTTGATCACTGTGCAAATATGATGGAAAGAAAATTTTAATGGCAACCCACTTCAAATTTTTCATGTATGATGCATTTAGAGGCAGCCTCAGATCATTTTAGCGTAAAAACTTGTTTGAAAACAAAAAAAATAGTCGGGCCCACAAGGGGGCCCACACATGTGACACAATTTGAGGAAAATATTGTTCAGGTTTCCTGAATATTTGGATGTAGTGCTTATTTCCATAACCTTTGTCATCATACTTCCTATTTACTCCATGTGCATACATCAAATGTTTTTATTGAAAAGGGGTTTTCGAACTCTCGTGCAAATACAATCAACATTTTTAAAATTTTGATAGAAAATAGATAGGTACAATTCTAAATATGGGGAACATTGGAGCAGAATATGGACATCCATCAATACTTAATGGATAGAGTAACTCCATTAGATGTTGTATTTGTAAGTTCCCTACTAAACATGCATGCAAATGTGGAAGCTTCTACTAGTGAAGTAAAATGAGGAGTATTGAGGCCAAATGGATGTAAAAACTCTCCTTAAAAGAAGAAGAAATCAGAAAATTGGGGGCTCAAAGATCTAGTTCTGAGATTCAAAAATAATTTCCAGATTTAATAGAATATAGAGATGAATCAAAGGAGGATTTACACAAAGCTTTGGAGATATCTTAAGAGAGATTGACGAGCTTAAAAGAGATTGCAAGAAGCTCATAGATGAGAATATGGAATTTATCTAAAGTTGAACACATTAAACAAGTATTTGGAAGCAATGAACATCTCCATTGTTGAGGTTGAAGAGAAGCAAATTTCAAAGAATAGTGACATTTTAACTGTTGTATACTTGAATATCAAAAAAGAAACTCCCATGGATGAAGTGGAGTTAATTGGATTAAAATCTCAGGTTGTTGATTTAGAAGCATCCTTTAATCACTTCAAGAGGAAGATGTTGAATTAGTAATGACTAATATAAGCCTTGGATAGTAAAAAAAATAGATTTTTTATGCATGGGGGATTTTAAATGTATATACACATATTGTGGCAAGCCTTCATACGTATGGCTATAGTGAGGGGAGTGATCTAAAGTGTGTAGTACAAAATCATGTCTGATCTGGTGAAATCTCAAGGAGAAGAGTCAAGGATGGAAATCCAAGGCAATGCTTTGTCTGATATAGATTTAACTATTGACACAAAATATTTCTACAAGTCCATAGTGCAATGCCACTCTTAGTACTCTAAATAAAAATTGAAGAGGAAGGCATTATGACAAATAGACAATAATTGTAGAGCTTTAGAGTGATGAGATACAAATGTCAAAATCACTTGCAAAAAAAAAATGTCAACAAGAGGAAGATAAATCAAATGCCAAACTCCATTCGTTGATATCAAAATGTAGAGAAAGCACATCTACAAAGTTTGATAATATGGAAAGGTTGAAATCCTTTAAATTTATCACTTAAAATATAGAACAAAGATGACTGGATCATAACTAATGAGATAATTGAAGGTTGCGCATAGAGTGAAGATAATGGAAGGTTTAAAGAAAAACATTGTAAAATGTTGGTACCAAGATAAGGAAATGTGTTTTGTTGTAGGGGAAACCATCGTGCTAGATGAAGGAGGTTAGTTTGACAGTGCAAAGGAAATATTCACGCGGTATATGAAGAGGCTACTGCATGGAATGAAATGGCTATGAATTGGCATCTCCCATATTTCAGATCTGTTGAGATATTTTACAAATCACAGGTTGTGGCTGCTATACCTGGAACATTTTTGTGTACGTGGTATGATTGGAATTTTGATAAAGGGAATTGATATTTTGTCTCTTGGATCCTTCAAAACTGGTGCAATCCTCTTGGCAAGACTTTTTATATATATGATACTTTTCGGATCTTCTTCATTCCTGTGATGGTTAGCATTGTCAAGACCTTTGATGCTCTTATCAAGATTTTGTTTCCTACAACAGATTCAACAAGGCCATATTCTATGCTTGGGCTTGGTGATATCGTTATTCCAAGAATTTTTGTGGTTTTGGATTTGAATTTTGATATCTCAAGAGGAAGATGTTGATCAATGACCAATGTGCAAAGAGGCTTTCCCACCATCTTGTGTTTGTTTTTTTTTGCCATCAACAAAAGCACCGAGTGTGTGGGGTAAGCCAATAGAGGTCCCCTACAAAAAAAATTTAAATCCATAAATAAATAAAGAACAAAGTGTGAAGGATTAAGTGTTGGGTGAATGGATTAAGGCTTTCCATTTTTTAAAACTGAAAAAAATTAATGTAGAAAATTAAAGTGGTGAAGATTGAGGTGCAAGTAAATATTTCACTAGCCCGAGTAAAAGTTTAAGATCCCTTACCATTTACAATGAATGTGTTTTACATGAAATGTGCAAATATAATCTACAGGGGTAAAATTTTATTTTGTCCAAGGAAGAAATTATGAACTTTCACATTTAGAAGCAAATTTTTTAAATTTAAAGTGAAAATTTAAATGGGAACTAGTAATATTTTATTTTTCCCAATAAATTGAATGCTATTATTCACTTTATAAGCATGAATATTTTATTTGTTGGAGATGAAAGTGTAAAATGCAGCAGGGTAAATGTAGAGTAAACGAAGCTTTCATGGGTAAAGACAAGTTGCTTTCATCTGTAGGGTAAAATATGAGAGAAATGAAGAATTTTCACAATGAAACAATAAATTTGTAGGCCATGCAAAACAAAAGAGTGAAGGTTTTCACGTTCATGTTAATTTTCAAGAGTGAAGGGCTTTGACGGTGGCAAAAATATTTTCAACAATAAGGCATAGATGAATGAAGGTCATCATGATGGGAATAATTTTCTATTTGAGGGCAAGTGAATGCAAGATGCATGAATCAAGGTGCAGGTTGAAGATTCTTTAGAAAGCAAAGGTAGTTACAGATCAATGAAAGATGAAGGATCTAGGTGTCAATTGCAGATGTAGTTTTAGGGCTTCTTTTTCTTGTATATCTTTTCTTTCCTTCTCTTTTGTATAGGTTCAGATGAACTTCTAGTTTAGGAAAAGAAAATAGAAAATGCCTAGTTGGGAGCTAGAGTTTTGTTTACAGTGAATGAATGTACAAATTTCTACAACAATGTCACTTAGTTTGAACATATTAATTAAACTATTGCAAAAGTTGTCTCATTTTGTATTCTCAAATTGCATATGGATTAAATATATCAAGGATATGTTGATTTGTCATTGCAATCTTTTTGCAGTTGTGTGATTTGTGTATGGGTTTCTTAAAGTAAAGAATTAAATTCTATATCCAAATTACTGTGGGTTTGAGGGTATAAAATGGATCTTTAAGTATGATTATTCAATAATATGAGAGGTTACATTAATGTAAGGCATTAATTGTTAAAGGGACACTAATTTCAAATAACCTATTGTTTAAATTTGCATTCATGATTCTAGATTTGACTCAATGCCTTAGTATTAAGCACTGATCTATGATATTACCCAAATATGGTTCAGAAGCTTTTAAACCATTTAGTTTTTTTTTCCCTATTTTATAGGATATTGGTATTTACCATGTTCTCCATGCTACTTAATGAAAGTTTCCCAATATCTTAGCCAATGTTGAGTGATATCTCATGTTTCTTAGCATATTCTTGTGAGAGAATTATTTGTTAAGAAATACCCTATTGAGTGTGTGTGAATCTTTAGGTGTTACTAAAAGGGTAACCCCCTAGGTCCTACAAAGCCTGAAGTGCAAGGGAAATGTATTCCAATCTTATTTCTTGTTCGTTGGCCAAATCCTACACTAAATTTGAGTATGAAATGTGGCTTACATATAGGATTTAGTGAATCTAATGATTTAGGAACCAACAACAACAATTTTCTATCTTACAAGTAGTTCATTTTGGTAGTGAGCCACCCTTTCCTATTATATAGCACCAAATTTGCACCCCTCTTGCAAATTCTCCTTTTACACCCTCCACCTCAGAGAAATCAAATCCAACCAAGTAATTCCACATCCTCATTCCGTACCCCATCCACTTGGTGATTTTTTTAGTGTTAGTGGAGGAATTTTTGTCGGGGGTGCATGCACGACGTTCAAACGTATGTGTGGCACATTGTCGACCTAATATGATTCCTACCACTAGAATATGTAGAGGCATTACATTATCCATTGGCGATGAAACATAATGCCCCTACACCTTCCTTTGGACCTTTGAATAGCTATCTTTCACTTTCAATCCATCCTCTTCATGCTTCTTCACACATTCTGAGATCTTCTTGGCAATTCTTTCACTCTAGCTTCACATTTTTCTCCATACTCTTACTTGTTGAAATATTGGATTCATGATTCCAACAATAAAAAATTCTTCACATCTACCACAGAAGTTGCAGCTTGGTGTCTTGCGAGACTACTTTTGAAGTTGTTGCAGCTACATCAACTCTGCCATAGATGTGGACTTGCATTCCTCTCTCATTGGCCTTGAATTACTTTGGTCGAGGGTGGTAATGTATTCTTATTATTACTTTGTTTTTGGATTTGAGTAGCTTAGTGTCTCTAATAGTTCTTGGTTTCATTTCCATTTCAGTGTTGTTTTTTTTATCATATTTCTACATATTTATCTATCAGGTTGTTCATAGAGGTGGAAAAACCAAAGTGGGGGTTTGACTACAGAAAACCCCTATACATCCCCAACATTTTTTCTCTATTGGTTTTTTGTAGGTATACATTCGTGTGGAGCTTGTTGGTGAATTGGACCCTTCGTGAGTTCATTTCCACCACCTTTTTTGCAACTTCTCTATCATGATATTTCTAGTTATTTTTCTTATACTATTAGTTATCATTTTAGTTAGCACTTCAAAACTCAACTGCTAAGCTATCAGTAGGTTCATTGTAACTTTTACTGTCCTTTTTCTCTTTCTATCCATATAGACACCAACGCACCTGTGAGACATCGATGTTTCGTGATGTTGTCCTTGACCTGTGTTGTTGTCCTCTAGCAGAGAGATGTCTGAGGCACAATTTGGGTTCCCAAAGCTTGTTCATTTAGCCCCTTTAGTAGAGTGATAGAAGCATTGAGAGTGTTCTTCATTCTCTATCCTTGACCTTAAAACACTTGCTCGACTTAAGCTATACTAGGGCAGCCTTTCGCTCTCAACTCTTTGTGACTTGGAGACTTGGTGTGATCGGTCCCCCTTCTCTTCATTTTGGTGAACCCAACGTGAACCATTTTGGTTCCATTTAGTAGTGTCAAAAGACCATTTCCTTGTATCCTAGGAGTGTTGTGGGTTTGAGTGTTGCAAGGTGCTTAGTCTTGCAACCCAAACTATGACCCCTAGTGGCATAGCTAGAAGGTTCCCTAAGTGTTGCAGAATGAAACTTTGAGTGGGTCACCATATAGTTGTAAAACCCTTGGGTTCGTCTATGAAATTCTCATTTAGTGTAGAAAGAAATGGCCTTCCTTTTACATCTACCCATCCCATCTACACAACCTGCGAGTGGACCCCCTCCCATAACTTTCACCTTGCAATGCTTTTCAATGAATTATAATAGAGAACCATCTCCCTTATACATCCCTACACGTATCAATGGAAACACCATAATGTGATAACCCTACATGTCAAGTGAATGCCATCATTGAGGAGATTATACTGATTAATTTCTTACACAAGGATGGATATGATGAATATAGGAGCACTATTTATACACATGATGGGATTTTCATCCCTCCCATCAGTTGCATCACCTTCTCAATCTTAGTTAGGCCTAGAAAAATAAATGAAATCTGTGAAATAATCCTGAGGTCTCAACTCTTCAAGGTGAAACTAGGTATTCCCTAGTTGGTTGCTATGAATGTATTTCCCTCGATATTTCATAAGTGTTTGAAGTTTTCCCATGAGGGTTCGATGCATGTAGTACATGACACTGACTATAAACTGTCAATTGCATGTGGGCGCTACTCTCTAGATCACTTTTGGCTTGTGCCCATTGGTCTACTTCCTCCTAGGATGAATCTATTCAACCAAACTTATGTGAGGTAGAAGAGTGGGGGCATAATGCCTAAAGTTGGATACCCTCCTTCTCCCTATGCCATTTCGCATAGAGCCTGCCTAAAGGCAGAGCGTGATGTCATCTTGGCTCAAAAAAGGGAAGAAGAAAAGTGTTCCCAGGGCCCTTCTTCTTCTTCTTCTAATATTTTATCTATTGCTTCCTCTTTCCCTATTGTGGCACCATCAGCTTCTACTCTTAAGCATTAGCTAGAATTTTTGACAGTACCTGCTTGGTGAAATCCCAAGCATCTGACATTTGAACTTCCCTTCTTACCCACAGTGCCTCAGCCCATTCGATATTGTAAGGGGAAGGGTCCCTATGGGGTTTCATCTATGTCTTGGCCTTCACAACCTCCTACTACTCTTGCCTCCCTAGTAGTGAATGGGAAGAGGCATGTCGATGAGGTGTTAGAGTCATCTCACCCCATTGTTGTTCCATCATCCTCTCAACCTCTCCCTCTTGTTCCCATCTAGGATTCCCTCCCTCTATTGGAAATGGATGGTAGATACTCTGATAGTTGATTAGGATTCTTTCATTTTGTCTCAGCCTATGGCCTCTAGCTCTAGGAGTCAAAAAAATTGCCTTGTGTGTGAGCACAAGCACTAGAGAAAGGCTCTAGCCACTGAGTAGGCCAACCTACACAAGATGGAAGAGGAGCTGATAGTTACTGCTTCGACACCTTCTGCTATGTCCTTCTCTCTCGTTCTCTCTACTTCAGTTCCTTCAACTTCAGTCTTGTTTCTAGCTCCCACTGTGAGCATAAGAAATCTTCACCTGAAGAGGGTGTAGGTGTTTATTTCTCCTTCAATTGAACTACCCCTTCTGATGTCTCTCTTGAACATCCTACCATTCTTGAAACCTGTGGACATGTTGAATACCTTGGTGGTGTTATGGTTTTCTCCTCTTCCTCTATTCCTTGTGCTTCATCTGTGTGGATCTGACATCCTTTGATGAAGCAGAAGATGGAGGATGACCCTGCTAGCAATGGGGGTCCAAAGAAGGGTTCACCTTCTTTGGAGGGTGGTTTTGTGTTCCATTGTGTCATCCTAATGACAGAAGAAGCCCCAGTGTCCCTAGAGTTTATCACTACTCCTAAGTCATTTAGGTAGCCTAGTAATGAATCTCGGGTGTTGCCTCCCTCTCCCATTGCGTTAACACATGGCACTCATGTGAAGTGCATGTTTAATTCTCTGGATGAGGTCCCAAGCCTATCAACAATCTTCAAGAAATCATTGAATTTTACCCCACAAAAACTAAGTGGAGAAGACCTTGAGGGTCCTTCTTCCTGAGCTCTTGTTGTGGTAGGGTCGGAGGGTTCCCCCTTGATATTCCACCCTTGCAGGCTCATGCGCCCTCTCCATACAATGATATAGATTGGGAGAAAGATGACATCTTAGTTAATGAGGACTAGGGGGAGCCTCTTCTTTATCTATAGATTAGATTGTGTGTGTGTATTATGTTCCCCCATGCTTGCATTATATGTTCCTGGATGACCCTTTTCGTCCTTGTAGGTGCTTGGATACAAGAGTGTTTTATATCATAAAACTTCTTCTATTTTTCACATCATTCTTCCTCTATTGTGTATTGATTTTCAACAATTGGGGACATTGTAAATTGTTGGGGGCATTTAGGCTTCCCTTTCATGTTGACCCAATTTTTATTTTTATTTTGTCTTCTTGTGCATTTCTTCATATGGTATGATATAGTAGGGGGTTGTTGAAAATTCATTTATATACTATTATATCGATTTATCTATATTTATGAGAAGCTTTGACCCCAAAATATTAGACTGCCCCTATCCCTTGTTCATGATTTTATTGTCTCTTCTTTCTTTGTGCTTATCTTTCATGCTTGTTTTGTGATGTTGTGGTGCTCATGTGTTGTCCCCCGCGTGTGTGACAACATTACCATGGCTATGTCTTGCTATGTTCCATGGCCCACAACATCACTTTTTCATTCTTTCTTTTCTCTCCTTAGGATGTCATGTGGCCTTTGTGTTTGAGACACACCATCCTAAGAGGGGGATATCATGTCACTTTGATTTTAGAAAATGGATTCAGTGGCCAACAAATCTTTTCTTGAAAATATGTTCAACATATTTTTCAAAAATTGTATTCCTCAACAAGGACCCCTAGTGAAATATTTTTCCTTCATCATGGGTTTGTAAAGAAAGAATTGGAAAAAAAATCCTCCAAGGAGGGAGTACCTTCTCCTGTAGGCAAAGTTCTAACCTTCCCCTTTTGAGGTGGTCTTCTTCCTTTCAAATTCGTTAATGAAGTGAACATCTATCAAAAGGATTCCTTGATGTTGAATTGATTTGTGAAAAATATTATTGTACTTTCAAATAGTGTGTCCCTTCAGTGGACCCCTTCTAAAGCTTCTCCTTCAATTTTTGACTATCTATGTGACTATCTGCTTGTCTACCTATGTGGTTGCTTTTCATTTTCTAACATGTTTTTTTTGTTGATTAACATGTTGCTTTGCAAGTACTCCTATGAAGCTGCTTTCCAATCTGACTCTACGAAGTCCACTCACATCGAGCTTCCTTCAAGAGAGAGTACCTAGAGATTCCTTCTTTGTAGGTCTAAGGATCTATGAAGCACTTGAATCTTGTAGGATTTGTCCATTGTTGGTTTGCAGGCCTTTGGTGCACTTTGTTTGAACCTTAGGAGAGAGTACCTATGGGTTTATTTTCCTACCCTACACTTTCAAGCTCACTAGATTGTGGTCTGCTTCCATGATGGTTCAGGTATACATTTTTAAACTCTTTCGATCTACTTTATTGAACACTCATTGACACAAATGTTCGCTAAAGTGGGGGAAAAATCTATAGGAGTGAATTTTCACCCATCTTGCAAATTCCCTTTTTACACCCTCCACCTTAGAAAAATAAAATTTGACCAAGTAATTCTACATCCTCATTCCATACCCCATCCACTTGGCACTTGTTTTACTATTGGTGGGGAATTTTTGTCAAAGACATGTTTGCAATGTGTGGACATATGTGTGGCATGTTGCTATCTTGATATGATTCTTGCCTCTAGAATTTGCAGAAGCATTACATTCTCCACTGGCGATGAAAAATAACACCCTTGTGCCTTCATGCCGACCTTTGAATGACTCTTTCCTTCTCATTTCATCTTCACATGGCTATCTTTCACTTTCAATCCATCTTCTTCATTCTTTTTCACACATTCTGAGACCTTCTTGGAAATTCTTTCAATCTAACCTCACAGTTTTCTCCATACTCTTGCTACTTGCTACACTTTTGGCTTCATGATTCCAACAATCACAACATTCTTCAAATCTACCATAGAAGTTACAACTTGGTGTCTTACAAGATTTCTTTCAATATTATTTCAGCTGCGTCAACTCTACCATAGTTGTGGACTTGTGTTCCTCCCTCATTGGCCTTGAATGCCTTTGGCTAAGGGTGGTAATGCTTTCATATTATTATTTTATCATTGGATTTGAGTATTTTAGTGTCTCTTGTAGTGCTTGGTTTTGCTTATGTTCCATTGTTGTTTTCTATATCATATTTCTACATATCTATCTATCTGGCTATTCGTGGAGGTGGAAACACTAAAGTGGGGGTTTGACTATGGAAAACCCCTATACAACCCCAATATTTTTCCTCTCCTAGTTGTGTACAAGTACATGTTTGTGTGGAGCTTTCTGGTGAACAGGACCCTTCATGAGTTCATTTCCACCACCTTTGTTTTTATCACTTCTATATCATCTTTCTAGTTATTTTTCTTATTCTATCAGTTATCATTTTAGTTAGCACTTCAAACCTCAACCACTAAGTTGTCAGTAGATTCATTGTACCTTTTATTGTCCTTCTTCCCTTTCTATTTGTATAGATTCTAGTGCACCTATGAGATTCCAGCACGTCTCACTATCGTCTGTAACCTGCATTGTAGTCCTCTATAAGAGAGATAGTCGAGGCACAATTTGGGTTCCAGAAGCCTACTTGTTTAGCCCCATTAAAACTCTCGAGTTAGTAGAGTGATAGAATCACTGAGAGTGCTCTTCATTCTCTATCCTTGACCTTCAAACACTTTTCCAACTTGAGGTAGACTAAGGTAGCCTTTTTCTCTCATCTCTTTGTGACCTGGAGCCTTGGTATGGCTAGTCCCGCTCCTCTACACCTATCTTTTTCAATTTTGGGCAATGATCCCTTGGAAGTGAGCCACCAATAGTGAGCCATTCTTTCTTTTTGGACAATGCATCCTTGGATAGTGAGTCCACTATTTTGTAATCTCTTTTGTAATTAGTTATAATATATTGCTAGCTAATCCTCACCATGGTTTTTCCCTTTCAAGGTTTTTCCATGTTAATCTAATGTTCTTGTGTTCCTTGATGTGGTGCATGCTTTATACATTCCTTTCTATTACTACAAGTTTAATGTTATGCTTTGATTGGATGTTTAATTTGATGAAGTTAATGAGTTTCAATGAATATTGATTCACCCTCCCTCTCAATATTCCAAGTGTTCAACATATTATTGATGTTTGCATATGATGGGTGTTTGATTAGTCTTAGGCTCATACCATTGGATACTTATTGATTATATGTTTTCTTTATGTGGTTAGTCTAATAACTTTCCTGTTCATTTTGTGGAGCATTCTATTATACTTCATTAGAATCATGTGTTTAATGCTTATTATTGCATGATCTAAGTTTACCTTGAATATTGCACTTCTCTTATGATATGTGACCTATTTGTTGTAACAAGTGATAGTTAGTTTGAGAATTTATCTATTCACGCATTCATATGTTGCAATGAAATTTTAAACCTAAGATCTTTCTAAACTCTCCCCTTTCTTTTTCTATTTCTTTCAGCCTGTAAGGTGTGTAGAACTCACATCACTATAATGAATATATAGTGAACAAGACTATTTCTAGTAGTAAAATCATATCCAAATTAGTACTAGAAGATATCTCCAATGTCATGTATCCCACTAACTATATAGAACTAGATTATTAGGATATAACAAGCTCAAGGTTGTTAAATTCTTCGAGAAGAAAAATCAAGCTAGGATTTGATGTCAATCATAGATCACATTCACTCCAGTCAAAAAAATATTGAATATAAAAATTTGAATGGAGAAAGAAATTTGAAAATGAGAAATTAGAGACAAAGAAAGAGAAATTTTAGAATAATATTGATACTCTCACTAAGCTATCACTGAACAAGTGAAGGTGAGAGTAGAGTGTTGTATATATTGCAAAAAAAAATAGGGCATACACATCCAATAGGTGAATTAACTTCTACAGCCCATAAAAGGTTGGAGGTATTACCTACTTGGTAAATACCAAATTTTAAGATAGGAAATCATCATTGCTTATGGTATAGGACATAGAAAAACAAGTTTTCTATACTTCACACTCAAGGAAACCCTAGAGATCTCAATCCAAGGGTAATGTAGGGGAAAGAGATCATGTAATAGGGTTGTCCTAGGGTTTTATTAGAGACTAAAAATGGGTTCACCACCAATCTAGGGCTTGGAAAGGAAAGAAATGAATGTAACATGCAAGACCTAACTAGATGACCTAGGAAATAAAACTAAAATGCAGAATATTATACTAGAAATGAACAGAGGTGCACCTGGAAGAGTGATGAGGTCAAAAAAAGCTCCAAAACCCTAAAAATTTGCTAAATTTGATGCCCAATAGGACTCATACACTAGTTTGGGTGATTTAATCCCAGACTAGGGTTTATGTGTAAAAACTAGAATCTAACAGTGTATGATCTGAAACAACTAAAATCTAGAAAAATCCCTATACTGGGACTCATACACCACAATTGGTGTATCAGTCCCACTTAGATTTTCTAGAGGATTAGGGCCTAATTCTTCTCTCCTATCTCTATTATTCCTTCCACACTTCATTTTTGGATCCAAAACCCTAATTTGCAACCTGTAGGTGACTTTTAGTGAAGATGACAACCTTGTGATGCCTTTCTTCAACCTTGCAACTGAATCTTCAAAGGATCTTCAAGCTCCAAGACACCTAGATTTATAATCACACATGTAGATAGAGAATTTTTATTTTATTTTTAGGGAATAGGGGTTTTCCTTTGTCAAACCCCATTTAGGTAATTAAACCAAATGATGAGATAATGAAATAAGAACATGAAACATGAAACATGAACAATGATACCTTGAATGATTTCTTGTAAATCATCAATGTAACATGAAGTTTCCATGAAGGATGTAGATCTAGATCTTGAAATAGGTGTAGAAAAATGCTTAATCTTTGATCTTGAATGCAACATCACAACACTAGCTCAAAAAAATGCTTGATGCTTGATAACATTGACATGATGATGGATCTAGAATTGCTACAACAATTGATGAAGAATTCTTCTCTTGAATGCTTTAGAAATTCTCTTGTAAACTATCTTGATGATTTTGTGAAGTTTTGTAATAATAAACTTGCTATTAGGAATGCTCTCTTGAAAGTATTTAAAGGTCACTTGTAAATTTACTAGGTGAAAATAAGCAAAATAACCTTCTATTTACACTTGTTTATGCCAAATTTCTTGAAATTACAACACTATAAGCCGACTTCAATTCTAGGAGGATAAACTCCTGCCAAGAATTTGAATTAAATTTTATTTTGGGCCACACGAGACTCATATGCCAAAAGTGGCGTATGAGTCCCATTAGGCATAACTATGGAACAAATTTTCAAAAAAATGCTTAGAATGATGTAAAATCCATATCAGGTCCCTAAAACCTAGGTGGGACTCATATTCCCAAGGTGGTGTATGATTCCCAGATCACTAAATATGAGCCACACAACCTAAAAAGACATGAATTAGGATTGGATGTTGGTTTACGTCAGGATTATCCTAAAAAAGATGCATTAATTAAGGCTTGTGGATGCAAAATAGGGCCAATTAAGGCACATATAAGCCCAATTAATAATGAAAACCTTAGATTAGTGTGAGTGTGGTACAACACTTTACAACACCAAAAATAAGCCATAAGTAAGTTCATTTAGATTATAAGGGCCCAAAATTTAATGTGAAGGTGTACATAAATACACTTCACAACATTAAATTAAGGAAAAATTAGGTTTGTTTAGCTTAAAAGGGCCCTAAATCTAATGTGAATGTAGAAAATACATTACAACACTAGATCAAGGAGATGTTATGTCCATTGTAATGTTAACAATTCCCAAATCAAGTAAGGAAAATGGCTACTTTTTTTTTGCCACATTTAATCCCCACTTTAGTGAGAGGATGAACTTGCTTCAAACTCACACTAAAGTAGACATTCAAGAGGGTTCCAAGTGTATCGATGCAAATGGTGTAGGATAAAAAATATTGAGGAGGTGATCAAGCCCCCAGACGCCAAGATCCTACATCAAATCAACATAAGCACAAAAAGGACATGCACAAGGTGTATGATATGTAGCATCAAGATACGTAAACATGCAATGTCAATAACTTAAAGAAAAAAAACAAAAACAAGAAAAAATAAGAAAGTGGATGAAGCCTCGACCATTTGTCCAATGCGATGTGGATAAGATCTAAGCTATTTTTCCAAAAATTCACACTCACTCTAAGGAAAAAAAAACTCAGGTTGTTTGCTGGGTGAGTATCCAAAAAGGGTGGATTAGTGAGAAATTCATGCCTCTATATCATCTTCTCACCGTATAATGTGAAACTCATTCCCATGTTTAGGCTTCTCATCATGTGTTAACCATACCAAAGCTGTACCTCTTGATAAATTTTACAAGGTGCCACAAAGCAATAAACTTAGAGCTCCATGAGGCAAGTAAATCTTTGTATGCTTGACACCCATGAACAAAAGGATGGCTCCACAGGTAAGAAAGGTGGCCATATAACAGATGTTGTAAGTGAAAAATAGTGTAAGGTACATTGAAAGGGATTTTTATTAGCTCATGTAAGGTCTTTTCTTATGGAACATCATGCCTAATTTCTCCAAGAAAGGAAAAGTAAAAGAAATATCACACTCTTGGAGGATATCAAGCCCAATGGCACCACCAAGAAAAGGACACATCAGAAGAATAAAGAAAATTGCACAGTGAAATATGACTGTCAATGTATACCCCCACTTTAAAATGGTTGCTAAATTGTTACTGGAAGTGATTGCTTTAAAGTATCTAGTGTTATGCCCTAAGACATGAGATCTTTCCTCAAAAAACCCTATTCCATGTCATATGTTTTTGAAATAAAGCTACGCCATGAAATAGGAAGGAAGGGGTTTCCCCCAAAAATGCAATGCTAAACGTAGAAAGAAAAGTATGTCATATGTGACCCAACATAAGGCATGTCATCCACATCCCAAGCTTGCTCTTATATATACATGGAAGGTGATCAACTAGCCAAAAGAGACAATCCACAAATGACATACGAGGAAAAAGCTACCTAACCCCTTGCCCCCACTAAGTGTAGGACAAGGGTGACCCAAGGATGGATGATGGGAAACATGAAAATTAGTATCAATTAGAGGAACTTGGTTCTTCAACATAAGGAAGAGCACCACAATCCGTAAGATGTTGAATTTGGTTACCCAAAGCCTTACATTCATTAGTAGAATGACCGTGAATTCTATGATATGCAGAAAATGAATTCTTGTAGTAAAAATTATTTCATGTTAGTGGAGGAAGAGATATAAAACAATCTTGGAGGAGTCTCAACAAGATACCCTCTTGATCAATGGTAAAATATTTTCCTTTATTTTGTAACAAAGATATCTCTTGCTTAGTATTAGTGTCATACTTACACAAGGCTCTTTATATTGCAAGATTTTGTTCTCTTCTTTAAAGACATAAAATCTATCAAATTTGAATCATAATTTTCTTGTGTGATGACATTAACACTAAGCAAGGATTTCCTTATTTATTTCATTTCTTTCAAAGGATAATACTGAAGAACACTAGTGTCTATCGACTTAGGATGCACCAATGTTAAATTTTCCTTAGAAGAATATTTTGTAAGAGTGTTGATATTGAGTGAAGGCTTGCTTATTTCTTTCAAGTGACAATAACCAAGACCACTAGTCTTTTCTTGTGTGTGAGGCTATATAGGGACACAAATACCTTGTTCTTTAGCACCACATCCTTTTCCACTAAACCCAAGTTGCTTCATGAGTTCATAACATTTTCCATAAAGCTTTTTCGTTTCTTTAGGATTTGGTTGTCGTTCATAATCAACTTCATCAAATTTTGTCATGTATGTTGTCTTTTCTTCTAAAGTGGTTGAGGTGGATGCTTTCAAAGGTTCTTCCAAAAAATTTCTTGACATTACCACTTTTTCTTTTCCATTTTTAGATTTTTTTTTATGATTAAATGTATTCTCCCATGAATGTTGGTTCAAATTCTAAAGAACCCCAATCATCTTCTAATAATTTTTTGACTTCCTCAATGTTATTTTATTTATCTTTATGTTGTGGGTATTTGTAGGATCATCATGGAAAAAATAGGCCCTTAAGTGGTGAAAAATTTAGAAAAATCAGAGTTAGGCAACATAACATAAAAATTTGAATAAGTTATCTATATTATTTCAAAAATATGTAAGAATAGAATCTGTAGCAAATTTAATGTAGTTTCTAAACTACTAGGTTTATTTAAAATAAATCATATTGGCAATATGATGGGTAAAAATTTGAAATTTCAAATGCTTTACTTTGAATTTAATAAATAATTGAATTTTAGGAAAAACATAAGAAGGGTGTCACTATCTTCACCACCCTAATCATAATAAATGATAATATCTTTTATATATTTTATATATAAGTAGAGGACTCATGTCCCAATGTGATGCATTTTTTTTAAATTTTTTCAAGTAAATAATTAATTATGAATTTTTATTACAACTTTTAAAAATATAAAAACTTGTACAATTTTAACTTAATTTAAAATTCATGAAATTCATTTTTTAATCCTATAGTATGTGAAGCATAGAATGTGACACATGGATTCAAAAAATGTGATACCATTTGAAAGCTATAGATGTTTTTCAATCACAATCAGACTTTAGTCATAATTCAAATAGAAAATGAATAATAATTATTTATTAAATTCAAAGTAAAGCATAATTTATATTGGTGGAAAGCTGAGAATCTCCTTTAAAAACCCCTTTCATTTTATCAATTTTGGGTTAAAAAAAGTCATCAGCCACATACCCTACATATACTATCATATCCCAACTTTTTGTCCCATCATGTTCCTGCACATACCCTTGAATGGGTTTCACTTGCGTAGTTGGTGTCAATGTTTCAATGGATTTTCCTTACCTTTCTCAATGTTCAAACAACTATTTGGTTCAAAGTCAGCTTCAAGTATGTACACTTTGTTATTGTAGATGTATTTCATTATACAATGAAGTGTATAAGGCACCCCATTCATTGCATGAATCCATAGCCTTCCTAAAAGAATATTATATGAAAGATTGTGAAGCATAACATGGATAAGTGTTTCTAATGTATGTTGGCTTTCAATTGTTTATCGTTTGTCCTTGATGAAACAACAGGCTTTGGTGATATATGTTGGGTTTTGGTGACAAACATTTATATGATCTTATGTTGATGTAACAGTTGATGTACTTGGTCCTTACAAATGTTCACATGGTTCATGGCATGCAGTTACAAGTTTCATATTTCCATGCTCAGTTTTTGATACATGTTGGTTACTAATATTGTTATCATTTTTTTTAATAGGGTGCTACAAGTCAAATTAGATTTATTCTTTTCATGCTTTCAAATCACAGCTCAGGTATATGGTTGTTGACATGGTAATTTTATATGATCCTAGTGCCACATGATGTTTACAGGCATCTTAGACAATGTGCAATGGCATACATACTTCCATGGTTTGCTAAGGTATTTGACATCTACTATGGTTGTGAAATCTTTGATTAACCATATGGTTTATAGCTTACAAGTTATGGCTTTACTAGCAATCATCTTGTAAAAGGTATCAGGCACTAAAGGTTTTAATATTAAAAGCTATTTTGAATAAGGTGAAGGTTATCTTGATTAAGATGATTTGTTTTTTGTTTGGCCTCATTTAATATAGTTTCAAGCTTTAACAACCACATGAGGTATTGACATTTTGGCATATTGATCACAATAAAAATAGGGTATTGATTTTGCTTAAAGTCACATGGTGGATATATATCATTATCTTGGTTGATATGGTATCAGGTATTTTTTTGATAAAGTTGTTGAATGCAATTTGTAACGTGGTGACTTGGCACTGACAACCATAACTGACAGCACATGCACATGTGGTTTTGATAGCTCATTATGATGTTGGGTTAAATCATGTGCATTATTTGGTTTTTGTCACATCAGACTTCAAAGCATCATTGTTTCTTAATAAAGTTTTTGAAATCTCTTGACAGCAATGGACTTCAAAATATTATCAATGATTATGAAGTTTGGAATTAGGGGTTTATGTTGTTGTATAGAAAGCATTTTCATTGTGATGAAGTTTAGAACCCTAGGCGCCATGGATAGACTAATAGTTTGTAGGTTTTAGTGTCTTCTCTCAGCCGATACATTGAGGATTTATGTTTTTGATTTCCTAGATCTTGCTGGTCGTAAGAATGGTTTGGAATTTTTTTCATTCTAGTTTTGTAATCATAATACTAGCTATGAGCTAGTATGTGTGTGACTGTGGAAGTTGGACTTGACTTCCAGCTGGGTAGTTATGATGGTCTTCAATAGTAATTTATGGTATTTGTTTCTCTTTCTCCCTTCGTGAACAAGTAAAAGGAAAAAGCCTCACATACTTTTGGTTTTGCATTGAGATTTTCTTGCTAAAATAGTTGTTAAGGGTATTAAAAGGATCTTATTATTTGTTTTTGAAAAACAAAGAAAGGAAATTATTTTATGCACAATATGATAACCTTTTTCTCAGTTATTCAATAGTTGGCCATAACTACTACAAGTCCTTATGGGTTATGTTGTTAAGATTTTTGTTAAAAGGCTTAATCTTTTGATGATTATTATTTAAACCCATTAGGGTTTCTGGAATCTCATCTTGAAATGCAACTGAATATGTTGTTTCTGTTGAGGGTTTAATAAAGTTTGTTAAGAGAGATTAAACTTGAGATTGTTCTTACAGTTACAAAACTGTCTATAGAGATGCTTATGCATTTATTTAAGAAGGTGTTTTTGTATTTCTCTGGTTACTAAGAAGAAGAGGAAAAAGCTCTTGTGAAACATCAGATGTTTATCTTTATAGTGACAAGAAACTAGGTTTACATTGAAATCATTAAATCTCAGATACTTTGTAAAAGAAGATGTTGTCAATTTTATACAACATTCTTCTTCAGTGTGCTTATTGAAAAACAATAATCTTGTGTTGAGATTCTAGAACTACATTTGTTGCACTTCTAGTGTCCTAATAGTTGGTTATTCTTACTTTGTGGAGTTGGTGCTCCTGTAATTTGGGAAGTTGGTTCTTCTAATTTTTTTGGAGTTGGTGCTCCTAAACTTGTGGAGTTGGTGCTCCTGAATGTGAAAGAGCTAGTGCATTAAGTGAATAAAGGAAATATTTTTTGAGTGGTTTTTTATTCCCCAAGAGGATTTTTCCACTCAGGACAAATTATGTGTTATGTGGTGATTTTATGTATGATCTTTTTATTATCAGTCTTTCATATTTGTCAATGTTATGCCATATTTCATATCATTATTTCATATCTATCAATGCACATTTCATGCATAAAAGGTTTTGATTTAAAGTGGGCTCTGATACATGTGAAAGTGTTAATTTTCATGTCTATTTCATGTTAAATTCATGGTTCATGCAAATAGAATACTATTCATGCACAAGTCAAATTTGTTCTTTGAATTGTCATTTGTGTTGATGGTGTTTTCTACATAGAAACAACTCAGACAAGATACAAGTATCCTATCTCTCTTGCAAGGTAAATCTCTATCAAAAAGCCTCAAGAGATAACCCCAAGGTCTCTAATGTCAAGTCTTGACAATGCAAAAGACAACCCAGTGATGATGTGAAAATGTTGGTAATCACAAAGGGACCTTACTACAAACAAATACTAGAATCTAAAACTTATCAGATCTTGCAATATGTGATACTTCAAATCCTAAATCTAACTCAAATGATAAAGAGAAAAAAAACAAAAGATAAGGGTTTGAGAGAGATTCCTAGGATTAAAACTATTCCTAAGATTGACTATGCAAATGATGCAATACTTGAAATGGACCAATCCCAAAGAAACTAATTCCTTCTTAACCTAGATGAACCTGCAATCTTATAGAAATAGTGCAATCTTCTAAGGAATTAAATATTTTCAGATCATGAACATTCATTCAAACAACCCTATTGCAATTGAAATGAACAACATTCACAATTGAACTAAGCACAATGAAAGTATGAAGTCCAAGCTAACTTTACATAGCAACTCACAATCAACCAGTTGTAAAAAGTATGGACTAGGGATTGCTGCAAACACTTCAAACATGAAACCATAAACACCATTGAATCATATTCAATTCTAAATCTGGCATATATTATCTAAGAAATTTCAAAAGATGGAACAACGAGAACCATGAAAGATAAAATCAACACAAGAAAATTCACCAAGGCACAATGTCTTCAATTGTATTGAATCACCCAATAATAGCAACAATTCCAGTGTTCTATGTTACAACACTTGCTTCAAAATAAACTAACTCCTAACACTAACTTTTATTTATCACTTAGCTCGCTTCAAAGCCTAATCATCTAGCCCTTACAAATGAGACACAAGGCCATACTTATAGAAATCTCATAATATGTCGACCCAATTAGGGTTACAAAGAAGGTCATCCAAAAAACAAGTTGGCCTAGAAGATTCAAAAATAAAATAAAGCATTAAATGCTTGGGACTTCATTCCAGGTCAGCCTAGGATATTCAATGCAAGTCGGTCTAATGCATGTGAAGGTTGAAGGAATAATAATGGGAAGCACAAATTTTGAGGCATCACTCATTGGCTAGCTCCTTATCTTTATCTTTATCAATTTTATCTTGCACCTTCAAGAAGATTCTATCAAGGTCGGCCAATGATGGGGTGACCAACACTTTGAATTTACTCTCAATAGATTTGATCTCCTCCCTTGATTGCTTTGACAACCTTATCCCACTCCACCTTGAGATCTTGATATTTTTCCATGACAACAACATTGGTGGATGCATCATCTAAATGGTGAGTTGTGATTGGACCATCATAACCAAGATCATAAACCTCATGTCACCATTTCCTCAATTATTCTAAGCTCAATTTCTTCAGTGCAGAATTTTTCCTTGCAGTAATTATCTTAAAGAATGAAATACATCTATTATAAATGATCCAGAGGATTTTTTGTTAAAATTTTGAAATTCTCCATTTTCTCTAGTTTTGGTATCATTAGAAAGTGCTCGAGATCTTGACTCCAACACAACTTGAACAAAGTCAATTGGAGTCTTGAAGCTCAAGATATATATAGTCAAACCTCTGGTCAACTCTCAGAACTAGGCCAAAAAAAAAGGGGCCAAAAAAATCAAAGTCATAAAAAATGGTCAAATTCAACACCATTGTGAAGTGTTCATCATCATGATTCCAACGGAGTTCGTTTCACAGAAAACAGAGTTCATATGGCGAAGTTATGGAAGGTCAAAGATTGTGTCAACCTGATGACGTTAGCACCCAGTCAACACAACAACCAATCATCCCTTGACACACGGCATCACCTCTTGCCTCCAAGTGGAAAAAATTATTTTGACAAAAAATAATTTAAAATAAAATTTAAAAAATAATAATAATAAATAAATAAAATAAAAAAGTATAATAAAATTGATATTTAAATATCTAAGATGGGCCCCACCCATCCATGGAGCAGCCCACATTAAGTGGGGCGCCACCCATGGTATGGGGGGAAACCCACTTTAGAAGGGGAACACATCCCCCTCTTTTAGGGGAGAGGATAAAAAGAGGGGAGTGTGGTGGGACCACCACCCCCCTATAAAATACCTAAAAGATCCTCTTTAAGGGGGATTTGATATATATATATATATTTTTAAAACAAACTTTCCTAAATCAAAATGTAGCCCTATACATAGGGATAAAATAACATCAAAAATATCCTATGGAGAAATAAAATCTCCTAAATAAAAGGAGAATCTCATTTGTAAAGCCTCGGATAAATAAAAGGTGCTAAATAAAAAAACTATTGGATATATTATCCTTCGAGAGATGTGAAAAGGGGGATATTTTTGATAATTTGCACTATGTAAGGGAGATTGGGTAGTTAATTGGTTTTACACCAATTTTGGTAATTTTGGGCTATAAAAGGAGGTGAGAAAGGTGAGAGAAGTCAAGTGATTTTGGAAGAATTTTGCAAGTGTGAGAGATTGTCTTTCTTGGAGGAATTTTTGTATTTCCATGCTTTTGGAGAAGCTTGTTTCCACACACTTTGGAAGTGCATTTGTAAATTTTTTTGTAAACCAAGGGGAGGTTCTGCCAACGAATGTAACCAAATTTCTGGAGGAATAATTGGATCAGTCCACTCAATTGGAGAGGGGCTCGAAGACGTAGTCGTTCTAAACGACAAACTCCGTTATCAATCTTCGTGTGCACTCTCTTTATCTCTCATTCTATTCTTTCTTTAATAACTTTGTAATTTCGTTATTTAAATTCTTTTTTTCTGTTTAATTATAATTAAGCACTTTTGGTTTGTAATTGTTAACGTAAGCATTCAAAGTAATTGTCATAGATCCTTAAAACAGATCAAATTGGTATCAGAGCTATGTTTTGTCTAGTATTGCAGATTTGAATGCTTACACGGTCGAAGCTTCAACAAGGCAAAGGAAAACTTGAAGAATACAATCCTAAGATCGACAAATGAAGGACTTCACGAACAATGGATGAAACTGAAGCTAGGAAAACCACCGAGCAAGAGCTTGATGATAAGACTTTCCAACGATTCTTCCTCGAAATGAAGGCTATGGTGGAAGAGTTGTATGTGGAAAAGAAGAAGTGTGAAATGGGAGATTCATCAAAGCAAGAAAAGAGGCAAGATCAAAAAGACAAAGGAGGAAAAGATCCAGAAGCTCCATCCCCTCCATCTTCCCCTTCTTCTTCTTCCTCTTCTACTACTATTAATCCTTTTAAAAGCAAATCTAAGCCTATTATTAAACTTGATGTAAAATTTGAATTGCCTAAGTATTGTGTTGAGTTAAATGCCAAAAAGTTAGATGATTAGATCCAGCAGGTAGAAGTCTATTGTAGGATTCAAGGCCTAACAAAAGATGCTTCTATGATCCAGTTAGCCACTCTCCAGTTGGGAGGTACAACTCTCACCTGGTGGGAGAGTAGGACTCGAGAGGAAATTGCTCGCCATGGTAAGGTCAATATGACTTGGATGGAATTTATTGCTGCCCTTAAAAAATAGTTTTATCCTTTAGGTTATATGCAACAATTAACAATGAATTGGCCAACCTTTAGGCAGGGTAAGGGTCAGTTTGTCCAAGATTACACTCATGAGTTTAGAAAATGGGCTATTGCTTTAAATGTTCCATTGTATACTCAAGATACATTACTCAAGTACATAGGTGGTTTGCATTCTTACCTAAGACGTACTATTCTAATGTTGAGTATTAATAATTTGGATGAAGTGTCAGTCCAAGCCACTCATTTAGAGTCAAGGGGTAAGAAAAATTTCAATGATAATTTCTCAAAGAAACCATCTAAGTCTGAGGGGAAACCTAAGGGTAAAGATAAAGGAAAAGGAAAAAAGACAGCCACGGTAAAGAAAGAGGGTGAAAAACCCACCTGTTCTCATTGTAAGAAAGAAGGACACGAAGATTCTAAGTGCCAGAAACTACATCCAGAACTTAGGCCAAAGAGGTATGGTGGAAAAAAAGGGAAGCAAAAGACAACTGTTGTAACAGAACAGGGTCTTGGATTTGATTTCGGGGACGAGACAATGATAACTGCCGCTTGTATTCAAGGTAAAAACAAAAGTATATCTCTTGCATCTTAATCAAGTATTTCTACAAGTACAAGTAAGCAACCTAAAGTAGATAAGCAGAGGAATGAACTTTTTCATATTCGTGTGATAACTAAACACACTAAGGTTGATACTTTATTTGACATGGGTTCACAAGTTAATCTCATATCTGAAGAGGTTGTTAAAAAGCTAAATCTAACAACTCCACATCCAAAGCCATACCCCTTGGGATGGGTTTGTAATGATGCATAATTACAAGTCACTAAACAATGTAAGCTTAGTTTTGCAATCACTGCAAAATTTAAAGATGAGGTTGTAGCATATGTTGTACCTTTAGATATTTGCAGACTTGTGTTAGGAAGTCCATATTTGTATGACCATAAAGCTATCTTCTTTAGGGAGGAAAAAAAGTATCATCTATTTAAGGATGGGATTGAATATATTATACGTGCACACAATGTCAAAACTAGTCTTGCATTAGTTAATGTTGGTCAAATGAAAAGATTAGTGAACTCTAGTAAAAACTTTGTGTTAATGCTTGTTAAGGCTAAAGAAGATGAAACATCTGAGGTGTTTAAAGGAAGTGATCCTAAACATAAGGATGAATTGGTCAAAGTTGTCGCCGCTTATGATGACTTGTTTCAGGAATCAAAATGATTTCCTCCTAAAAGAGATATTCAACATGAAATTCAATTGCAGCAGGATGCACCACTACCTAATATTGGCATGTATCGTTTGTCTATCATGCAAAATGAAGAAATCAAAAAGAAAGTTCAGGAGCTCGTTGACAGAGGAGTGATTCGTCCAAGCACATCACCTTGTGGTTCTCCGATCGTTTTGGTTCCAAAGAAAGATGGAACATGGAGGATGTGCATCAACTTCAGGGAACTGAACAAAATCACCATCAAAAATAGGTATCTGCTTCCTAGAATTGATGACTTGCTTGATCAGCTTAAGCATGCAATTTATTTCTCTAAATTAGATTTGCGAAGTGGTTATCATCAGATTAGAATTGCAGAGGATGATATTTGGAAAACTACTTTCAAGAAAAAACATGGACTTTATGAATGGATGGTTATGCCCTTCGGGCTTACCAATGCACCTGCTACATTCATGCGAGTCATGAATGACATCTTTCGTCCTTACATTGATGATTTTGTTATTGTATATCTTGATGATATCCTAGTTTTTAGCAAGTCTTGGGAAGACCATGTAAGTCATGTTAAATTTTTTTTTGATGTACTAAGAAAAGAAAAACTCTATGTAAAGATGTCTAAATGTGAGTTTGCAAAGACATCTCTTGTGTACTTAGGTTATATCGTAGGGAATGGTCAATTGAAAGTCGACCCTGCGAAGGTTGAGGCAATTGTAAACTGGCCTAAGCCAAGTACTGTAACTAAGTCAGGAGTTTTTTGGGTGTTGTCCAGTACTGGAGGAAGTTTATTGAAAACTTCTCCTTCATCGCATCACCATTGCATGCATTAACAAGTACAAAGATAACTTTTCAGTGGGGAGGACCACAACAAAGGACTTTGACACACTAAAGGAAAAGTTAAGCACCGCACCATCCTGGCTCTACCAGATTTGCACCAACCATTTGAGATTGAAACAGATGCGAGTGGATTCGCCATGGGAGCAATATTGACACAAGGAGGTAAGCCGATCTATTACCACTCTAAAACTTTTTCTAGCACAGTAAGTAATTATCCAACTTATGATAAAGAACTTTACGCTTTAGTACAGAGTGTTAAGAAATGGAAACATTATATAATGGACAAGGAAATAGTAATCCATACCGATCATCAGCCATTGCAATATCTTGCATTCACAAACTAAGTTGTAGCAAAGTAGGCATTTCAGATGGATGGGATTTTTACAGCAGTTTCACTTAGTCATTAAGTATAAGAAAGGAGGCCATAACAAAGTAGCAGATATGCTTTCTAGACCTCCAGTTTCTAATGCTTCGATAATCCTTAAAAATAGTTCTATGATGCATGCAAGTTTTGAAGAACAATATGCTACTGATGAAAATTTTAAGGATATCTATGCAACTCTAATCCAAGGCAAACAAGTAGAAGAAAAGGATTACTATGTGCATGATAAACTCTTGTATCACTTAGGAAAATTATGCATTCCAAAGAATGAACAAGCACATGTAATCAGAGAGGCACACACATCGCTAATTGCAGGACATTTTGGGGTTAGTAAAACTTTGGCACAACTACAAAAATATTGCTACTGGCCTCGAATGCAAGAAATTGTAACAAAATATATTAAGGGATGTGTGATGTGTGCAACTAGCAAACCAAGTAATAGGAAATTGGGGTTGTACACACCTTTACCTGTACCGTCCCGACCATGGGAAAGTGTATCTATGGATTTTGTTGGGGGTTACCTATGTCTAGGAAATGGCATGATTATTTGTATGTAGTAGTTGATCGGTTCAACAAGATGTGTATTCTTATGCCATGTAAAAAGCAAGTCACTGCTGAACTAACAACTCATATGTATTTTCAGTTTGTATGGGTTCACTTTGGGTTACCCACTTCCATTGTATCGGATTGAGATTCTCGATTCCTTGGGGAGTTTTGGTCAGTCTTATGGGGACTTATGGATACTAAATTGAAGAAGAGTACAACCTTCCATCCGTAGACTGATGGACAGACAGAGGTAGTCAACAGGACAGTCGTGCATCTGCTCAGAGGATATTGCAGCAAGTATCCTAAGTTGTGGGATGAAAGTATTCATTATGTGCAACATGCCTACAACCATGCAACCCATTCTTCTACAAAGAGGTCTCCTTTTGAGACTTACTTTGGTTATTTTCCAAAGACACCAATGGACTTTGCTTTTGGAACAAATGATGTTTCAGATGGATGCCTTGATGCAAAAATGGCTTTAAAGTTCATCTAGAAGGTCCAAGCAGTTCATCAGGCCATAGAAGCACAATTGGAAAAGAGTCAAGCAAAGTACAAGGCTTGTCATGACAAGCATTGCAACGATCATCATTTCCAAGTTGGAGACAGAGTTTGGTTACACATAAGCAAGGAAAGAATGCAAGGTGAAGGAAGGAAGCTCAAGACCGATCAGATATGGTCCATTCAAAATTCTAGAAAAGATTGGCACAAATGCCTTCCGCCTTAATCTTCCTCCATACATGCAGATTTACTCGGTAGTCAACGTTGAGAACTTGAAGTTGTACGAACCTCCGATGATACTAGATGAGGAGGCTGAAGTGCAAGTTCCATCAGTTGACGACCTTTCACCAGAGTACATGTCAGAGTTTCCTGAAGATGTCATCCTCGATAGGAACACCAAGACTTCACGAAGAGGAGCAGTTGAATACCTCCGAGTGGGGCTAAAAGGGATGCATCCAAGTAAGGAAAAGTGGATGGAGATTGGTAAAGTGAGGGAACTTTACCCTCACTTACTTTCTGAGTAACCAACTTTTGGAGGTCCAAAAGGTCCCCAGTGGGGAGGACTGATCCGGAGGATTTTTGTCAAATTTTTGAAATTCTCCATTTTCTCCAATTTTGGTATCATTATAAAGTGCTTGAGATCTTGACTCCAACGCAACTTGAATGGATTCAATTGGAGTCCCAAAGCTCAAGATATATATGGTCAAACCTTTGGTCAACTCTCATAACCAAGCCAAAAAAAGGGGCAAAAAAAATCAAAGTCATAAAAAATGGTCAAATTCAACACCATTGTGAAGTGCTCATCATCATGATTCCGACGGAGTTCGTTTCACGGAAAACGAAGTCCATATAGCGAAGTTATCAAAGGTCAAAGATTGGGTCAACCCGATGACATCAGCGCCCAGTTAGCGCAACGTCCAATCAGCCCTTGACACATGGCATCACATCTTGCCTCCAAGTGGAAAAAATTATTTTGGCAAAAAAAAAAAAAATCAAATTTTAAAAAATAAATAATAAATGAATAAAATAAACAAATATAATAAAATTTATATTTAAATATCTAAGATGGACCCCACCCATCCATGGGGCAGCCCACATTAAGTGGGGCGCCACCTATGGTATGGGGGGAAACCCACTTTAGAAGGGGAACGCATCCCCCTCTTTTAGGGGAGAGGATAAAAGGAGGGGAGTGTGGTGGGACCACCACCCCCGTATAAAATACCTAAAAGATCCTCTTTAAGGGGGATCTCATATTTATTTATTTATTTTAAAACAAACTTGCCTAAATCAAAACGTAGTCCTATACATAGGGATAAAATAACATCAAAAATCTCCTATGGAGAAATAAAATCTCCTAAATAAAAGGGGAATCTCATTTGTAAAGCCTCATATAAATATAAGGGGCTAAATAAAAATACTATTGGATATATTATCCTTTGAGAGATGTGAAAAGGGGGATATTTTTGATAATCTGCACTATGTAAGGGAGATTGGGTAGTTAATTGATTTTATGTACCAATTTTGGTAATTTTGGGCTATAAAAGGAGGTGAGAAAGGTGAGAGAAGTCAAGTGATTTTGGAAGAATTTTGCAAGTGTGAGAGATTGTCTTTCTTGGAGGAATTTTTGTATTTTTGTGCTTTTGGAGAAGATTGTTTCCACACACTTTGGAAGTGCATTTGTAAATTTCTTTGTAAACCAAGGGGAGGTTCTGTCAACGAATGTAACCGAATTTCTTGAGGAATAATTGGATCGATCCACTCAATTGGACTAGAGGGGCCCATAGACGTAGTCGTTCTAAACGATGAACTATGTTATCAATCTTCGTTTGAACTCTCTTTATCTCTCATTTTGTTCTTTCTTTAATTACTTTGTAATTTTGTTATTTAAATTTTGTTTTTTTGTTTAATTATAATTAAGCACTTTTGGTTTGTAATTTTTAATGTAAGCATTCTAAGCAATTGTCATAGATCCTTAAAACAGATTAGTAAACATCATTCAATGCATTTCCTACCTACTGACCCTAGTTATGAACTTTCTTCAAAACTCTTTGTTTGATATGCAAGGCCTCATACCATTCCCAAGGTTTAGAAACTGTTGAAGAAGGAAAAATTCCATCACTTATTAATTTCTCCTCAGTATACTCCATGATAATTTTTGTTTTATGCAGGAGAAGATCAACATCAGTCTTATCTTGTCCCAACACATTTTGCAGCCATTCAAATGTTCTATGTGCATCTCCACAAGTTGACACAATATTCTTTATCATGTTGTCTCCTCTAAGCACCACTCCTTGCAACCATCCATGAGTAGCCTGTGTAGAAGCCTTCATCTTCTCAAGTTCATTGAATGCTTCCTTAGGAAATAAACCTTCAGGAGCAACTCCCTCACTTCCCATAGTCTGTAGAGGATTCATTAGATGTTGTACATATCTATATGCATCCTTCAACTGCTTCTGCAATCTATCCTTCTTTGTTGTTTCTTTGTCCAACCTTCTTAGAATAGCTTTGGAAGACTCTTGGAACTCTTCCTTTTCCTGATCCTTACTTGTATGTCCTAGATTTAAAGTCTAAATGTTGTAATCCTGGGGAACTATCTCCCTTTTACCTTTATCTGCCACAAGAGTAGCTATGTGGATAATCCTATTGTTAGCCTCATCCTTGGTAATTTTGGAGATTACCTTAGCCTTCTTCTTTGTTTTCCCTTTGCCAATGTTAGCTAGTAGTTCATCCCAATTAGGAGGAGTATCATCTACAACCACTTGCTTACTCTTCAATCTTTCATTCAGCCAACTAGGGGCAGAGACATCTAATTGTTGTTCACCTTGTTTCTCCTATTCTGACTGACCTATAGAGGGCTCAACACTTACATTATGCACATCTACATTATGCACTAAGAGAACCTCTTCACTTTTATCTTCTCCCCTATCCTTCTCATTATCGTCAGGATTTTGACTTTCTTCCTGATCCAATGTTTTTGTCACTACTTAAATTGGGGAAGGGGTCCTTTCATGTGTCCTTTCCTCCTCCATGGATCTCTCTTCTTCATTTCTTACTAGTGAGTCCTCATAAGATACTAAGGAAGACCATAGAATGTTGTCAGGATCTGTCTCTACACCATAGAGATCTCCAACATGGAATTCTTTTGTCTCCTCACATTGATGTGCCTCTTCAACAACAAATTTTTTTTGTCCTTTCACTTCATCACTCAAACTCTAAGCTATGGGAGTAGCATGAATGTCCTCTTGTCATGTAGTAGGAAGAACTATAGGAGCACCCTCTTTCACTAGAATTTCCTTTGGAGAAGGAGTTCTAGCCTTCCTAGTGTAGACCTATGTCTTTTCTCCAGAATTCTCTACATCTACCACATGCGGTCTTGTTCCCTCACTTTGTCCCGTAGGTTGCCCATTTTGTTTTCTTGAAGTTCTTGCAACTCTTCTCCTTTTGGGTATAGGGAGACTATCCTTTTCCCCTTCTTCTTCATGCTCCTCCTGAGCAAATGACTTCTCCTTAGAGGCAATGTTCATCCATTTAACACTAGGCTTCCTTTTCTTTTCCTTCTCAACCTCTGCTTGAGCACCTTTAATCTTGATTTTGAAGGGAGAATCCGCCTTTTCCTTTCCTTTTGGATCTTTCTCATTTTCTTCAGAGGTGGATTGGGATTCTAGATTTCCCATCAAATCATATGTATGATGCTTCCCTTCATTGTCCAGTTCCCAAATCTTATGCTTGAGCCATAACTTGGTATATTTAATCACAGGAGCATTGATTTTCTCCAATTTAGTTTTCTCTTCCTCTAACTAATAAATCTCACTTATGGGCTTGTCCTTGATTGACTCATAATCACGGCTTTGTATTATCTCCCCATCATCATCAATTTGGTCAGGGATGGCCTTGATGCTATAGAATCTAAATTGGTTGGAAACCTAGAGAATTTCCTCCTTCAGACCTCAAACTCATCTTTATAGTTTGCCCAATAATATTCAATGTCATCTTTGTGTCTAAAGTCCCTGCTAGCCTTCTTTTGAGCTCCTCCTGTCCTATCAAACCTAGGCCTTTTGGAGTGAAATTCTAGACCCAGAGTGCTCATTTCTTCTTCGAAAGAGTATGTTGTGATCAAAGAAGGGAAGACCTCATTGACTCCTATCCTCAATGGAAAGTCACCTCCCAAGCCAGTTTTATGCATGTCCTTCTTCACAATATCATCAAAGGATGAGATTTTCTTGGTAACATCAAAGAGTATGATGTGGTATGTTGGATATCTTGGTAATCTATAAGGAGCCCTCTGGGATCCATCAATCCTAATATATGAGAAGGTAGGAAACTAAATAAACCATGCCCCATACTTCTATATTAATTCCTTGGTTGCATTTGAAATCCTTACATGTTCTGCTCCTTGTAGCATTTTTTTGATATACATGGTGAATGCATCATTCACCCTCCTGTAGCTTGAGTTACCCAAGTGCAGTTGGGGATACACCTCATAAATAACATCTTGGCCAAAATTTCCCCTTGCATTCAGTCCTTTGTATGGATGAAACCTTGCCAAGGAATAGACCAAGTAAGATTTCATTGTGAAACTCTTAGTTTGAAATATATTGCACAATTGTTCATGGATCATGGTGTTGATGACACTCGACCAATGATAGTCAAATTTTTTCTCCATTCTTACTATGATGTAAAACATCCAACTTTCAAATATCCCCACAGTCTTCAGACCCATCACTTTGCTAAGGAGAGTGATTGCATCATAGTATTATGATTTGAACTTGGCTTTGTGCAACTACTTAGGCAACTCGGAGAAGTGTGGCTTAGGTTTCTCCAACAAGGAATTGATAACTTGCAAAGCCTTATTTGTATCATTTGCATAATGTTTATTGGCTATGTCAAGATCAAAACTGACCACATCAGATCTATCTAGCATATCAAATGTATGGGCCACTGAGACATGAGAGAAATTGGCAAGCACCCTGCCTTGTGGACTAATTATCCTCTATGTCTGGATCATAATACCTAGTACATTCTAGTACCAACTCATAACATTGTACCGCAAGAGGGAAACCGGCTACATGAGCCAACCTGAAGCTCACCAATCTACTTGCCAATAGGGAAGGGTCCTCTACTAACATTCTTTCCTTCAACTCTTCATAATCCCATTTCCCAACATTAGTGTCTGTTACCTCTAACTAGATGGAATCCAACTTGCTCTCAGGGATCTTTCTTTTATTGTCCAATTTAATCTTCTCAACCTCTAAGAAAGAAGCTCCCTCATCACTGGGATCCATCACCTTGCTCTTAGTTCTTCCCACAATGGCCTTGCTTGATTCATCCTGCACTCAACAAAAGATCACAATAAATATCCATTATGCCATGAGAGTCCAAGTTAGTACATCATAAAATTACATATTCATCCTTAAAACAAGTCTCATGATGAACAAAATCCCCAAAAACATCATAAAGAAAAGCTCGGGTTTTCATCCTCTCGCGAAATTCACACCAAAAGAGAATTTTAGGGAATTTTGTTTCAGGAGGAATTTAGTGATGAAAGCACAATATAACTCCATAAATCATTCAATCAACATCATCAATTAAGTAAAAGCATGACACATTCCCAAATAGTTCAAATTAGTCATATGGTGCAACATCATTTAGCTAATAACTCATGCTATCCCAAAGTTCTTCATTTTTAACAAGTTTTCAAGGAATTCCATTGGGAACAAAAATTTGTGAAAATGGCAAGTCTAAGCATATATTGGGAAAATGAAAAAATAGTGAACTTTCGAGAAAATGTAAAGGAAGCAAAATTTTGTGAGGTCAACGTAGTTTCCATGTTTTAAGCACAATTCTAAGAAAATAATGGAGTGATGGAAAATCAAGAAATTTTGAAAGTGAAGAAAATCCGCGAAGCAATTGAGAACCCAAAATATTTGATTTCATCAGGATTTTGTCTAGATCGATCAAATGATTAGGAACTTGGGACTCAATCCTAGATTCAATTTGCTTCAATTGCAAAATGAAGAATTAAGATTTCCAATCCCTCCAGGTGTATTTTAGTTAATGGGAGCTACGATTTCAAAAGGGAAACCCTAAGATATGGCCATGAAAGCACATTTTGGCTCCCGACTCACCCTTCCACTCTGCAAATCGTCCTACAAACTACCCCCTAAAACCTTACTAAGACAAGGCTACTACCGGATTTGAATGAAGAATGGTCTTAATTTCCCTAGGACGTGATTTCACCGAGCGTTAGGTATCACCAGGTCAAACCATAGCTCAATTCATGAAGCATGAAATCCAAACAAGTGACCAATTTGAGCAATGTCCAATCTCACTAAGTCACAATCTAGCCACAGGAAAGGCAACACGAAGCACAGGGAAGGGCATCAAACCAAAATGGGAAAAACCCTAGCTCTACTACCAAGCTCCATTATGTCACAATCTTAACTCAAAGCACGCACACAACCCATGTAACAATTCAAGGTCATCAACTAGAAGAGAAGGATGCGTAAACATACCATGAGTGAAGACAAATCAAAATGGTAGCAACTAGCAAGAAATATCGGAGTTCAAGCACACACATGCAATCACCAAGAAAAATTTGACCAAAGCAAGCAATCCCAGCTCAGATGCAAGATTCACTAGTGGCAACTCAAAATCAAACCTCTTCCAACCTTAGAGCAAATAAAATGAATCAATTTGTAGCATAAATCATGTTTAAATCCAATAAAAGCAAGCTACAAAATTGTACAAGAAGCATAAATGCAATGACAAGACAACAGGCTCAGGGATCTGAAGTTAGGATAAAATTTTGGGAAAATTTGAAGGAGATGAAATTCATTGAGGATCTATAATCCCCAAAAACAATTCAAAACTAGTCCCTGTTGGGTTTCCAAGGCGTTCGGGGAATTTTTCCCATAGGGAATTTTCCCAAAAACTAAGAAAAACCTGAAATTAACCCCAAAACTCAAGATTTTCAAAATGTTTCCTCAGAAGGGGTATTTGCACAAGCAAGATAATCATTCAAGGACATATCAAAGCAACCAAATCTTAAAACCAAAGGGCCAAAGCACCAAAAATAAAAACTGAGAGAGGGTCCCTACTTTCAGTGGAGCATGTGTGCAAAAACTGTACAACAATTTGGTGTTTTGATTTAAAAGTCAAGTTTGCTTCACATATTGCCATCTATCCTCTTTGTTCAAAAGAAAACTTATAATCTTGATTTGAATTTTTTTTTACTTACATAAATCACTGATTCACCCCACCTCTCAGTGATTTTAGTCTTCCAACAATTGGTATTAGAGCATAGGGTCCTTTCATAGGTCTAATCCACCTAGGATTGATTCTAGTTTTTTGGAAGTATGTCAAACATGTCACAAGCTCAGGAAGGTGCCTATATGACTAGAGCTCCATTGTTTGATGGTATAGATTATGTGTTCTAGAAAATCAGAATGGAAACACATTTGGTTTCAATTGATCTTGATGTATGGAGCATAGTTCTAGATGGGTATATTGTTCCACCCACAATACCCACAGATTCTACTGAAAAGAAGAAGCATGAAACTAATGCTAGAGATAAACATGATCTTTTTTGTGGTTTAACCAAAGATGTATTTGTTAAAGTAATGCACTACAAATCAGCTAAGGAAATCTAGGAAAAATGAAAATATTTATCAAGGAAATGACAAATTTAAACAGTAAAAAATCCTTACTCTCAAAACTCAATTTGAGGAAATGACAATGAAGGATGGTGAAAAAGTGGTTGAATACTTTTTGAGAATAGATGAAGTTGTTAATGCAATAAGATGGTTAGGAGAACAAGTAGAAGAATTTGATGCAGTCAAGAAGGTCATTAGAACCTTTCATTCTAAATATGAAACTAGGTATCATCCCTTGAAGAAAAGAAACATTTTGACCAACTTACCTTAGATAATTTACAAGGAAATCTTACTACTTTTGAAATGAGAACAAGTAAAAGCAATTCAGTAGGAAAGGAAACTACTTTTAAAACTGAGAAAAGGAAAATGCGGAAGAAAGTGAGTCAGAATACTCTGATTCAAATGAGGCTCACTTTGTTAGAAAACTTAAAAAGGGATCAGGAAAATATAAATGAAAACTTCCCTTTAAATGCTTCAACTGTGGAAAAATTGGGCATTTCACAGCTAAATGCCCCTATGGTGATCAAAACAGTGATGATGAAAAATCTAACACTTCTAAGAAGAAGGTCTATAAACCTAAAAATAAGTTCAATTTCAAAAGAAAAAGAGTTTGTTTAGTAAAGATGAAATAGGAACTGAAGTAGAAGACTCTTTAGATGAAGAAGATGAGACCCTATTTATGGCTAAAGTCAAACTACAAAAAGATTCAAACAACAAAACTGATTTAAAAGATGGTGAAATAGATTTTGAAGGTGAGTTAAAATGTGCTTTAAAGGAAATTAAAAAACCTAAAAAGCAAGTCCTTACTCAAGAAAAAAAGCCAAATCAAGCAATAGTCTCTTTGAAAACTGAGCTCAAATAATCTAAGAGCATTGAGGAGTGTCTTAAAGCAACTCTGAGTTCCAAAGATAGAGATACAAAAATTTGAACAAGAAGTTGTTAGTCTTAGAAAGAAAATTAAAGAGTACGAAAGTACATTAAAACTCAATGATACGCTTAGCAAGCATAAACTAAATAAAGATAAAACTGGTGTTGGGTTTGAAAAAGGTGAATGTTCAATTGATACTTCAAAGCAGAAATCTATCTCTACAAACAAGAGTTTTAATCCAAATCATTTTGAATCCAGTAAGAATCATGTACATTCTTTTGAAAACAAAAGAACATAATTCAAATTCAATCCTTTCTTTCATGTTTATTGCTTCTTCTACAACAAATTTGGCAATAAAGTGAGTACTTGTAGACTCATGACTTCTAGAATACTAAGGTCCAAGCATAAGAAGTACTTTGGTTTTGTTAATCAGGTCGGATGTTTTAAATGCAACACTTTGGGACATACAGCCAAATAGTGCAAAGTCAATCTGCATAATAAACAGTAGAAAACAAAAATGGTATGGAAACCTAAATTTGTTAAAAGCATAGAGCAATCAATGCTTGTTCAAACTGCTTTTCATTCTAAAAAGGACATTTGGGTCCTAGATAGTGGTTGTTCTAATCACATGACAGGGGACAAGGAAAAATTCATCCAACTTGAAGATTATACTAGTGGATATGTGAAATTTGGTGATATCACTAGTATACAGATTAAAGGTAAAGGTTCACTTCTACTAAATGAGGACACACCTATCTATGACGTGTACTATGTGGAAGGCCTAAAACACAATTTACTTAGTGTTAGTCAAATCTGTGATAGTGGTTATCATGTTATGTTTACTAAATAGGGATGTGAGATCAAGAACAAGTCTTGAAATATTGTTGCAGCGGGGAAAAGGACTAAAGGTAATGTTTATAATCTCCTAGACACCTCTGGTAATGACAAAAATGAAGGCATGTGTCTAATGTTTCAAGTTGAAGAAAGTTGGTTATGGCATAAAAGATTAGGATATATAAACTTTGAAAATCTAGTTAGAATCAGTAAAAACTAGAATGTTAGAGGTCTATCAGTCCTTATCAAACTAGAAAACTTTATGTGTAAAGAATGTTTAAGTGGTAAATAAACTAAAGTTAGTTTTAAGACAAAAGAACATTCTTCAACTAAGCCTTTACAACTAGTGCATACAGATTTGTGTGGCCCAACTAGAACAAGGCCAATTAATGGTGAAAACTATTTCATGTTGTTTGTGGATGAGTATACAAGAATGGTTTGGGTTACTTTTCTTAAAAATAAATCAGAGGCATTTGAAAGATTTAAGATCTTTTGTAAAATGGTTGAAAAAGAATATGATTTAAAACTTAAATGCTTAAGATCTGATAAAGGAGGAGAGTTCACCTCTCAAGAATTTGTTGATTATTTTGAACAACATGATATTAAAAGACAATATGCAACCAATAAAACACCTCAACAAAATGGGGTAGTTGAACATAAAAATAGAATTGTGAAGGAAATGGCAAGAACCATGTTAGATGAGGCTAAGTTTCCTGACATGTATTGGAAATAATTTGTTCATACAAATGTATACATTTTAAATAGAGTGCAACTTAGAGTGAAATCAAAATTCACTCGTTATGAATTGTGGCATGGAAAGTTTTCCTCAGTAAAATATTTTAAAATTTTTGGCAGCAAATGCTTTATTAAGAAAGATGATGAACATCTAGGTAGCTTTCAATCAAAATGTGATGAGGGTGTCTTTTTGGGATACTCAACTCAAAGTAAATCCTATAAATGTTATAATAAAAGGCTTAATAAAATTGTTGAGGTAGTTAATGTGAAATTTGATGAAAGACCACATTTAGAAATGGATCTTGTGTAGGATAATGAGGAAGAAACAGAAACAAATCTTGAAATAATACCTAAAAGTGTTGAGATAGCAAGTTCTAAACATGATGAAACAACAAGTTATGACAACATTGTGCCCAAAAATCCTTCAAAATCTGTTGCTAAAAATCATCCTCAAAGTCAGATTATTGGGGATAGAAATGTTAGAGTTCAAACACGAAGAAAGGCTGCTAAATTTAAAGAACGAGCTCAAATGGCAGAGCATACAACCTTTTGTTTAATCACTAAATTTGAATCTAAGAATTGTGATGAAGCTCTTTTGAATGAATGTTGGCTTAAGGCTATGTAGGAAGAAATAAGTCAAATTGAGAAAAACAAAACTTGGGAGTTAGTCCCAAGACCTGATGACAAGAATCTCATAAGTGGCAAGTGGGTTTACAAGAATAAGCTTGATGAAAATGGAAAATTTGTTCGCAACAAAGAAAGGTTTGTTTGCAAAGGCTATGTTCAAAAGGAAGGTATTGATTTTGGTGAAACATGGGCACCTGTTGCTAGACTAGAATCCATTAGAATATTCTTGGCTTATTCTATTTTTAAGAATTTCATTGTTTATCAAATGGATGTCAAAACTGCATTTTTAAATGGTTATTTAGATGAAGAGGTTTACATGGAACAACCTGAAGGGTTTGTCTGCAAAGACAAGCCTAATCATGTTTGTAGGTTGAAGAAGGCCTTAATGGCTTAAAACAAGCACCTAGGGCATGGTACCCTAGGTTGGATAATCATTTGACATCAAATGGCTTCACTAGAGGTGGTGTTAACAACAATCTCTATGTTAAGATTGAAGGTACCGATATTTTGGTTGTTGAAGTTTATGTAGATGATATCATTTTTGGCTACAATAATGATGCTTTAACTAAAAAGTTCTCTCATATTATGGAATTTGAATTTGAAATGTCAATGTTGCGAGAATTAACCTTCTTTCTTGGTCTTCAATTTTCTCAACTTGAAAGTGGTATATTTCTCTCTCAAACCAAGTATGCTAGAGAGATGCTTAAAAAATTTCAAATGGATAGATGTAAACCTATTAGTACTCCAATGGTTACAGGTTGCAAACTTACAAAATTTGATGATTCTCTTGATGCAAATCAATCTAAATATAGATCAATGATTGGCAGTTTGTTATATTTAACTACTTCTAGACCTGATATAATGCAGGTAGTTTGCATGGTTGCAAGGTTTCAGGAATCACCTAAAGAATCCCATGTTAATTTTGTTAAAAGAATCTTTAAATATATTCAAGGCACTCTTGATTATGGTATTTGGTATCCTAGAAGCAATGATTTCTCTTTGATTGCATATACAAATGTTAATTGGGTTGGTTGTTTGGATGATAGAAAAAGCACCAGTGGTGCTACATTTTTCCTTGGTGATCGGTTAATTGCTTGGCACAACAAGAAACAAGAATTTGTTTCTCTTTCTACTATTGAGGCAAAGTACATAGCTACCACTTCTTGCTATACACAATTGCTCTTGATGACTCAAACAATATCAGATATGGGTATCATAGTCTCTAAACCTATTTCTATTTTATGTGATAATAAAAGAACAATCAATATCTTTAGGAATCATGTTATGCACTCTCGTACTAAACACATTGCTATCACGTTTCACTTTCTTCGAGAAAAAGTGTTGGCTAATGAAGTATGTCTACAATTTGTTGCTTCACAAGAACATGTGGTTGATATATTCACTAAGCCTTTATCTAAAGAAGTATTTGAAAGATTGAGACTTAGATTGGGAGTTATCTCTCAATCCTTACTTCATTTATTATTTTATTTATGATTTAGGGGGAGCTTGGTTCTATAGTTTTTCATTCATAGCTCTCTTATGTTTTATTTGCTACTCTATTTCTCTATTTGCAGTTGGTTGGTTTTAGTTGTTTATTTCATGGAATTTCACATTCTCCTCTATTATTCTTTGTCATTGAGGAAAAAAGGGGGGAAGATGATGTGTTTTTCCATCAAGGACAAAGGGGGAGTTTGTTGGCTTTTAGTTGTTTATTGTTTGTCCTTGATGACAAAATAGGCTTTGGTGACAAACATTTATATGATCTTATGTTGATGTAACAGTTCATGTACTTGGTCCTTACAAATGTTCACATGGTTCATGGCATGCAGTTTCAAGTTTCATATTTCCATGCTCAATTTTTGATACATATTGGTTACTGATACTATTATCATTTTTTCTAATAGGGTGCTACAAGTCAAATCGGATTTATTCTTTTCATACTTTCAAATCTCAACCTAGGTATATGGTTCTTGACATGGTGATTTTATATGATCTTGGTGCCACATGATGTTTACAGGAATCTTAGACAATGTACAATGGCATACATACTTCCATGGTTTGCTAAGGTATTCGACATATTCTATGGTTGTGAGATCTTTGATTAATCATATGGTTTATAGGTTACAAGTTATGGATTTACTGACAATCATCTTGTAAAAGGTATCGGGCACTAAAGGTTGTATTATTAAAAGCTATTTTGAATAAGGTGAATGTTATCTTGATCAAGATGATTTGTTTTTTGTTTGGCCTCATTTAATATAGTTTTGAACTTTAACAACAGCCACACGAGGTATCAATATTTTGCAATATTGATCACAATCTAAATAGGGTATTGATTTTGCTTAAAGTCACATGGTGGAGACAACATTATCTTGTTTGATATGGTATTGGGTATTTTTTTATAAAGTTATTGAATGAAATTTGTAACGTGGTGACTTGGCATCGACAACCATAATTGAAAGTGCATGCACATGTGGCTATGACAACTCATTATGATGTTGGGTTAAATCATGTGCATTATTGGGTTTTGGTCACATCGGACTTCAAAGCATCATTGTTTCTTCATAAAGTTTTTGAAATCTCTTGAAAGCAACGAACTTCAAAATATTATCAATGATTATGAAGTTTGGAATTAGGCGTTTATGCTATTGTGTAGAAAGCATTTTCATTATGATGAAGTTTAGAACCCTAGTCGCAATGGATAGCATGATAGTTTGCAAGTTTTGGTGTCTTCTCTCAACTGATACATTGAGGATTTATGTTTTTGATTTCCTGGAGCTTGCTAGTAGTAAGAATGGTTTGGAATTTTTGTCATTCTAGTTTTGTAATCGAAATACTAGCTATGAGCTAGTATGTGTGTGACTGTGGAAGTTGGACTTGACTTCTATCTGGGCAGTTATGATGGTCTTCAGTTTAGTAATTTATGGTATTTGTTTCTCTTTCTCCCACCATGAATAGGTAAAAGGAAAAACCCTCACATACTTTGGTTTTGCATTGAAATTTTCTTGCTAAAACAGTTGTTAAGGGTATTAAAAGGATCTTATTATGTGTTTTTGAAAAAAAAAGAAAGGAAATTGTTTTATGCACAAGATGATAACATTTTTCTTAGTTATTCGATAGTTGGCCATAACTAATACAAACCCTTATGGGTTATTTTGTTAATATTTTTGTTAAAAGGATTAATCTTTTGATGATTATGACTTAAACCCATTAGGGTTTCTGGAATCTCATCTTGAAATGCAACAAAATATGTTGTTTATGTTGAGGGTTTAATAAAGTTTGTTAAGAGAGATTAAACTCAAGATTGTTCTTACAATTACAAAAATGTCTGCAAAGATTCTTATGCATTTATTTAAGAAGGTTTTGTTGTTTTTCTCGAGTTACTAAGAAGAAGAGGAAAAATATCTTGTGAAACATTAGATGTTTATCTTTATAGTGACAAGAATCTGGGTTTACATTGAAAATCATTGAATCTCAGATACTTTGTAAAAGAAGATGTTGTCAATTTTATACATCATTCTTCTTCAGTGTGCTTATTGAAAAACAATAATATTGTATTGAGATTCTAGAACTGCATTTGTTGCACTTCTAGCATCCTAACAGTTGGTTATTCATACTTTGTGGATTTGGTGCTCCTATAATTTGGGAAGTTGGTGCTTCTATTTTTTGTGTGGTTGGTGCTCCTAAACTTTTGTAGTTGATGCTCTTGAAAGTGAAAGAGTTGGTGCTCTAAGTGAATAAAGGAAATATTTTTCGAGTGGTTTTTTAATCCCCAAGAGGGTTTTTCCACTCAAGACAATTTTTTTGTTATGTTGTGATTTTATGTGTGTGATCTTTTTATTATCATTCTTTCATATTTTTCAATGTTATACCACATTTCATATCAATCTTTCATATTTGTCAATGCACATTTCATGCATAAAAGGTTTTGATTTAAAGTGAGCTCTTATACATGTGAAAGTGTTAAGTTTCACCTCTGTTTCATGTTTAATTCATGGTTCATACAAATACAATGTTGTTCATGAACAAGTCAAATTTGTTCTTTGAACTATCATTTGGTGTTTTGATTTAAAAGTCAAGTTTGCTTCACATACTGTCATATGTCCTCTTTGTTGAAAAGGAAACTTACAATCTTGATTTTGAAATTTTTTTGACTTACATAAATCACTGATTCACCCCCCCTTTGAGTGATTTTAGTCTTCCAACAATGTGGCCTTTCCATTTTTAATAGGAAAAGTGATCACACCAAACTATTGTTTTCCTACATTGTAAAATCCCTTAATAAAAATAGAGTCGGGTTGAATTTTTTATTTATCCACACCAATTTTATCCAAAAGGGTCACACTACACATGTTAAGGGTGTATCCATTGTCAACGAGGGTTCTTTTTATTCCCAACCTATTATAGATATTTATTATCATGAAAACATCATTTTATTTTTGCACTTCCAAAGGAGGGAGCTCACTTTTGTGGAAAACAATGTTAGCATTCATTTCTTGAATCATGGTTGCTATGCCAATTGGTTGTGCATTAGGAGGGATAGGAAATTGTTGTAAAGCACTTTGAATCATGTTATGATAATAAGGGGAGGCTTGAATAATGTCCCATAATGATATCTTAGCACAAGTATTCTTTAGCTATTCAACAAGATTATACTCCTTTCTACTTTGTGAAGGAAAACAAGGGGCACTTGTCAAGATAGGGTTAGGAAATGGGAGGGATGTTGAAGATTTTTATATTGGTTGCAGATTTTTTCTAGTGTTATATGTATGAGCAATAGTATTATAACTTGACTTATATGAAACATTGTTCTTAAGTGGGTAAAGGATAAGTTTAGGTTTGTTTTGAGTTTGTGATCATTGTGAGGTTGGGTAAAGATTTAGAGAATTCTTAGGATTTCCCACAGAGTATGTAGGAGGTCCATTAATCAAGGGAGATCTAACAGACACTTGCGCATTCATAACCTCAGTAGTTTCAATTTGATACCTTTCTAATGAAGAGGAATCTGGTGTTATCTTTTCACCATCATCTAAGGAAGCCGAAATGTTGTCATTTTCTTCCACCGTGATATCTTCTCTATTAGGATAGTTTTTAGGAGAACTACAAACTAGATGTTCATGACATTCAAAGGTTGGTTCTTCTAAAATAACTTCATCACAAGTAAGGGAGTTATCAATGGTTGTATTGTCTTATTTATCAATGATGTCCTTGTCTTGTTCAATAATTTTTTTCCTAATAGGAGAGGTAAGAGGAGAGAAAATATTAGGTCTCAAAATTCTCATATATTGGTTCATCTAACACCGAAATATCTTCGTCACAAATAGGAGAGATATAAGAAGAAGAACCAATATGATTGTTATGATTTCCCAAGGTTGTATTCTCTTTCGCTAAAGCATTCTCATAGGGAGGCGATATGAAATTTTTCTTAGCATGCCAAGATAGGTAAGATACTAACATTGTTTGAGTGAGAATGAAAAGTACTTCTAACCATCTCATGCAATGCTTCAATAATGTAAACAATGTATATCCATAGATGAAAAACACTTTTATCGAATGTATGCAAAACTTTAAGAATGCAAACAATGTGTAACCAAAAATGAAAAGCACTTTTATCAAACTTATGCAAATCTTTATGAATGTGAACATTGTCTATGCAAAAGTGAAAAGTACTTTTATCCATATTATGCAAAGTTTCAGAAATGTGAACATTTTCAAATGAAATGATTTAGGAAGAATTCAAAAGGGACTACCCTAAATTGTTGTTTTTGACCTAGATGCATAAAACAACAGTTACTAGAACTTTCCAAACTAATACTATATGTTATCAGCAAGCTTGGGAAGTATAGAAACAAGGTTTATAATGCTATAAAAGGTAGTTTCATGCCTGATCTAGGACTAAATCGCATAGAGGGGAATATGAGTCCCAATTAGTGTTTTTCAAGGGTATGAATGCTAAATAAAAGTCACCATAGAATACCCAGAAACTAGGCAAAACCACCTGTATTGGGACTAAATTTCCCAAAGGGGCGTATGACTCCCAGTCTAAAGTTTTTGTACCATTTTTAGAAAATTCTATGTGAAAGTTGTGTTTTATGTGTTGAGTGATGTCTAGGCTAACTACAAATTCAAATTTTAGATGAAACTCAATGATGCAAGATGCAAAAATGCAACCTATATTCACTTTCACTAATGTAATATTTAGAAACCTTAGAATTCCAATTAACTAATGCAAAATCTAATGCAATGTTAATGCGAGCTAGATATGGGATGTTGATGCACTCCAAATCAGAATTAAGATGTTCTAAATTCAAGTTCACCAAAATATAAGATAGAAAATTATTGCTCTACAGTTTAGGACATAGAACAACAAGTAGGGGAAATAGATCTTACAATAGGGTTGTCCTAGGGTCTAATTAGAGATTAAATAAGGGTTCACCACCAAGCTAGGGATTGGAAATACAAGAAATGAATGTAACATGCAAAGTACCATGCAAGACCTATTGCAAGTATGAATGAGTATGGTGGTGTTATCATTAATGTTGTCATTGATGTCAACAAAGTATAGGATTTTTGCAGATAAAGGATAAAAGTGATTGCAAGTTGTGCATGAATAGTTGAGATACTATAGAGATGTTGTAAGTACATGGATCTATCTTTATGGTGTTGAAGGTGTGTTGATATGATGAGATACCAAGTGCTTTTGAGAAAATTAATAAATAGTAAAGACAAAATTGTGTGTGTGTGTTCAAAATGTGCTCTGGTATGTGCTCCACATTTCTTCTATATTGATCCTATGCTTGTGCAGATCTGAAGTGTTGGTGAAGGACATCCTTGGGTGATATATATCCTAGATTATAGCTTCTGGTTTGATAAAGAGTGAAAGTCGTGTTCAATAGTTTGTGAACTAGTCTAACAGAGTTTTTTATCAATGGACTGGGAGAAATGTATCTACTCTGCAATCCTCCACTAGTTTCTTTTAGGTCCTGTAGATATAGAAGAAGGCTTGTAATTGTGTTATCTGTGTTCTAGCAAAGGTGTTTGCGGTTTGGTGCTCTAGAAGACTAGTTTCAGAGTTACTATGTGTGCTTGTACAATCTGGATGGACTGATGGAATGTGTTCTGTGTATGAAGGTTGTTGTTGTATCTATGGATGAATTTGCAGGAATCTACAATGTGTTCCAATGTATTTTGAAGCATGTTATGTGGTCTACATGTTATCTTCTTGTTGTGGAAGTATGTACTTCAAAGTTCATTGGTTTTTTCATTAGGTTTGGTCAACCTGGTGTTTACACGTCATGTCAAGGATAAGTATCAATTAAGGAAGTATGTGATTGATCCAAGATGTTGGTTTGGGCCCTAGTTAAGTATTGGGTTGGTCCGCTCTCATTCTCATCCACCACGGGAATGTTGAGTTATCGACCTAATTTGAATATGTAAAATGAAGCATGTGTATCCGACCTTGGAGAAAGTTTATAAGGTTGAAGATGGTATAAATACAAGGAAATATGTTAAGGATTAAATGCCACAAGTGTGAGAAGTAAGATAGATGTGAGAAATTTTGTTAAATTGAACTGAGGTAGCGAGAAATTCAATGTGTTAGACTCCTGAAAGTAGTGAGTTGGTGGTTTCTACAATTCTCTAATCAAGGCTGTAGATGTGTGCAAGTTGTTGTGGTGGATCTTATGTTGCACTGAGATAATGTTCTATGTGTAACATTCTTCTATTGTATTAAGATAATGTTCTCTATGTAACATTCTTCTTTCTATATTTGTTTATTTGTAGGCATTGAGCTTCCCATTTGGAAAGTGAGTCTTATCTAGACAGTGAGTCATATCTTGTGTAGTGATCCCTTTGGCAATGAGCCTCTTTGTAAATGGATTTGCAATTACTCTTATATTGTGACTTAATCCTCACTGTGGTTTTTCCCTTATCGGGTTTTCCATGTAAATCTGGTGTTTCTTGTGTTTTCTTTCTATTAGCTGCACTTCATGCTCATACTTAATAACATATTAAAGTGGATGTGAAATTGTTTAAGATTAGTGGTGAATGTGATTAGATACAACTAATTAATCCCCCCCTCTCAATTCTCTTATGCATTTCAACATTTGGTATCAGAATTAGGTTCCTCGAAGAAGAGCTTAACCGCTTGAGGTAGATCCGATGGTGCACAAATTGATAATCCCTATGTTTGATGGATCTGACTACAATTTTTGTAAAGTGCAGATGAGAGGTTACTTAATCTCTCTTGGCTACAAGACTTGGAAATTTGTTGAGACAAAATATGTTGAGCCAACTCAAGTGGTCCTTCTTCTACAGATGAGATTTCTTCCTATGAAGAAAATGAAAAAGAAAGGTATGCTTGATCTATAGTGCTTTATCTAAGACTGAGCTGACAAAAGTTAATTCATTAGGCACTACTTATGAAGTTTGGGAAAAGTTGAAATATATCTATGAAGGAAATGATAGAGTCAAATTATCAAAGAAGTTAACAGCTAATCACAGATATGAGAACTTGAAAATGGAAGAAGGTGAAGACATTGTAAGCTACTTTCAAAGGGTTGGCATTGCAATAAAAATCAAGGTGGTACTCTGAGAGATGAAGATGTAATGGAGAAGATTCTAATGACCCTACCAAAGATCTATAGTGAAAAGGTCTCAACCATTGAGGAAGTTTATGATCCAAAGAAATTCACTAAAGAACAACTATTTGGCACCTTGACTACATTTGAAATGAGGAAATTTGGAAAAGAAAAGGAGAAATTTGAAACAGCCTTCAAAGCCACAAAGTTAGAAGATGATCCATATGGTGATAGTTTAAAGGAGTTGGAAGCAAATTTTATAAGGAAATTGAAGAACAGTACTAGCAAGTACAAAGGTATGTTACCTTTTAAATGTTCTAGTTGTGGAAATATTGTTCACTATGATTCAAGATATCCAAATAGAACCATACACAAGAAGAGAAAAGGAAATAAAGACAAAAAGGATAAAAAGTTCAAGAAATTGTATTATGTTAGAGAAGATGTTGGAGTTTCTAATGATGAATCTGATATTGAGGATGATAAAAATGAATGCATGTTTCTAGCCTTAGGGAATAAATTAGTGTCTACTAACCATGGAAGATGTGCAAGGGAATGTGGTTTGGAAAACAAGAAGGAAGTGATGGTTTCTTCCTTTCATGCTAGAAAAAATGAAGATTATTGGGTAATTGACAATGGTTGCTCAAATCATATGACTGGAGACTTGAAAGTAAGTTTACTAAACTTGAAAAGTATGATGGAGGATTACTCATGTTTGGAGATAATTCTAGTACAAAGATTGTTGGAAAAGGAACAATTAGTTTTGATGGAAAACATAATACTGATGATATCTATTATGTTAAGGGATTAACGAATAGTCTCTTGAGTGTTGGAAAAATGTGTAGCAAAGGATTTAAGCTTGTGTTTTAGGATAATACATGTGAGATCAGAAAAGGGTCTGGAACTATGGTAGCTATAGGAAGAAGAACATATGGAAACATTTATCAGCTTAAGGGTGTTGATGGTCATTGTTTTGTGTTTCAAGTTAATGAAAGTTGGCTATAGCACTAGAGGATGGGGCAAGTAAATTTTGACAACTTGATTAGGATTAGTTCAAGAGAAGCTATGAGAGATCTGGAAAAAATCACAAAGCCTACCAGTACAATTTGCAAAAGTTGTCAGTTGGGAAAATAAACAAGTTGCAGCTTTAAGGGAAAAGAACAATCAACTACCAGAATGTTGGAATTGATTCATACAGACCTATATGGTCCTACAAGAACAAGAAGTCTTAATGGTGATAGGTATTTTATGATTTTTATTGATGATTATTCAAGAATGGCATAGGTTACTTTTCTTAGGGAGAAAGCTCAAGCTCTAGATAGATTCAAGGTGTTCAAGGCTATGGTAGAGAATGAAGTGAATCTAAATTTTTTTTTTTTTTAATCTAAAAAAGGTGGAGAATTCACCTCCAATGATTTTAATATGTTTTGTGAAGAGTATGGTATAAAGAGGAATCTTTCTACTCCTAGAACTCCTCAGCAGAATGGAGTTGTTGAGAGGAAGAACTAGATAGTTAAAGAAGCTACAATGACTATGATGAATGAGGAAAATGTACTTGAGGTATACTGGAAAGAAGCAATTAATACTATTGTTTATGTTCTTAATAGAGTTCAGATCAAAGGTAACAACACAAAGACTCCTTATGAATTGTGGTATGGAAAAATTCCTATTGTTAAGTACTTCAAGGTGTTTGGAAGAAAATGTTATATTAAAAGAGATGATGAGAATCTAGGGAAGTTTGATGCAAGATGTGACGAAGTTTTTTTTTTTGGATATTCAACCAAAAGAAAAGCTTATAGATGCTACAATAAAAGATTGAGAAAGATTGTTGAAAGTGCAAATGTAAAAATCGATTAAAATATGCACAATTCAATTGAAATAAGTGAATATGAATCAAATGAACCTGTCTGTGGACAAGAAAAAGAAGAGAATAAGGAAGAAAAAAAAAATCAAGAAGAAAAAGAAGCTCTAGAACTTGCTCCTAAGACTCCAAAATATGTTCAAAAAATCATCTGGGAGAATAGAAAATTGGAGACAAAGACAAAAGTGTAATGAAAAGAAGCAAAGTGGTGGCAGCTAAGATAAATTTGTGTTTACTTTCCAAGATAGAATCTAAAATAGTGAGTGAAGCATGCAATGATGAAAACTGGGTCAGAGAAATGAAAGAGGAATTACAACAGATAGAGAAAAATCAGACATGGGAATTGGTTCCTAGACTGATAAAAAAGAATATAATTGGCACAAAATGGGTATTCAGGAATAAGTTGAATGAGAATGGTGAAGTAGTAAGAAACAAAACAAGACTTACAGTGTGCAAAGGTTATTCATAGGTTGAAGGAATAGACTTTGAGGAGACATTTTCCCTGGTAGAAAGAATGGTGGCTATTCAAATGTTTTTAGCATTCTCTGCTTACAAATATTTCAAGGTATACCAAATGGATGTTAAGTCTGCATTCCTAAATGGAGAATTGGAAGTAGAGGTCTACATGGAACAATCGAAGGGATTTCAATTATCAGATCAATTAGACATGGTTTGTAAGTTGAAAAAGGAATTGTATGGACTTAAATAGGCTCCCAGAGCATGGTATGCAAGGTTGGACAAGTATTTGACTCATCAAGGGTTTTGCAAAGGTTCTGTAGACAATAATCTCTATTTGAAGGTTGAAGGAAACAAAATTTTCATAGTGGTTGTGTATGTTGATGATGTTATCTTTGGAGGAAATGAGGGTGTGTGAAATAAATTTGTAGAGGAGATGCAAAAAGTGTTTGAAATGTCTATGATTGGTGAGTTGAATGTCTTCCTTAGACTTCAAGTGAATCAAATTGATAAGGTCATATTCATTTCACAATCAAAGTATGTTAAAGAATTGTTGAAGAAGTTTGGAATGGATGACTACAAACCAGTCTGTACCCCTATGGTGATTGGATGCAAGCTAAGTAAGGATGATGAATCTCCTAAATTTGATCAGAGCAAGTATAGATCTATGATTGGTGGACTATTATATCTTACTGCTACTAGACTGGATATCATGCATGTAGTATGTTTGGTTGCCAGATTTCAAGCAAAACCCAAAGAAACACATGTTACAACTGTAAAGAGGATATTCAGATATCTAAAAGGGACTCTGTATTCTTGTTTTTGGTATCCTAAGGATTTGATTTTACTTTGAGTTCTTACATTTATGTAGATTGGGCTTGTTGTGTAGATGATCAAAAGAGTACAAGTGGTGGTGAATTCTTTCTTGGATGCAGGTTGGTTTCATGGCTAAGCAAGAAATAGGATTTTGTTTCTTTATCCACTGCAGAGGCTGAGCACATAGCACCAACATCTTGTTGCACACATGTACTATGGATGAAGCAAACATTGAATGATATAGGAGTGATGTGTGATGAGCCTATCTCTATCTTCTGTGATAATACAAATGCAATAAATATTTCAAATAATTTGGTAATGCATTCATGGACAAAGCATACATCTATCAGATATCATTTCTTAAGAGAGAAGGTATTGGAAAATGAAGTCAAGCTTGAATATGTTCCTACAAAGGATAAAATTGTTGATATATTTACTAAGGCTCTTCCTAAGGATACTTTTGAGTATCTCAGGGAGAAGTTGGGGGTTACTGCCCCTCCTTCTTTAAACTAGGTGCACATAGAGGTGTATCGGTCCAATGGATCTACAAATTCATCATTTTTCTAGATTAATGACTGGGGTCTACTCCTCAAGGGGAGTAGGAAGTATCATTGTTGTTGTGTGTTGTAATGGGTGCAGTACTCCTAAGGGGGAGTGCTCAAAATTATGTCAACTATTTTTCCATTGATGTGAAAGGGTGAGAGAGAGTCATGAAAAATAATATTCAAAGAAAAAGGATATTGATGTCTTTAATGGTTTTTCACAACGTGTGTTTCCATCAATGACAAAGGGGGAGATTGTTGCAAGTACGAATGAGTATGGTGGTGTTGTCATTAAGGTTTTCATTGATGTCAACACAATATACGATTGTTGCAAAGAAAGGACACAAGAGATTGCAAGTTGTGCATATATAGTTGAGATACTATAGAGATGTTGCGAGTACATGGATCTATCTTTATTGTGTTGCAGGTGTGTTGATAAGACAAGTTACCAAGTGCTTTTGATAAAATTAATAAATAGTGAAGACATAATTGTGTATGTGTTCAGAATGTGCTCTGGTATGTGCTCCACATTTATTCTATGTTGATCCTATGCTTGTGCAAATCTAAAGTGTTGTTTAAGGACATCCTTGGGTGATATATCCTGGATTATAGCTTCTGGTTTGAGGAAGAGTGAAGGTTTTGTTCACCGGTTTGTGAACTGGTTTGGTAGAGTTGTTTGTCTATGGATTGGGAGAAATTTATCTACTCTGCAATCCTCCACTAGTTTGTTTCAGGTATTGTAGATCTGGAAGAAGGATTTTAATTGTGTTATCTGTGTTCTATCAAAGGTGTTCATGGTTTGGTGCTCCTTAAGACTATTTTCAGAGTTGCTATGTGTGTCTATACAGTCTAAATGGACTGATGGAAAGTGTTATGTATATGAAGGTTGTTGCTATAGCTACATATGAATTTGAAGGCATTGAAGATGTGTTCCAATGTATTGTGAAGCATTTTATGTGGTATAAATGTTATCTTCTTGTTGTGGAAGCGTGTGCTTCAAAGTTCATTAGTTTTTTCATTAGGTTTAGCCAAACTGGTGTTTACACGTCATGCAAAGGATAAATATCAATTAAGGAAGCGTGTGATTAATCCAAGATGTTTTTTTGGGCCCTAGTTAAGTGTTGGTTTGATCTGCTCTCATTTTCATCCACCGTGGGAATGTTGAGTTGTTGACCTAATTTGAATTTATAAAATGAAGCATGTGTAGCTGACCATGGAGAAAGTTTGTAAGGTTGAATATGGTATAAATACAAGGCAAGATGTTAAGTATTAAGTTCCACAAGTGTGAGAAGCAAGACAGATGTGAGAACTTGTGTGAAAGTGAACTAAGGAAATGAGAATTCCAATGTATTAGACACCTGAAAGTAGTGAGTTGATGGTGTCTACAATTCTCTGATCAAGGCTGGGGATGTGTGCAAGTTGTTCTGGTGGATCTTTTCTTGCACTAAGATAATGTTTTGTGTGTTACATTCTTCTTTCTATCTTTGTTTATTTGTAGGCAGTCAGCCTCCCATTTAGACAGTGAGTCCTATCTAGACAATGAGTCCTATCTTGAGCAGTGAGCCGCTTTGTAAAGAGTTTTGTAATTACTCTTATATTGTGAGTTAATCCTCCCCATGATTCTTCCCTTATTGGGTTTTCCACATAAATCTGGTGTTTCTTTTGTTTGCTTTCTATTATCTGTACTTCATGCTCATACTTAATAATAGATTAAAGTGGATGTGAATTTGTTTAAGATCAGTGGTGAATGTGATTAGATACAATTGATTCACCCCCCCTCTCAGTTGTCTTGTGCATTTCAACAAGACCTAACTAGATGACCTAGGAAATGAAATTGAAATGTAGAATATCAGATTGGAAAGGAACAGAGGTGCACCTGGAAGAGTGATGAGGTCAAAACAAGCTCCAAAATCCTAAAAATTTACTACATTTGATGCCCACTAGGACTCATATGCCAGTCTGGGTGATTTAATCCCAGACTAGGGTTTATGTGCCAAAACTAGAATCTAATAGTGTATGATCTAAAACAACTAAAATCTAGAAAAAACCCTATACTAGGACTCATACGCCACAAGTGGCGTATCAGTCCCACTTAGATTTTTTAGAGGTTTAAGGCTTGATTCTTCTCTCCTATCTCTGTTCTTCCTTTCAGACTTCATTTATGGATCTAAAACCCTAATTTGTAACATGTAGGTGACTTTTAGTGAAGACGACAACCTTGTGATGCATTTCCTCAACCTTGCAACTGAAACTTCAAAGGATATTCAAGCTCCAAGACACCTAGATCTATAATCACACATGTAGAGAGAAAAACATGTTGGTTGTTAGGGAATAGGGGTTTGCCTTGGTCAAACCCTGTTTAGGTAATTAAGCCAAATGATGAGATAATGAAATAAGAATATAAAACATGAAACATGAACAATGATACCTTGAATGATGTCTTGTAAATCAACAATCTAACATGAAGTGGCCATGAAGGATGTAGATCTAGATCTTGAATGCAACATCGCAACACTAGCTCAACAACGTGCTTGATGCTTGATAATATGGACATGATGATGGATCTTGAATTGTTGCAACAATTGATGAATAATTCTTCCCTTGAATGCTTTAGAAATGCTCTTGTAAACTCTCTTGATGCTCTTGTGAAGTCTTGTAATCATAAACTTGCTATTAGGAATGCTCTCTTGAAAGCCTTAGGTCACTTGTAAACTTGCTAGGTGAAAATGATTGAAATAACCTTGTAATTATACTTGTTTATGCCAAATTTCCTAAAATTACAACACTACAGGCTAACATCAGATCTAAGAGGATAAAATCTTGCCAATAATTTGAATTAAATTTCATTTTAGGCCACATAGGACTCATATGCCAAAAGTGGTGTATAAGTCCCATTAGGCTTAACTATGGGACACATTTTCAAAAATGCTAAGAATGATGTAAAATGTAGATCGGGGCTCTAAAACCTAGGTGGGACTCATACACCCAAGGTGGAATATGAGTCCTAGATCACTAAATCTTGGCCACACAACCTAAAAAGACATGAGTCCCAGGTGGTGTAAAATTGAGATTCGGGCCCTAAAACCTAGGTGGTGTATGAGTCCTAGATCACTAAATTTAGGCCACACAACCTAAAAGACATGAATTATGATTGGATGTTGGTTTATGTCAAGATTAGCCACAAAAATATGCATTAATTAAGGCTTGTGGATGCAAAGTAGGGCCAACTAAGGCGTATATAAGCCCAATTAATAATAAAAAACCCTAGATTAGTGTGAAAGTGTGGTACAACACTTTACAAAACCCAAAATAAAGCATAATTAACTTTATTTAGTTTACAACCGAGGCCCAAAACTTAATGTGAAGGTGTACATAAGTACACTTTACAACATTAAATTAAGGAAAAATTAGGTCTATTTAGCTTAAAATGGCCCTAAATCTAATGTGAATGTAGAAAATAAATTACAACGCTAGATCAAGGCAATATTATTTCCATTTTAATGTTAACCATTACCAAATCAACTGAGTTATCACTAAACTAGTGAAGGTGAGAGTAGAGTGTTGTATATATTGCAAAAATAGGGCATACACATCCAAGAGGTGAATTAACTTCTACAACCCATAAAAGGTGGGAGGTTTTACCTACTTGGTAAATACCAAATCATTTGGCATATTGTCCTTAGGTTAAAAAAAAGAGAGGTTATGAGAGGTGGCACATAGAGTCAAAAGAGGGTGAGAAACCTAACTACCCCATAACCTACTCAAGTGAGGACATAAGAGTGGTTATGAGAGATGACTTAACAAGACAAAAGAAGGTGTATAACTCAAATACCCATGTGTGGGTGAGAATGACACAAGTATCTAATGTATTTCACCACATGTCCTCCTATTAACCACACCTAATAAATCTAAGAAAGCTTAAGTAATATGTGTAGGATAAAAAGAAATACTCCTAACATAAGGAAAATAAAAAACCTACACTAACAAAAGTTACAAACATTGTGAATGTATTTATCTTTTTTTCTAAACCTCTTTCTAGGATTCTAACGATTTGTAAGTTCCTTTTTGTGTTACCAAAAAAATACAATGATAAACTATGATATCTCATAGGCGAAGACTTAACCATTAGTGTTGGTGTGAATTCACCTCCCAGGAGCACAATCTACAATATAAACCTTCATAATGCGAGAGAAGCTTGACATGTTATTTCACCATGAGTGAATGAATAAATTGAGATGAGAATAATGTGCATTGGCCTTTCTTATAAATGCAAGATGCAAGTCAGTAAAAATGTAAGGGTATGTGCAAGATCATGATAGGCCAAAAAGTGGCAATATGATGGGTATTTGTAGGGTATGTGGCTGACAACTTTTTTTTTACCCAAAATTGATGAAATGAAAAGGATTTTTAAAGGAGATTCTCAACTTTCCACCAACATAAATTATGCTTCACTTTGAATTTAATAAATAATTATTATTTATTTTCTATTTGAATTACAACTAAAGTGTTGATTGATAGGCTGATTGAAAAACATCTATAGCTTTCAAATAGTATCACATTTTTTGAATCCAAAATATGCATCACATTCTATGCTTTGCATACTATAGGATTAAAAAAAGAAAAATTGAATTTCATGAAGTTTTGACCAAGTTAAGGTGGTCAGACATATGATTTTTATATTTTTTAAAAGTTGTAAAAAATCATAATTAATTATTTACTTGGAAAAAATTATAAAAAAATATGCATCACATCGGGACATGAGTCCTCTACTTATTTCTAAAATCTTATAAAAAATAATTATCATGTTATTGTGGTTAGGGTGGTCGACAGACACCTACTTCTTATTTTTTCCCTGAAATTTAAGTACTATTGCATTGAAATTTCAAATTTTCACCAAATAGATTTAAAAAAAAAAAAAACCTAGTAGTTTAGCAACTACATTCAATTTTCTATAGATTCTATTCTTACATATTTTTTAAATAATATAGATAACTTATTCAAATTTTTACGTCAAGTTGCCTAACTCTAATTTTTCTCATTTTTTTGCCACTTAAGGGCCTGTTTTTTCCATGATGATCTTGCACATGCCTATAACCAACAATAACTAATAAAACTATATGCACCTAAATAATTAATATATAATAATATTTTCCTAAATAAAACTTAAGCATGGTAAATGGTAAAAAAAAATTACTCCAACACCCCCCTTAACTGCAACTTAGGGAGATTATTATGCAATATCAAGGTACAATATGGGTCCCAACTACACAACCATGTTAGGTACCCATTTACAATGCAATGCAATCTCTCACAAATGGAGAAAGGGAGAAAAACCCTCTCCAAAAGAGACAAAAGAAAAAAAAAATGCATGAATAGAGGACTCAATAACACCCCCCAAAGACTACATACATCATGTATATACAATCAATGATCCTCCCATATGAAAGATAGAAGGATACTACATTGCCCCCTCATAATGAATAATGTTCTACAAAAATGATAAGTGCTTGAAGGAAAAACATAGTCCAATGCCTACAAACAACATTTCTCCCTTTGGAAAGAAGATAAACCAAGTACAAATGCAATAATACTTCCCATTTTGGATAGGAAGTTGCAAGCGAAATCCAAATGTAGGATGATAATGTCTCTGAATTTTTCTCATGTGTCATCAAGACCTTGGAAGATGATGCCACAAACCAATCGAGAGCATTGCCAATCACAATAGAAAGTGACAAACAAGGTACCACTGGAAACTAATTTTGAACATTCTCCAAAGACAAAGATGGAGTGACAATAGTTGTACCACAGTGATAATCAAATAGAAAAATTAATTCTTCAAATGCGTCTTCCAAGTTTGAAATGTGAGATTCCACGAACAATGAACTAATGTCTGGCAAATAGGAATTCATATCAGGAAGACAATGATAATCTTGTTGCTCAAGAATGATGGAAGTACTTAATGAATGTGGATCAACTATCTCTGACAAAGAATCAAGAAACTATGAAGCAACTGCAACCTCATCTAAAGTCTCAAAAACTTCCAAAGGATCACAAGCATGGTTTATCTTCTCTGAAGAATAACAAGGCACATTGGTATTGGAAAGAGGATCATTGAGAGATGGTAGAGTATCATGATCTCCATATGATTCTTGAATGTAAGTCCAAAGAGCACAAGGGTACTCAAAATGAACAATTGATTCCAAGAGGTCGTCATTTATATGCTCAAAAATAACTCTAAAGACTTTAGCCCTATATCCATTCCAAATATTATACCCACTACGTGTACCTGGAATAAGAACTTCATTATACAAATATGACAATAGATTTTTCTCACTAAGATGAGTAAGAATAAAATCACTTCATTGCTTTAAGTTCCATTTCTCCAAAGAACCCATTATAACTGATAATTCTTCAAAACATTCAAAGATAATTATAAAAACCTCCAAACAAGAATTATAAGGTTAAAAAAATGATTTGGTGCAAGAATTGATGGGGCACATTGCCTAATTGAGTGTGTACCATGAAACCCTAAACATAATTTTTGCTCCAAGATTTGAGTAAATAATCAGATTAGATGATACTGACCAGACATTCTTTTGGGTGGCAATTTACGAAGGATGAAAAGAACCAATGCTGATGGAAGAACAAAAATAAATCGTTTCAAACTTTTCAATCTCCACCCCAAAGCATGATGGGAACAGGAACAACAATCAAATCACGATCTTCATTTGGTTTCTCTGCAACCATCCAGCCTCCTCTCAGTGCACACAAATAACCAAAAACATGCCCCTTCCCCTCTTACAGATTTGAAATGCGGGCCTGTGAGGTCACTCTTGCAAATTTTGACGTCTTTTTCTGGAGCACAACTAAGGTTGACCGTGGGAAAAATGCCTCGAATCTGCTCCTCATCTCTCACTGAAGTGTCAGATAGGATGTGTCGGCCTTGGTCTGTGATCAGAATCCTCCCCCAATTGTTTCCCTTCAACTAGAAGCAAAAGCCTATGATTATAAATCCCGCCCACACAAAAAATTGTGGCCACCAAATTCAAATCGAGTCTTCCAAACATAAACTACTTCCCACTAAGGGCCTACAAAAGAAATTTGCAAGCTCCATATGGGATATGTGGCCTGCAAAAAGGAAATTGGGTTGCAAACAGGAAATTAGACCCTCCAACAAATCACGACCTCTATAAATCCATGCATAGATGGGGAAAATCACACCTCCCAATGAAGGAACCACACAAAAAACAAAATCTGCTTCAATCTATTCGTACCCAGCAAGAATAATCATGACTTCCTCACTTGCAAATAAAATGTACTTCTCCAAATGAACCAGATCTCCTGCAAAGATTGAAGAAGCGAAAAGAATATCGGCAAAAAATGGCAATTTTGAGATTTAACAAATTTTAAATGCCAAATAATCTCCACTGAATAAATGATCTTAGACTCCGATGAAAACTCTCAATGGAAGGCGTTGTAGATGGTCAACTCTGATATTGGATATTGGTGTGATTTCACCTCCTAGGAGCACAATCTGCAATATAAACCTTCACAATGCAAGAGAAACAGCATGTTATTTCACCACAAGTGAATGAATAAATTGAGATGAGAATAATGTACATTGACCTTTCTTATAAAGGCAAGATGCAAGTCGATAAAAATGTAACTGACAAAAACTAATAAAACTATATACATCTAAATAATTAATATCTAATAATATTTGCCTAAGTAAAACTTAAGCATGAGTAAATGGTAAAAAACCATTTACTCCAACAATTAAAAACCTTGGAATAGTTAATTTCCATCCTAAATCTTGATTTACTTTCAAGGGAGGTGAGATTTATTAGTATTTCATCTAATTTGGCGAATATACCAAAATTCCCATCAACATGTACTTTAGAAATAAATCGATATTTTATCATTATGGAATGAGAAAAATTATAGAATCTTATGTGAAACCAAAAACTAATAGATTATTAAGTGAGCACTTGTAGGAACACGCACACCTAAAAGGGATTTTCTCCCTTGTTTTGTACTAAATATAATCTGACGATTCTCCTTTTGCACATAGAGGCATGGTTATTTCATCATTTGACCCCTAGCTACTAATTGTATTTCTTACATTTTGTAATATTTAGCCCATACTAAATTAAGTTTTGAGTTAGAAAAAAAGTAGAAGTATTTTTTTTGAAGTGGTTGCTACAAGAAATTTAATAGAAAATGGAGTACTTCAAGAAGGAGGTGATTGCCTTGTATAGAGTATTTGGGGAGATGGCATGTGCGTGATGAAGTTAGAAAAAATCAATCATGGATTGTAAAATATGAATTCACCTAATTAAATCAATCTTGGATCTTTTCTTGCTAAAAAAATGTGTCCTTTAGTATGTTTTAATGTGTGAATTTTTTAAGTTTAAATTTATTTTCTTGTTTCTTTCATGTTTGTAACATTTCGAGAAAGTACTTGCATGTAGGAAGATCATATTCTTGATTCAAATGTCTATGTTTGGCTAGAAATTTTAAGAGGCAACATTGTATATTTCAATCTACATTTGTTAGTTTGTTGTTGTTTTTCTTGATTGACTATCATATCAATCATAAAGTTTTCTAAAAAGAATTGGGAACTCTTTTAATAGTAGTATAGGAGATTCCCTTGATCATCTATAAATTGTTAAAATAAATTTTGTTATGTGAAACTTTTGGTAGTCTTTGAAGTGTATTTAGATGAAATTGTAATTAAATGAATTAGATACTAAAATAAATATACTAGTATAGATATATTACACATCTATCTAAAATATCCAAAGATATAACTTTGAGTACTTCAAAGTTACTTTATTTTACTTTAGAATTATTATTTTTATTTTGTTTACATTTATATAAATTGAAGAGATTTTTTTATTTACTTAAGAACTATTTTGTAGTTTTTTTTTTTAAGTATCATATTTAAATAGACTTTTTAATATAATTATAACATAAAAAAAATTATGCTAGTGTAGAACATTTTTCTACATAATTATTTATTTCTTAAATTTTAAAATATTAATATCTACTATACATTTCAAAATTATAAAAAATTTACAAAATAATAAATAATAACTTTTAGAATAGTAAATCTTACATGTAGAAATAAATAATTCTACCTTTGAAAATAATATAAATAAAAAATATTAAAAGTTATGTAACTAAAAATTATAATCTTATTGGTTGGGATGAAGCATCACCAACGAGCTTTTAAGCCCCTGTAACTTTTATTGCACATTAATTTCCAAAGTAAAAGCCACCCCTCCTCGGTGGACTCATTCTCCTCCTTCGCGGGCTGGCCAGTGGTGGCCCTTTGGAGGAGCAGTAGGGAGCAACAGTGGTAGTTCTGGGCGACCCTCTGATGATACTCTTGCTACTGGCTCTAGTTGGCCAGAGTATGGTAAATGCTCTCCGTATCTGATGCTTGCAATCTCGCACTGACACAAGGATAAAGATAAAGATAAAGATGTTGATAATGGCTAGGGTCCTCCTCCTGATGTCACTCCAGACTTCACTGATGTATGGGGCAAAAACTTGGATGACAGAGACCCCCCTGACTCTACTGATACTACTTTAGCCGCTTGATGGCCTTTTTAATGTTTGTAATCTTGGACTTCTAGGCTAGGCCCATGTGTTAGTTTTTTTGGTTTTCTGGGCACCGCCTATGTGACTCTCAGGGTGTGGCACTTCTTACCACCCACCTTTTTTTTGTGAATATGTATTTTAATCCTTATAATTAATATAGATTAGTGCCTATTCAATAAAAAAAAAGCAGCCACTCGACTGTTATACACGTAAACTTATTTTCAAACATTTATTTTCTAATTATATTTATCTTCAAATACTTTGTCCTTGTCATTCTCTTCTACTCCATCAGTTTCTCCAGAGATTTCTTCGAGGGATCTGCCATTTGTTTCAGTAAGCAGACACGTGAAAACAAAACCCAGATCATTTGTAGAAGCGAGTATCAGGAGAAGCCTCCTGAGGCCCCCCTGTTGAGGATCGGCAATAAAAATGCCAACGATGGCCCCTGCCTTTCCCATCTTAGCCGATATACCGTAGCAGGTCGACTGAAATCTCGCAGGGAAGAGCTCGGCCGGGACAACGAATGTGGTACTGTTGGGGCCGAAGTTAGCAAAAAACAGGTTAATGCATAGATGACAACGAAGGCAGTCCCGTGACTACTGAAATAATCATAATTGGTAGTGAGCACGAACATGAAGAATGACATGAAGAAGAAGCCGATCAGTTTAATGGCATAGCGGCCTATGCGGTCGATGAGGAATATGGTGCACAAGTACCCCGGAATTAATGATACAAGTGCAATTTTTCCCTGCGCCAATCCGATCTTCTCTACTTCTTCTATGGCTCTGATGTCGGCAGAACTAGGGATCCAATGGACGGCGTTGAACATATCCTTTTGAAATAGGTTTTGGCTGTAGAAGGCAACGTCGAGGAGGAACCAGGTGTAGGTGGTGGCCAGGAGGTGTAGACCGTGGCGCCTCAAGAACTGAGCCGAAAACAATCTGTATTCCGGCTCGTTCGATTGCATTGCCATGCGACTCTGTTGGATGTCGACCTTGAGAACTCTCGACATGTCCACAGCCGCTCTGTTTAAGTCCTTGGCGATCAGGGCTGTGTAGCCAGCGGTCTCCGGCATCTTCATTCGCCAGTAGTACGTAACCGCCGCCGGTATTGTGCCGAATATCAGGATAATTCTCCACACATAGTCTGCTTTATGAACTGCTATGTGGTGTGGAACGTTGCGCTAGTACTTTCTAAATGTAGCGGAGACGATTATCGACACGAGGCCGCCCGCTAGGATGCCGAAGCCCTGCATGGCGAACACGGCTACGAGGAACGCCCCTCGCGCCTCCTTGTTGGCGTACTTAGACATGATACTGGCGGACAAGGGATCATGCATCTATCAATACGACACAAGAAATTTGTGAAATGATCTTTGTTTGTGGATTTAGTTTTGTAAATCTTAGAATATTTGTTTTCAATCTATCATAATCTTGACTTTAGGAAAATTCACCGTTATATAAATTCATCTCAAGTAAAATTCACATTGTTGAGGAAAATTTATTGCATATACAATTAAAAAAATTAGTTTATTATAATAAAAATAAAAATATTTTTCAATATATTTTATTTTATTCTAATAAATCAATTATACAACAATATCAGTCATCTATAATCAATTATGCAAATGACAACTATATAATCTGATAGTTGGTAAAAAAAAATTCAAAATCTTGGAAATATATATTAAAAAATGTTAATGTGATTAATTTTCCATGGCAGTGAATTGCTAGTGGTGAATTTTCCTATGATAAATTGTTGGCGGTGAATTTTCCGACGGTGAATTGCTAGCGGTGAATTTGCCTGAGGCCCATAATTTTTTGTGTTTGTCTCGATATAAGAACTTGGTCAAGTCAAGTTAAGAGTTTGCACATGATAGAGATAATTATTTCCTTTTTTCAAATCTCACAAGGATACTAAGTCAACAACTTACACAATAATTGAATATAGAATGCAAACATGTAGTGCATACTCTAGATAATTATGTATTTAAAAATGTAGTTGTAAATGCCACACAAAGTTCAACTGGGATGGTTAAGATTGACTTTAAATTTAAATTTGAAAACTAAAAGCATACGATTAGTTACTACAACTATGCATCTAACCTTCATCATTTATGCAATCATGGATGCAATTGAGGCTAGGAGATGCACAAATCTAAAGATTAGTATCAATCCTTAGGATTTTTTTATATGGTGACATGCAAAATATTGGGTCTTATGTCAACTATCAATAAGTATTATGAAACTTGTATTCTTGTCATTTCTTAAAAGATAACTAATATGAGTCCAAAAAAGGCATATTTGTTTGTTTGTTGTGCTCTTCTCACCATCACATTTTACTCCCACTATGACTTGCATGTGAACTACAATAAGGATGCATGGCAAAATAAAATCATGCACCTAACATAAAATTGTTTTTTTCACTCATAAAAATTATATGAATAAGAACATGTAGATATTTCTTATTTGACAATGCTCTATTGAAATGGGTGCTCAACCTTGAAAACTTACAAAATTAAAAAATCAATGAGTAGCATCACATGCATTTGGAATGATAATATGGTGTCCACAATTAAAATAAAGAAAAGAATAGGAAATGGTTTGAGAGATATTTTAGTTGTGTTGGAACAAGGATATTGCCTAAGCCAACAGGCTAATGGATGCTCCCTTGAGATAGAGAAAGTTATTTGGTACCATTTTAAAATATAATTTGATCATTTGTTATTCATCTCAACAATAGTAGAGAAAAATAATATTAGTCACAATATATACCCCCTTCCAATTGGTTCCATGTAAAGAATGTGATTAAGTTGGATGAAAGTAGAAACATATATACATTTATATCTTTAAAATTTGAATTATCATATTATAATCTAAAAATAACGTCATATGACACCATAAAAGATATTATTGGTACACTCATAAAAGTGAATGTAATAATATGTGACATTATATTGTCAATGTTACCTCTACATAGGGTTATGAAAAATCCATATTGGCTAATAGATTTGTTGCTATGGTTTTCTTTAAGAATTACCTTGAATCACCTAGTAAACAACAACAAATGAACCAACAGTTGGAGAGATCACTAATGGATTAGAAATATTCCTTTGAATTTTAGAGGTACAACTCTCTCATATGATAAATATTAGATTTAAAAGGGTATTCTTTTAACTAGAAAGAAGGAAATGAAAATAAGTTAAAATAGAGATAGGAAAGATAACTACATAAAAAAGGAGGAAAAACACATAGATTCATCTCTCAAAGTCTTAAAAAACAAATAAAAGATGAAGGAAATAGTTGTAGTTAGTCATACAAAAAAAATCAAGAAATAGTTGCAAACTTGCTCCAATGGAAAAACATGTCTAATTCATAGAACAATCATATTACTCTCCATTTATTTTTTTAAATAAAGAGCTCACAGACTCATTCCTATGTACAAAATTAGAAACTCGATCTTCTCCTTAAAAAATTCACTACCCTCTATCCAAAACCTAGGAAACAGTTGCAAGACCAAAATACTTCCACAAGAGAGATAATGATGAGAAGGCTTGCTATATCAAATGCAAGATTGATTGATGATACAAATCTACAAGATGAGGCTTGTTTATAAAGACAAGCATGGAAAACCCTAAACCTAACTTGAGCTAAAAGATAGCTCAATTAGATAAGGATAACAAAATGAAATCTACAATGGTTCCCAACAACTAGGCCATGCTAGGTACCCATTTATAGATGCAAATGAAAATGCAATCTCTCATAAAGTGGAGAAAAGGGGAAAACCCAATGGGAAGAAAACCCTTCTCCAAAAGAGAGAAAACAAAACAAAAAACAAGCATGACAAATGTAAACATGATGTATGAAGGACTCAATGATACCCCCCAAGGACTACAGCCATCATGTATATACAATTAATTAACCCCCAATAAGAGGGAAGTAATGAGATAAGATATCCTCTGCATGATGAAGAAGCTCCAAAGCCAATGAAGAATGCCTGAAAATAAAAGATGACCCCATGTCTGCAAGCAACACATCTCCCCTTAGGAAGAAAAAAATCCATAATCTGATGAAGAAGCCACTCCATATCCAAATAAAAGGAGGAAGAATGAATGCTCAACATCTATGCCTCTAAAAACTGATGATGAGTCTCCAAGCTTAAATAAGTCACAACATAATCATGGTCAAACTCAACCAAGAAACATGACAAATCAAGTGAAGGAGGAGACTCGTGAATATCAATCTCCAAAGACAAACTAGATGGTATAACAGTTGTGCTGAAACTATCACCAAAGAGGAGAGAAATCTGCTCAAGTGTGTCCTCCAAATCTGCAATATGAGACTATAGGAACAAGCTAGAAATCCCTGTCAAATAATTATCCCACAAAGAAAAATTTGAAAAATTATGATTATCCCACTAAACAAAAGCATCAATGGAGGAAGAAGTAGGAGGTGGAGGAGTAGGAAGCTAAAAAATGGTCTCTAAAATACCAAGGTGTAGATGACCAAAATTCTCCTCACTAACATGAGTCACACTTAATGGAGTGTGTGATGCAGTCAAATGAACATTATTAGCTTCTGAAGAAAAATGTGAAAAAGAATATACTCAAGATGAATGATCAGCCATCCCAATTGCAACAATATCCCTAGTCTCCAAGTCCCTTATATACACCCTATCAAGAGTTAACTCAACTATTTTACCTTGACCCCCATGAGTAATTTGATAAATAGAAAGGAGATTAGTGGCCAAAGAAGGAACACAAAGCACATCATTGAAAGTACCTTCCCCCATATCAATAGAACTCTTCCCACTTACCTTCATGAATGTATTGTTACCCATCAGAATGTGAGGTGAATTACAAGGCTCAAAATAAGATAACATATCCTTAGAAGATGCCATATGATGAGATTCCCTTGAATCAAGAAGCCATCTTTTAGAATTAGGACCTGTAGTGGCCAAGAGTGCATGCCCTTTCATATTATGTAGCCCAAAAGTGGATGATGCATTCTTTGACTGTGATGATGATGGGGCTGCTGATTGTGATGGTGAAGAAGAAGTAGAAGACACTGATGAGGGAAGTTGTATGTTATTCTTTTGAAGAAGATGAGTGAGTTCATCAATCTTCTTATTGTAACATATATGCTCATCATGTCCTGTCCTTTTGCAATATGCACGTTTGGACTTTTTTTTTTATGATTCCTCTTTTGAACAGGATGAGGACTCATGAGTGCCATGTGAAGGAGAATCTTTACCTTGCTCATTTGACTTGGTTTCCTTTTTCTGCTTCTTTCCTTTTCCACTTGAAGCCTTTGTATCATTCGCAATAAGAGCTTGAGATGTTGAAGACTTCAATGTTCCCATGTGCATCAACTTTCTTGTTCCCTTGTGAGTTGTGCAACAAATTCATCAAGAGAAGGCATTTTGTATGCATTTCCAAGAGCATCCATTGTAGCATAGAAGGTATAAACAAACACAAAATATGAATGAACAAGCTTAACAAGAATAGAAAGTATCATATATTCATCCTCTTTAACAACCCCACATTGTGATAGTTGCAATCTGAGAGCATTGAGATTATAGAAAAAGTCTTGGATATTGTCAAAATCTAAAGGATTAAGACCCATCAGTTCATTCTCCAACTTAAATTTCCTTAGCTTGTCTGGCTTACCAAAGAGACTCTCCAAAGTAGTCCAAACTTCATGAGGATGTGTGCAAGATGCAACATGATATATAAGATCTAGATAAATGGACAGAAGAAGATTACCAATAGCTTCATCCCTTCTATCAAGCCATTTTCTTTTCTCTTTTGCTCTTGGGGGTTTTGGATCTTGACCAAAAGTGATTCACTGTAGCTTCAACTTTAACAGTAGCAACACCATCTAAGATTTCCACCCATGATAATTAAATGGAGTTAGAAGTACAACCTTTGGCAAATCCATGATGAGAGAACAACAAATTCCCACACAAAATCATAAAACAACTCCTTTGTCACAGCTTGGAGGTGAAAAATCGTTGCAAAATATCTTGGGGCTTAATTTGAGTCACCCTTGTGACCATCGGCTTCTCCCTCTTTATTTGGAAATAAATAAGTTTTATAGAAAACTTTTAAGAATCTCCAAAACTTGTCAGCTTTTTCAAACAAATCAATAGAAAGCTTTTAAAAGAACTTTCCCTCTTTTTTGAAAAAAACTAACCAAAAATGGGAAAATATGGCCATGCAAAAAATTGAAAGAAGTTAGCTTAATTGTCCACCTGTTGAATTCCTTAAACAATGTTTATTTCATATTAAAAATATGATGTAAGGAAAGATTGTACCGACGATGATTTGACTGGTGATGAGACAGTGATGATGTAGGTTGGATGGTTTTGACAATAGAGGAAGAGTACGCCGATGATGGAGGATGTATGACGGAGATCGTACCCTGCCAGAAGGCCGATGATGACAATGATAGCTCAGAGCAATCAAAAATGGCATTGACCACTAGCATGGATGAGTGGAAGGCCAATGTGGATCCGATGCACGAACCTATGAGGATTATGTACCTGCCTCATCCAAGCACCCGACCACTTAAAACAACGAATTTGACTGTTGATGAAGCCTATGTACTCGTGTATGATTCCTTGACCACTGGGCTAGGAAATAACCCCATGGGAACTAGGGAAATGGAACTGGTGAGAATAAAGATTGTTGATTTCAAATCTACCAATGTGACAGCTAGAGCCATAGATGTAGATGTATGCCGAGGGTATGTGTGCAGAGTACACAGGAATATACTCCGAGAAAAGTGAATAACCAATGTGTTAACCATAAATAATAACCTCCAAAATATTTTGCACGAAACTATAGCCTGATATCAAAACAAAATAAATTTTCCCCAAATTTATGATGAAATACCGTAGAAAATATTTTGAAAATATTTTTTTGCAAAAAAATGGAAAAATATGCACCTAGCAAATATCTTCAAGCCAGAATGAAACCCTCAGATCTGGGAAGGAGCCCACAACCCTGGATGCTCTGATACCATGTTAGAAACCTAGGAAATAGTTGCAAGACCAAAATACTTCCATAGGAGAGATAATGACGAGAATGCTTGCTACATCAAATGCAAGATTGATTGATGATACAAATATACAAAATGAGGCTTGCTTATATAAAGGCAAGCATGCACAACCCTAATCCTAACTTGAGCTAAAAGATAGCTCAATTAGATAAGGATAAAAAAATGCAACCTAAGTCTTAAATTAATGCCTAAGTAAACTTATGAAAATGTGATTAAATAGTTACTTACACCAAAAACCTCTATAAAATGTTTTATTCCATTTCACATGATTTATGAGATTTAATTTTTTTTTATTTGTTAGGGTCAATACAACTGAAAAATCATGCAACACTAACCTTGTGTGAAAACATAGGTGAAAAATATTCTCAACTACGCAAAAAGTTTGACTATCAAGGTAACTAAAAATACTTGCACCATTGGATTATCATAATGGGGTTTCAATACAAAGTTTAAAATTGGGATCTTTCAAATATGGAGCTAAAACCATGATTGCTAGATAAAGGATCTTGTAAGAATAGATAAATATGAGCTATTATTATGATATGTTAATTATTTGGAAAAATTATAAATGAAGTGTAAATAAATGGGGGGACAAAATTAGGTTCTTAAGAGGTCATTTTTTTTCTTAAAAATAAGAAAACTTAGCTTTGGTGAGTAATTCAAGATTCTTATCCTCAAAATTTGAAGATATGATAAGAATAAAAATACTAATTCTCATAATCTATTTTCTAAACTACCATTTTTAAATGGTGAATATTAAGACGATCAAATGCAAAGAGCATATAAGGTGGCATTTTATTCTCATACAAATATAACATAACATTAAGTTTTCTCCCTCTCATTTTAAAATTTCCTTTAGGTATTTCCTAAATTCCTTCAATGGAATGTTAGCCAATGTTATGTAATAGAAACAAAACTAGGTAACTTTATCTTCAAGTTCCACTTCTTACCACTCCTCACATAAACACTGGAAGTTTCTTTAGGCTCTCATGCTTAGATCCATCTAGCTATCCTATCCACTATCATGTTGAGAGAACTTCGTATCAACTTCAACAATACACCTTGATGTGCTAAATACAACTATAATCTTTCACAACAACTTCATACCTTCTTGTGATTTTCAATCATATATAGTTGTTTTATTTTCAACCAACTTTCCTTAGGCTCTTCCTCTCTAGAAGCATATGCATTAATATCTTAGACATAGATTAGTCAAGATAAATAATGATATGTAGATGTCTAGTTCTACTTTATGATGTTTAAGGTTCCATTCTCTTATGGATTTTTCTCTTATTGAGTCCCATTCTTAATGTTCTAGACACAAAAAATTATTTTTATTTAAGAAACAATCATTTTTTGTGCTATTTTTTTTATCATCTAGATTTCAAACCAATAAGTGGAATCTAGTTTAAGTGTAGCCGTATGTTTGAAGTTAGAAAGTCAATACGCTTTCCCCTACTAATAAGTAAAGTGAATAAAATATTATTAAAAAAAAATAGACATCCTAAAACAAAATGGTTAATAAGTCATTAAGAACAATATTTATTTGATTCATAGATATCTACATAAGTTTGCTACTTTTTTGGCCCAAAAAATTGGTTATCATTTTATGTAAGTCGCATATAGTATATTTCTATAATTATTATTTTTGTGAGAATTTCCCTTGATGTTTCATAATTTTTACCAAAAGGGATACATCATGCATAGGCCTAATCCAATTGGGTTAAATATAAATGTGTGTGAACAATAATAATTTGTAACATGGTTAAACATTCTAGAAATCAAATTCCGATGACTTACAATTCCAAAAGCAAACAAAACACATGGGTGCAAAAATATAGGAATCATACATGGTTTGACAATTTTATTGAAGGATGAGGAAATAGTGAGGCTATAGATCTACAAGGATGGTGAATAGATTCTTGTTCAACCCATTAATGTTGTCTTGGTTATCAATATTGGGATATTCTTAAGGTAATATTTGTTGGAAGGTGTCACCTTTCATCCCCTTGGTTGTCCAGCATTAGTGCTTGAGATTTGTGACATGGCTTAATTGCCTCCCATGGATTCATTATCTCTGGTAGTTGTACCGAGCATTAATAGGTTAATATTTGGGTGCAACTGCAACTGTGTTTCCAAAAATTGGTATTAGAGCCTAGGTTATAGTTTTGAATCCCTCACTTGCACTAGGGGGATTGTTGGAATGTGTCACCCTTCATCCCATCGGTTGTTCAACATCAATGCTCAAGATTTGCTACATGGCTTAATCACCTCCCATGGATTCATTAACTGTGGCAGTTGTATCGGGCATTAACTACTCAATCTTTTGGTGCAATGACAACTGTGTTTCCAATAATATTCCCATCACATCTATTTGATCCCATCTTTTCTTCTTCATTGCAATTGTGACTCTGCCATAGCCACACTATATTTATATTAATAGAAGTATCTTGTTAGTAGCATTTAGAGAACACTATTAATGCATATACTCTTCAAGTTGATGGTACAATAGTAAGTGCAACTAAAACCCTGAAAAATTAATAAAAATTTAGGTTAGGATGTGATGTTTATTGGAATTTTTTTCTAAGTGATTATAATGAAATATCTTGTCATAATTTATTAGATTCCATTTGGTGTTAAGAAATATATAAGAGTATTGAGCACAAAGTAGTTACAAACACAGTTGTACATCATATCTATATTCCCATGTTTTATGGTCCAAGTAGGGAAACAAAGGTGGGTCTTGTTCCTAAACTCATAAATGAGTTGCATCCCTATTAATTGAACTGACAAAAATAGGGGGTGCTCCACCTTTTAGGAGATGGAACATAGAAAAGGGAGTATGTCCTCCTATTTCACTCTTAGTTCATTCAAGGAAACCCTAGAGATCTCAACCTAATGATCCAATTATGAAAAGAGATTATTACAAGATCTCCTTTGGTGTGATTAAATAGGGGGTTCACCACTAAGAAAATTCTTAGAAAGAAGGAAATGAATTCAATATACAAATCTAGCTATATGATCTAGGAAATGAAAGTTAAAATTAGAATAAGAAATAGTGAGATAGAGAGAAGTACTTGAAAGGTTGGAGATGACTAAAAAAGATCAAAAAAACCTAAATTTTGTCATTGCAAATGTGTACAAGGAATCATGCGCTAGACTATGTGATTTAGTCCCAGTATAGGATTTTTGGCTAAATTTGGAATCTCCAACTGGTGAATCAGGATCTACAAAAAATTGTTAAAAAGTGGTATACTAGGACTCATACACCAAAGGTGGAAATTTAGTCCTAGTATTAGGGTTTGACTAAAACCTCTGTAATCCTCTAGTGATCTTATATAGCTTCTCTCTTCTCCAATCTCTGGTTCTAAAAATATGAATCATGATTTGTAGGTGATTTTCCATGAAGATGACAACTTTGACAACTTTCAAGTCAATCTTGCAACTTCATCTTCAAAGGATCTTCAAGTTCTAAATTACCTAGATCTGCAATCACACATGTAGAGGGAAATTTTTTTAATTTATTAGTGGATAGGGGTTTTCCTTGGTCAAACCCCATTTTGGTAATCAAACCTTGTAATGAAATCAAATAGAATGAAGGAATGTTGAATGCCAAACAATATGCAATGTTGCAATTCACCAATCCCTTGAAATAAAGGGTGCAATCTTGTGTGAAATGTATAGCATGAATGTGGATCTTGACTCTTGATTGAAGGCTTGAATGCTTTCTTGAATCATGAAAACCTACATCACAAATATTAGCTCAAAAACATACATGATGCATGATTACTTTGACATGATGCTTTAATCTTGAATGCTACTCCAAATGTTTGATAATAAAATATTGAATGCTCTTGGAATTAAACCAAATGATGAGATAATTAAATAAGGAAATGAAACATGAAATAATGAACATTAAACATGAACAATGATACCTTGAATAGTTTCTTGCAAATTAACAATTTAACATGAAATGGCCATGAAGGATGTAGATCTAGATCTTAAGATAAGTGTAAAACAATGCTTGACCTTGGATCTTGAATACAACATCACAATACTAGCTCAATAACATACTTGATGCTTGATAATCTTGACATGATGATGGATCTTGAATTGTTGCGACAATTAATGAAAAATTTGCCCCTAAATGCCTCATAAATGATCTTGAATGCTATCTTGATGATCTTGTAAAGTCTTCTAATGCTTAAATCTTGAGTACTTGATTTGATATCTTGAAGGCTTATTTAAAATATAGATTTGAGACCTCATATATATAGTAAATCCATCTAATATCACATTAATTGGATCCCACCAGTTGAAATTAAGCTTATTTGTTGATCTTGTTAGCATTTCAGTTGAAATAAGCCCTGGGATGCACAATATAGGGTCTTAGGGGCCTATTAATGATGATAGTAAGGTCATAAATGTAAGATGGCCCAAAATTCAATGTGAAAGTGTAAATAAATATAATTTACAACATTAAATTAAGGAAAAATTAAATCAATTTAGCTAAAAAGGATGCTAAATCCAATGTGAATGTGTAAAAAAAATTACAACACTAGATTAGGTCCACTTTGTTTACAAGCCTCCTAGATTTATTGTGAAAGTGTAAATAAATACACTTTACAACACTAAATTAAGAAAAAGTTAGGTTTATTTAGCTTTAAAAAGGCCCAAAACCTAATGTGGATGTGTAAAAATCATCACAACACTAGATCAAGGTGATATTAATTCCAATTTATCATTAATTATTCCCAAATCAATGAAGGGAAAGGCATACATTTTTCACTATTACATCTAGCCCCCACTTTAGTGAGAGGATGAGCTTGCTTCAAACTCACACTAAAGTAGACATTCAAGAGGGGTCCAAGCATACCGATTAGGACAAAGTAGGATAACAAAGATTGAAGGAGGTGGCCAAGCCCCTAGGGTCCAAGATCCTACATCAAACCAAGATAAGGACGAAAGGACACACACAAGGTGTATGATATGCAACATCAAGATATGTAAACATGCAATTTCAATAACTAAAAGAGAGAAATAAAAGAAGCAAAAACAAAGAGAGGTGGATCAAGCCTCGACCGTTTGTCCAACATGATGTGTATCAAATCTAAATTGTTTTTCCAAAGATGCATGCTCACTCTGAGGCAACGAAACTTCAGGCTATCCACCGGGTGAGTATCCAAAGGGTGGCTTAGTGAGAAAGTCATGCCTCTATATTGGCTTCTCATTGTATAATGAGAAATTCATGGCCACATTTTAGGCTTCTCATCATACATTAACCATACCAAAGCTATACCTCCTGATAACTTTGAAAATGAACCACATAATAATGATCTTCAAGCTTCATGAGACAAGAAAAACTTCGTATGCTTAGAGCTCATGAACAAACAATGAACTTTGAGCCTCATGAGGCAAGAAAAACTTTGTATGCTTGGAACTCATGAACAAATAGGGTGGTTCCAAAGGAAAGCAAAGTGTGTTATGAAAGTTAGCCATATAACTGATGTTGTAAATGCAAAATAGTGTAAGGAATGTTCAAAGGGATTTTTCTTAACTATTTGTGCAAGGTCTCCTCTTAGGGAACATCGTACTTAATGTCTCCAAGAGTGGGAAAATCAAATAAATATCACATTCTCAGAGCAATTCAAGCCTAATAACACCACCAAGAAAGGGATGCATCACAAGAAGAAATAAAATTGCATAGTGAAACATGAGTGTCAATGTATGCCCCCACTTTAAAGTGGTTGCTAACACCATTTCTATGAGAAATTTCTTTATATTAGAATAAGACATGAGAGATTACTTGGAGAGCCCTATACCAAGTCATATGTTTTCAATTTAAGCTATGTCATGAAAAGGGAAAGGGGTTGCCCCCAAAATGCATAAATTAGTACGTCACATGCAATCCAACTTAAGGCATGTCATCCACATCCAAAGCTTACTCTTATATATACATGAAAGGTGATAAACTAGCCAAAAGAGACAATGACAAGTGACATACGAGAACAAGGCTACCTAACCACTTGCCGCAACTTAGTGCAAGACAAGAGTGAACCAAATAGGATGAAAATAAGTATCAATTAGAGGAACTAGGTGCTTCAACACAAGGAAGAGCACCACAATCCCTAAGATGCTAATTTTTTTTATTTAAAGTCTTACATTCATTAATGACCATGAACTCTATGATATGCACAAAATGAATTTTTGTAGTAAAATTTCTTGTGTTATAAGGAGAGATATCATATCATCTTGGAGGAGTCTCAACAAGATACTCTCTTGATAAATTGAAGAATATATTCCTTTATTTTAAGAAAAAGATATCTTTTTCTTAGTACAAGATGCCATACTTACAAAAGACTCTTTAGATTGTGAGATTTTGTACTCTTCTTTAAAGGAAGGTGTAAAATATAATGAACTCAAATCATTAGTTTTTTGCATGATGAAATTGATGTTAAGCAAGGACTTCTTTGTTTCTTTCATTTCTTTCAAAGGACGAAAACCAAGACCACTAGTGACTATCAATTCGGGATGCACTAATGTTAAAGTTGTCTTAGATGAATATTTTTTAATAGTATTGATATTAAGTGAAGGCTTGTTTGTGTCTTTCGAGGGACAATAACAAGGACCACTATTCTTTTCTTGAGTGTGAGGCTCTATAGGGACATGATTACCTTGTTCTCTAGCACCACATCCTTTTCCACTATACCCAAGTTGTTTCATCAGTTCATAACCACTTCCATAAATATTTTTCATCTCTTTTGGATTTGGTGGTTGCTCATAATTAAGTTAATCAAAGTTTATTATGTAATTTGTTTCCCTTTGTTCTAAAGTGGTTGAGGTGGATGCTTTTGAAAGGTCTTCTGAATTTTATGTTGACATTACCACTTTTTCTTTTCCTTTTTCAAGGCCTTTGTTTATGATCTTGTATTCTCCCATGAATGTTGGCGTGAAATCCAAGGAATCCCAATCATCTTCTAATAGCTTCATCACTTCCTCAATATGTTTTTCTTTGTCTTTCTATTGCATAGGTTATGCTTGTGTAGTTGGTGTTAATGTTTTCAAAGGATTTCCCTTGCCTTTCTTAATTCTCAAACAATGGTTTGGTTCAGGGTCAGCTTCAAGTGTGTACACTTTTTTGTTGTAGATGTATTTCATTACATAATGAAGAGTAAAAGGTACCCCATTCATTGCATGAATCCATGGTCTTCCTAAAAGGAGATTATATGAAATATTGTGAGGCATATTATGGATCAATTTTTCTAATGTGGCATTTCCAACTGTAATAGGTAAAGTGATTACACCAAGTGGTTGTTTTCCTACATTGTCAAATCCCTTAATAGATAAAGAATCAGGTTGAATTTTTTTATTTGTCCATGCCAAGCCTGTCCAAAAGGGTCACATTACACATATTAAGGGAAAATCCATTATCAACAAGGGTTCACTTTATGCCACTTCCTTTGTATCAAATTATTACCATGAAAGCATCATTTTGTTTTTGCACTTCTAAAGAGGGGAGTTAACACTTTGCTGGAAAACAATGTCAGCATTTATTCCTTGAATCATGGATGCTATGTCATTTGGTTGCACATTAGTAGGGATAGGAACTTGTTGTAAGGAACTTTGAATCATGTTGAGTTAATGAGGGAAAGCTTGAATAAGGTCCCATAATGATATCTTAGTAGGAGTATTCTTTAGTTGTTTGACAAGATCATAGTCCTTTCCACAAGGAGGACCTAGTAAGATAGGGTTAGGTAGGATAGGATTAGGAAATGAGAGGGATGTTGAAGGTGTTTTTCTTGGTTGAAAATTATTTCTAGTGTTATATGTATGGACAATGGTATTATGAATCGGTTGCTATGAAACATTATTGTTAGGTGGGTAAAGGATAAGTTCGGATTTGTTTTGAGTTTGCAGTTGTTGTGAGGGTGGGTAAATAATTAGAGGATTCTTAGGATTTCCCATAGGGTACATAGGAGGTCCAATAGTCAAGGGGGGCCTAATGGACACTTGTACATTCATAACCTGAACAGTCTTGGTTTGATGTATAATTTCTAATAAAGGGAAATCTAGAATCACCTTTTTATCATCACCTAAGCAAGCCACATTACTATTGTTGTCATTTTATTGCACCATGATATCCTCCTTAGGAGGAGAGTTTTAAGGAGAACTACAAACCAAATGTTCTTGAAATTCAAGGATTGGTTCTTCCAAAATGACTTCATCGCAAATAGGGGAATGATCAATGGTTGAATTGTCTTGCTCAATAAGGGTTTCCCTAGGTGAAGAGGGAAAACTAAGATTCTCATGACTTTCATTTATCAAAGTATCTTCTTCACAACTTAGAGAGATACTAGGAGAAGAACAAGTATGATTTTCATGAACATTTATGATTTCATTCCTTTGTTCCGTAATTTCTTCCAAAATAGGATAGGTAGGAGAAGGATCATAAAGAGGGTTGTTATAGACTTTAAAGCTTTGATCATGTAACACCAACATATCCTCGTCATTTACAATCTCATTCTCTTTCACTAAATCATTTTCACAAGCAAAGGGAGAATGGAAATTAGGTAAGTTGATGTTTAGAAATGTGTCTATGATGTCATTCTCTTGTGTTATAGTATCTTCCATTGTAGGAGAGTTTATAGAAGAGGATATTTCAACAATGTCATGATTCTTAATGAGTGCATCTTCTAACACCGAAATACCTTATCACATGTAGGAGAGGTATTAGGAGAAGAGAAACTATGACATTAGGATTTTCTATATTTTCATCTTCTTCTATCACAACATTACCATAAATAGGAGAGACAAGAGGGGTGTAGGTTTAAGGCAAGCATCACCATTTTCACTCTCTTGCACTAAGAGACTCTCATAACTAGGGAATATATTGAATGAATGACTAACATGCTTATTAACAAAAATTTTCTTTACAAACTTGGAAAAGGCTGAAACTAACATTTGTGAACAATAGTCTATGCAAACTCAAAATGCAATATAAATACCTAGTCTATGCAGATTTCCAACAAGGTAATTTACTAAAAATGAAATATTGTAAATGCAAATTTGGAATTAAGCAATGCATGAAATGGACTAATTGAAGATAGATTTAGTGAAATGCATGTAACAAAAACTCAACCAACTAAAACAAATAACTAATGGAAAAAAATAGAAGTGCAAAAACAAGGTTTTGAGTGTTGTAAAAGGTAGTTTTAGATGTGCACTAGGAATAAATCACCTAGAGGCCCATGTATGAGTCCTAGTGAGGGTTGTTTTCAAAATTTGTAGAGAATTTAAAGTGATTTTTTATGCCCCTTTATTTTTTGATCTGTAACTTAAGTGAAAATGTAGATTTTATATGATTTTCAATTATTTGAGATGCAAGAATGAAACCTATATGCACTTTCCCTCATGCAAGAATTAGAAACCCTAGAATGCCAATTAACTAATGAAATCCCTAATGTAATGTTAATGCAAGAAAGATCTAAGATAATAATGCAATTGAAATCAGAAAAATAAATTTTCTAGATGTAGGTTCACCAAAATGTAAGTTAGAAAAATTAGGGTCACTAGGGTTTAGGACCTCGGACAACAAACTTTCTATACTCCACATTTAATGAAGCCCTAGAGATCTCAATCCAATGAAGAAAGAGGGAAGAGATCTGAAAATAGGGCTATCCTAAGGTATGATTTATGATTATAAGAGGATTTCACCACAAAGCTAGGGCTTGGAAAAACTAATGAGATGTAAGATCTAATGTTCAAACCTAGTGATGCATGAAACTTGAATTAATGACCTAGAAATACATATAAATCATAATAGAAAGTTGTAAAATCAGAGGCATGCACTTGGAAATTTGTAGAGGCTTGAATGAAGTCTTGAAATTCTAGAAACACTGAATTTAATGTTGAGTGGGACTCATACACTAGTCTAGGTGATTTCGTCCTAGACTAGGTTTTCTGTGTCAAAACTAGAATCTGATAGTGCTGATTTTGAATCTCAAGAAACCCTAAAAATTGGATGTACTAGGACTTATATGCCCAAGGTGGTGTATCAATCCTAGTGTTATTTTTTTGAAGGTTAAGGTCTGGTTCTACTATCCAATCTCTTCTTTTTCTACCACATTTTGTTTTTGAATTTGAAACCTTGATTTTCAAACCTGTAAATGACCTTTTGTGAAGATAAAATCCTTGCAAATAAGGGGACAACTCCAACAACTTTCTCCAAGCTTGTAACCTAATCTCCAATGACCCTTCAAGCTCTAAGACACCTATATTTGCAATCACACATGTAAAGAGGAGAAAACCTTGTTGATTGTTAGTGAATAGGGGTTTTCCTTACTCAAACCTCTTTGAGGTAATTAAACCAAATGATGAGATAATGAAATAAGGACATGAAACATGAAACATGAACAATGATACCTTGAATAATGTCTTGTAAATCAACAATTTAACATGAAATTCCCATGAAGGATGTAGATCTAGATATTGAGATATAAGTGTAGAAAAATGCTTGACCTTAGATCTTGAATGCAACATCACAGCACTAGGTCAATAACATACTTGATGCTTGATAATCTTGACATGATGATGGATATTGAATCCCTATGACAATTGATGAAAACTCTACCCTTAAATTCCTTAGAAATGATCTTGAATGCTCTCTTGATGATCTTGTCAAGTCTTGGAATGCTTAACTCTTGAGTACTTAACTTGATATCATGAAGGCTTATCTAAAATAATGATTTTAGACCTCATTTATATAGGAAATCCATCTAATATCCCATTAATTGGATCCCATGGGCCGACATTCATGAAAATTAAACTTTCAACCCTTATTTTCCTACTCAAAACTCTAAAAATAGGTCAAATGGGACTCATATGCTATTTGTGGCCTATGGGCCTAGTTGGGACTCATATGCTTAAGGTGCCGTATGGGTCCCACAAGGCCTTTTAGAGAGAAAGTGTTGGGGAGTGAAGAAATTAAGTTTATTTGTTGATCTTGTTGGGATTTTAGTTGAAATAAGCCTCAAGATGCACAATATAGGGTCTTAGGGGCCTATTAATGACTATATTAAGGTCCTAAATGCAAGAGGGCCCAAAATTCAATGTGAAATTACAAAAAATAATAATTGACAACATTAAATTAAGGAAAAAATAGGTCAATTTAGCTAAAAAGGGCCCTAAATCCAATGTGAATGTGTAAAACATATTACACCAATAGACTAGGTCCACTTAGTTTACAAGCCTCCTAGATTTAATGTCAAGGTGTAAATAAATACACTTTACAACACTAAATTAAGGAAAATTTAGGTTTATTTAGCTTTAAAAGGGTTAGAAACCTAATGTGGATGTGTAAAACTCATCACAACACTAGATCAAGATGGTATTAAGTCTAATTTATCATTAATTATTCCCAAATCAAGCAAGGAAAAGGTGTACTTTTTCCTTTCTTACAATAATCAACTCTTGAATGCTCTTGTAAACTCTCTTGATAGCAAATTTTCTATAATGCTTGAATACTTGAAATATTAGGAGAAAATATGTGAAATAATCTTGTATTTATAATTGTTTATGCCAAATTTCTCAAAATTACAACACTACAAGCCGACATCAGATGTAGGAAAATAAAATCCTACCAAGAATTGAATTCAAAATAGGTCCAAGCTAAAGTGGGACTCATATGCTAGTTGGGGCATATGAGTCCCAATAGCCTAAGCTTGGGACACAAATTTCAAGAAATGCTAATTTCAATGTCATATTCAGGATCAAACCCTGAAACCTGGGTGATACCTAGATGCCCAAGCTGGCATATAAGTCCTAGATCACTAGATCTGGAACACATAACCCAAAAACATGAATTATGATTGGTCATTAGATAAATGTCAGTATTATCCTCATAAAGATGAATTATATAAGGCTTGTGGATGCAAAATAGAACAAAACAAGGCATAAAGAAGCCCAATTTTAGAAGGGAGGGCCCAAACGAGTGTGAAAGTGTAAAGGGATACATTTTTCTACACTACATCAATAAATAATAATAATTCAAATGTGAAGACTATATATGGAGTTCTCTTTTGGTAAACTTGATGGGAAGAAGAATATTGAATTTTTCAAAATCAAGTCATAACTTTCTCATCAATTTGAGTTCATTCAATGTTGAGCTAGGTTAATGGTTAAGACCTACAATAGCAAGGAGAAAGACCTACCTTCTATTTCATTAGTATATAGGAGTGAAGATGCACCTTAGGAGTATAACCCATGAGGATTTTTTATTTTGTTAGTATGTTATTAACAAATTAAATTCTTTGTGGTGGGGAAAACATGTGGAGGAAGAATGACTACCTCCATTATGAAGTGAAAGCACTAATTTATTATGATTCAATGCATGGAAGAGAAGCTTATCTTCGTCATGATGAAGAGGATAAAGATTAGGTACATCGATTTCATTAGATTTGATGGGACCGATGTCATTTTCTTTTTCAAGAAGAGTCTTCGGCACGCTTTCTAGATGTTTGATAAAATATGCTTAAACGGGACCCAGAGCAACTGTAGGGTATGGTATAACAGAGCTTTGAAGATGGGGGGAGAGAGAAAACATGTGGAGCTGAGCAGCTTTCAAGAGCATAGAAAGAATGCTAAAGCCTGGGAAAGAATTGAAAAGGGAGGTTTACTTCCTTTTTTGAAAAAGCTCCATGGTACTAACGAGGGGATGCTGGACTATTTTGCCAAAAATTGGAAAAATGGTGAGATTGTGTTGTTTGGTAGGAATGTTAAGCTAAATGAGGAAATAATCGGTGAGATTACTAGTCTTTCGACTGAGGGTGTGAAATTTTATCGGGACCGTCAGTTCTTTGATGAAGTGGTCATAAGATTTCCTGAAAAATACAAGGAGAAGGCTAAGTTGGTTAAGGTTGCCAATAGCTACTTTGATGTGGAGTCCATTAAATCAATCTAGAGGAAAGTTTTAAGAGTAATAATGGAGTATATCATGGTTGATGGGCACTTCACTAGGATGTATGGTTATCACTTTGCCATTTTCAACCATTTTCATCACAAGGTTCGTATTTCTTTTCCTTTTTACTTATTCTCTTCTTTGAAGAATTGCCTTGATGAAGTTGAAAGAAACCCTAGGCGGACTTCTATTATTCACCCTAGTCTTGTCAGGCTCATCTATGAGCATTATCAAAATTTACCTGCTTTACCTAAAATTGTTGATATTGGGGATTTGGATGATGAGGATATTGAAAGTAGTAGGGAGAACGACCCCCTGGCCCCTCCTGCTTGTGTCCCTATCTTGTTGGAATGCCCTTATGGATTTTGTTCTGCCTTCGTGTCCTAATCTACATCCTTTGCATGATTTCCCTATCCCGGGTTTTGCCTCACTGCCCTGTCTTAATCCCCAGTCGTCTTTTGGTTTCCCTACCCTGAGTTTGGTCTCTAGTTTTAAAGGTACCTCAGTTACAAAATTAGTCTTGTACTCTAGGAATTCTATAGAAATTCTTTCTGATAAACCTATTGTCAGTAAAGAGTCGACCCCTAGTGCCCCTACGTCTGGAATATTTGGGAATGCCCCTAATGATTCCCCTAATTAGGATGAAATTAATTCTGCCCTGAATAAGCTCAAGCCTAAGGATATTGTGAATGTGGCAAAAAAATGTACGAATGGCCTTTTCACTGTTCTCAAGTGGACCCAGAAGGAAGTCTGTGATTTGAAAGGCCGTAATAGAGATCTCAGCAACAGAGTCATGGATTTGGAGCAGAAGATTAGCTAGAGTCGTAATGAGAATGAGGGACAAGAAACCCCCTTACCAAGGAAAAGACAACATTCATAGGAGGAAAGATTGACCAGGCTTGAGTTCAATATGTCCATGATAGGCCAAAATATTAGGGCCACTGTGGTGAATAATCACAAAATTGCTAGGCATAACACCATTATCATCAATGCTATGGTGAAAAAGCTCAAAAAAATCAAAAGGGATCGCTGGTCGTGGATTTGGAGGTGGACAGAGGTTGCAACAGATCTGCTGTTGAAGGGATTTCGACTCGCACCCAGGCTAATATGAAAAGGAAGACCCCGATTTCTTCACATATGGTTCAAATCCTCAAGCAAGGGTTACACGATATGAAGGATGTTGAAAAGGAGGCCGAGGAGTTGATGAACACCTTGGAGTAGTGTGGTGGTGTTTGTTTCTAGCTTTTTGGCGGTCCTTTTTTTGGACCCCATTGTCTCTTTGTGCTGTTGTTTCCTTTTTGGGACAGTTGTCTGTTTGTTTGGACTTGTTTTACTCTATCTTTTGTTGTTTTAACTTTGTGGTTTCAGGTCCCTATAAAACCCATTTTTTCCTTTTCAAAAACAAATTAAATTATTTGTTCCAAGGACGTATATCTTGTAGGTATTATTCTAGGAACTCAGTCCTATGAGGTCCCATGAGAAGTTATTATTTATATGATGTTCAAAAGAAAAATCAAGTTCTCAGTCAATCCAACCTAAAGAATATGCCAAGAAATACATAAATTATTGTTAAAATGAACCAAATTTGGAAGACTAACAAAGGCACTTGAAGTTTAGTGATAGCATTTCACAAAAAAGGGAAATCTGGTGGCTTTGAATTTGTGTTGAATATGAACCCGGCTTTAAATATGTGGTAAATTTGAAATTAAATTTAAGTAAAGAGACATGCATACTTACAAATGATTTTTTATTTTGCAATATCTTGGAGTGATTGGAACATATTAATTTCAATGTTTATATGCAATTTGAATATGATCTTATGTTTTTCCTAAATTTAAAAACATATGCATTGAAGCAATACGTGGGGAAAAGGAAATAAATGTTGCACAGGACACAGATGCAATATATGGAGGATGAATATTGTGTAGGTGTGCATTGCTGAACAATATCTTTGTAAATATCTCATATAGATACTACCAAAATCTATTCATAATAAATGAAAACTAAATCTCCTACATTCTTCAACTATAAGATGAGATTTTTCCAATGTATTCAATTAATACTTTTAACCTTTTCAATAGATGAGTAACTTTTCAAGCAACTGATAAATTGCAAAGTTTTTTTTAATCTATAATTTATAATTTTATTAATACATAATGTAGACACTTAAAATATGCATTCATTTCAATTCACAATTTTTAATTGAATAACCTTTCTTTAATTAAATCTAACATTTCATCCTTAAATTAAATAAACTCACTTTATTTAATCTAAGCCTATCATTATCTCATTTGATTAAATAAATCAATTTTAATCACATCCTAACATTACATCTTTTATAAATCATCTCCTAAGTTCATCTCCTTCAAATTGATTAACCTTTATCTCAGATCACCCTTTTAATTAAATAAACCAAACTTTATTTAATTAAATCTCATATTCATATTCCTCCCTTTTGATTTAAATAAATCAAAGTATCTAAGTCAAATGGGTCAAAATCACCTAATCCCTCACTAAGTTTATCTAATCTCGATTAATCTAATCTTATCACCCATCATGTATCCTCTAGCTTTTCCCACTTGCACAAATAAAGCATTTTAATTCATTTATTAAAATCCTCATTTTCCCTCAACAAGACATATTTGGAGAATATTCCTGAAGTTTGAATTTGAAAACAAGTTGACTTGTCCCTTCCAACATGGCAATAAGTCCCCTCTTACATGTCCCCCACTTGGCATTTAAGTCTCTTTTTCTCCCTCCAACAAGCCAAATTTGAATTTGAAAAGGCCAACCAATCTCATTTATTGACACATTGACCAAAACTTGCACATCCTCCATCTACTCACAAGGTGACAAGTGGCTCTTTCTCATTGGCTAAATCTTTGTCCCACATTACTCTCTTTTGGGAACTCTTTCAACTTGAGATTCTATAAATAGAAGGTTTATTCTTCAACAATCCATCCACAATCTTCATGCAAAGTTACTCTCTTCAATTGAGAGCTAATTTTGTCCACTTCATATCATCTTCAACAATCTTCATCATTTGATCTTGTCAAGGGTTGGGTAAGGGTCACTTTGCACAAGTGACACCAATCCACTATGGAATAGGTATATATATCATGCTTCTTTTATGTTTTCAATTAGTTTGTTTTTTGAGGCATGATGTATTATTTCATAGGAGCATATGTAGATGTGCATAGCTTAAACTAACCCATTGCTAATGTGTGTTTGAGATTTGAGCTGTTTGAAGATTTATAGTGCACACACATAAGTTGTATTTTTATTATATATAACACTATGTCTTTTAAGAAGTTTATTATTACATAATTTATATTTTTATTAATATATACAATACTATTGTTATTTTTTAAAGTTCATGATTAATAATAATATAAATTTTGAGCCTCAGTATATCTTAGCTCATTCTCTTTGATACCTCTTCTAATAGAGGAAATTATGTACCTTTGTATTTTCTTTTCATGTTAATAAAAATTTTAGTGGCATTGCCACTTTTGTTTAAAAATATAATAATAATATAAATTTTATAAATATTTGATATAAAATTTTATAAGTTTAAAAATTAAACAATTCACATTCAAACATTGCAACATGTGTTTCACAAACCCACAATGTGCATTATGCCATGGGAAGATTTTCTGTGCTCTCTATGTAGTCTTCAAAACTAGGACTGTGATACTTATAATGGTCTGGTGAATGTTATTCTTATAAATATACTTCATAAGGTGGGAATCTGTGGGTCCAAGCCCTGGTGGAAGAACTGGAAGTGGTACCCAAACACCCCTTCTAGGAATTATAAGCCTAAGCCTGGTTATATGTGGCTTTCACTGCACTTTCCAATGATTGAAAGTTTGAACTAGAGCTGGCATCTTCAGTCCTCCACACATGTCTGGCAAAAAATATTCTTTGCCACTTGATTTACAAGTGTTGAATCTAAACTTGCCCACTTTGCTCGGTGTATTCTTTTCCAAGGCTTACATGTGGGGTCTCAGCTTGTTCACTTGGGGGTTCAGGACCCTAAGTGCTCTTTTTGTGTGAAAGCTGAATCTTTTAAGCATCTCTTTTAGTTATTTACCAGAGTTCAATAGTTTTGGAATTGGATTCATGACTTCTTTTGGCCTTTCAAATCGGAGCCCTTCTCCTAGCGTATGGTTTGACTGAGAGATTTGCCCAGACTTCCTATTAAATAAACCCAACTTTGGCACACTTTCAGGGTGGAAATCCTCTTCAATATCTGGAAAGATAAAAATTCCTACACATTTGCTCATAGCCAAATGGATAAAAATGTTTCTTTGTATTTGAAAGCTATTATTTGCTCTAATGTGCTTTTGCAGATTCAAGTTCAAGACAATAAATTTGCACTTGAGGTGTCTCACCTTCAACTGGTTCTAAAGCATTAGGGTAATGCCTCGTGTACTATGGCTTGAGTGCTTGCTTCACCCACTTTCTCCCACAATTGGTCACCCTCTCGAAGGCGGGGACAAAGTGGCTCTACTCACCCCCACTCTTAGCCTCCTCTTTGGCATGGCTCCTGCCCTCCTCAGTAGTCTTGTTCTCCTCCTCCGCGAGCTGGCCAAGGGTGGCCCTCTGGAGGAGTGGCAGGGAGCAGTGGTGGCAGTTCTGGGAAGCCTTCTGATAATTCTCTTGGTAGTGGCTTTGATTGGCTAGAGACTGGCAAATGTTTTCCAAGTCTGGCGCTTGCAATCTCGCTTCGACATGAAGAAACAAAAGATAAAGAAAAAAAAGCTGACAATGGTTGGGGTTCTCTTGATGTCACTCTAAACTCCGCTGATGTATGGGGGAAGAAAATGGATGACAAAGACCCTCTTGGCTCTGCTGATACTAATTTGGCCACTTAATGACCTTTTTCCTTTATGTTTGTAATCATGGACTTTTGGGCTAGGCCCATGTGACTGGTTTTTTTTGGGTTTTTGGGCGCTGCACATGTGTCTCTCAGGGTGTGCCTTCTTACCACCCACTTTTTTTTGTGAATATGTATTTTTATCTTTATAATTAATATAGATAATTTCTTATTCATAAAAAAAAAAACAATTCTAATTAATAAAGTATAATATTTATGTAAGTCAGAACGCGTAGCTCAATTGGCTTGAACTTTGGGTTTGCTCCTCGAGGTCTTGGGTTCGACTCCACTCTTGGGTTTACAAGGTGTTATGCAGTTGCAGGGTCCGTAGTAACACCCTTAGGGACTAGTCTCGCCTCCTTGCTCACCTCTAGGTGTCGTTGGGCGGGCGGTTGCCGAGATACTCCGCATATCAAAATATAATATATATATAAATATAATATTTATTTGTAAATAACAAATTGTATTTTAAAATAATAATATGTTTTTTTATCACGGCATTTCAATGTATATTTTAGGTGCGTGGGATATTTATGCAATTTTTTCAAGTACTTGCAACTAGTAAATATTGAGGTTTTAAAGGTCCTAAAATCTTCAGCTCGAGAGATTAATTGCAAATTTGGAAGCATAGACAAGAAATAGCAAGAAAATTTTAAAATGACCGAAACTATTTTCAGGCGTGAGACATAGTGAATTGAGTGAACCATGCCAACTCTATATAGCCTATCGGCTAGTGAGTTATACATGTAAACATTTTTTCCAATATTTTTTTTGTATTTATATTTATTTTCGAAAACTTTGTCGCAAGATTATTATTGCCACATGTGAGCTATTTCCTCTCGACATTGACTTTTATAAAGCCACCTTATTTATTTGGTTCATTTCCTTCCTGCAACTAAATAAATAGATAATAATATATACTACTGGTTCTCGGGAAACAGAGAATTTAGCTACACACTGAGGGTGGATGGAATTTTAGGGTCCTTGTCATTCTCTTCTACTCCATCAGTTTCTCCAGAGATTTCTTCGAGTGATCTGCCATTTGTTTCAGGCACCAGAAACGTGAAAACAAAACCCAGAGCATTCGTAAAAGCGAGTATCGTGAGAGCCATCCTGAGGTGCCCCTGTCGAGGATCAGCAAGATAACCAGCCCCAAAAGCTCCAACGATGGCCCCTGCCTTTCCCATCGCAGCCGATATGCCGTGGCAGGTCGACCGAAATCTCGCAGGGAAAAGTTCGGCCGGGACAATGAATGTGGTGCTGTTGGGGCCGAAGTTAGCAAAGAAAAAGGTGAATGCATAGATGACAACGAAGCCAGTCCCGTGCTCTTTCAAATAATCATACTTGATACTGAGCACGAACATGAACAAGGACATGAAGAAGAAGCCGATGAGCTGAATTGCAAAGCGGCCTATGTGGTCGATCAGGAATACTGTGCACCAGTACCCCGGGATTATTGATACAATAGCAATTCTTACCTGCGCCCATGCGATCGTCTGCACTTCTTCTATGGCTCTCATGTCGGCGGAACGATGGATCCAGTGGACGGCGCTGAACATATCCTTTTGAAACAAGTTTTGGCTGTAGAAGGCGACGTCGAGGAGGAACCAGGTGGAGGTGGTGCCCAGGAGGTGTAGACCGTGGCGCCTAAAGAACTCAACCGAAAACAATCTGTATTCCGGCTCGTTCGACTGCATTTTCGTTGGACTTTCTTGGATGTCGACCTTGAGAACTTTCGACATGTCCACGGCCGCTTTGTTTGCGTTCTTGGCGACCAGGGCTGTGTAACGAGCGGTCTCCGGCATCTTCATTCGACTGCGCCGAACATCAGGATAATTCTCCATACATAGTCTGCTTTATGGACTGCTATGTAGTGTGGATTGTCCTTCTCATACTTTTTAAACGCAGCAGAGACGATGAGGGATACTAGGCCGCCCGTGAGGATGCCGAAGCCCTGCATGGCGAAGACGGCTGCGAGGAAGGCTCCTCTGGTCTTCTTGTTGGCGTACTCAGACATGATGGTGGCCAACAAGGGATAATCTCCGCCGATGCCGAAGCCCAGCCAGAATCTGAAGAAACACAGCGTGGCCATCACGCCTTCCGGGGAACTGCCGAAGGAGAGACCTTGAGCGATGGAGCAGACCACCATGATCATTAGCGTCATCCCGTACACTTTCTTTCGTCCTAGTTTGTCGCCCATATACCCGAAGAAGAGCTGCCCCGCTAAAGTTCCCAACAAGGCCACCCCTGTGACTGCAGACAATACATTCCTGGGCAAGATGCCGGGTTTCAAGCCTTCTGGGTAATAAATTCGTCCCAGCAGTTTGGTCACAGTCGTAATGCAGAAGAGATCGTAGGCGTCAGTGAAGAAGCCCATCCCGGCAATTACAATGGCCGTGAAATGGTACCATTGTGTTTTGGCCGCGTCCAGAGCCGTCAGCACGTCCAGCTGCTTCTTCGCCATGGTTGGAAATCCACTTACCTGCAAACCAAAAAAAAAAAAGCCGTCACAAAGAAGAAAACAAACAAAATAAGATAGATGATCTCCCTGCAACTGTATAACAATTGGATGGGATTCGTCTATCTATTAGCACAGATTGACATACCCCTCAAAAGTTACAGAGCAAAATATTTGCTTGCAGAAATCGATCTATTCATTGAGTTATATAAAGACTTTTTGGTCTTTTAGAATATACTTCAACGATTGATGTCGATACCATGTCCTCTTCATTGGGTTTCTTGGTTTTACCGCCAAAATTAAACGCATTGAGCAAAACATGCTTGCATATACTTTATGCTCTTCGTTTGAGACGTAGCCCATTAGACTTTTCTTTGTTTTCTCAGACATTTAAGTGAGACCATTCCACTTTGGCATTGTCTTCTGAGTCATTCTTTATATATTAAGATACAAACACAATTATAAGATTTTAATGGAATTGTTTCTATGGACATATACACAGTCTGAATTAAGATTTTTTTCTCATTTTGTTTTATTATTCTCTTTCAATCCAATCACCCTGTACTGGTATCCAAAGAAATTATTCTAATTACAGGCCCAACCACCACTAACGAGGTTTGAAAGAACCCATTTGAAGTTGAAATATTAACTTATTTAGCCAACGTTCCACAATTATTTCTAATTTTGAAACACACAATCTATTCTTTTTAAATTTAAATATTGTGTGATCTTATATGTTTCTAAAAATAGAATTACACTTATGTAGAGTAAATCAACAATTTAATAAAAAAATAATACTATTGAAAAATTAATGTAAATATATTGTTTTAAGTATTATAAATAATTTGTCATTTTATATGAAATCTTATGATGTTTGAATAAATGTTTTGGAATTAGTTAAGCTTTTCTCTTTATTTAGAGTCATTTTCGCAACTATGAGGTCAATCATGCATTCATGAATATGACATAGGGAAATGTGAAATGATCTAGGTGTGTGGATTTAGTCTTTGTAAATCTTAGAATATATGTTTTCAATCTATTATAATTTTGGGTCTAGCAAAATTCATCGTCAGCAATTCACTGCTAGAATACTCACCGCCAACAATTTATCGCTGAAAAACTCACCACCATGACAAATTTACCTCAAGGAAAATTCACCACCAACAATTCATCACTGCAAAAAATTCATTGCATATACAATTAGAAATTTTGATTTATGATAAATAAAAATGAAAATATTTTTCAATATATTTTATTTTATTCTAATAAACCAATTATACAACAATATCATTCATCTATAATCAAATATACATATGACAACTATATAATATACTAGTTGCTAAAAAAATATTCAAAGTCTTGGAAATATATATTAAAAAATGTTATGTGATTAATTTTCTATGGCGGTGAATTGTTGGTGGTGAATTTTCCTTGAGATGAATTTGTTATGACAGTGAATTTTCCTGAAGCCTATAATTTTTTGTGTTTGTCTTGACATAAGAACTTGGTCAAGTTGAGTTAAGAGTTTGCACATGATAGAGATAATTATTTCCTTTTATAAAATCTCACAAGGATAGTAAGTCAACAACTTACACAATAATTGAATATAGCATGCAAACATGTAGTGCATACTCTAGATAATTATGTATTTAAAAATGTAGTTGTAAATGTCACACAAATTTCAACTAGGATGGTTAAGATTGACTTTAAATTTAAATTTGAAAATTAAAAGCATAGTATTTGTTACTACAATTATGCATCTGACCTTCATCATTTATGTAATCATGGATGTAATTGAGGCTAGGAGATGCATGAATCTAAAGATTAGTATCAATGCTTAGGAGTGATTTTTTATGGTGACATGCAAAAGATTGGGTCTTATGTCAACTAGCAATAAATATTATGAAACTTGTATTATTGTCATTTCTTAAAAGATAACTAATGTGAGTCCAAAAAGGACATTTTTGTTTGTTTGTTGTGCTCTTCTCACCATCACATTTTACTCTCATTATGACTTGCATGCGAACTACCATGAGGATGCATGCCAAAATAAAATCATGCACCTAAATTTTATTTTATTTTACTCTTTAAAATTAAATGAATAAGAATGTAGATATTTCTTATTTGACAATGCTCTATTGGAATGAGTGCTCAACCTTAAAAAACTTATATAACTAAAAACTCAATGAGTAGCATCACATGCATTTGAAATGATAATATGGTGTCCACAATTAAAACAAGAGTTGCAAAGCAACGAAGTTCCTACCAAAGTCTGGCAGAACAATTTTGGCAATGATCTAGTCAATGAATCATAAGCAGGTCTTTGTATAACTGGAGACTTGCACTTTGCTATTGTATTTTCAGGAGGAGGAGGGGTAAAAACAAAGTTTTCAAGAACCACATTGAGTACAGTAGCCAATCCAACTAATTTTTGTTATTGTCTTACCCCTTTTGGATTTGCAAATCTGTTATGTTGCTAGTTATTTTGGAGCCAATGCATCTGAATCTGTTGTTGGGATGGGAAATTGTAGTCCTCTAAATCTGGTGTTGGGATACTTAACTCTTTAACTAGTTCTTCAGTTTTCCTACAAAGGCTGAGAAATATTAGTATTGCTTAAAGGCATAGTTCTACAAAATTCAAAATATTACTAATGATTTCACCTCCTTGTTTCATTAACAAAAACTATAAGATTACTAATGATTTCACATCCTTGTTTCATTGACAACAACTATGGTTTTGTTAAATTAACAACTATAAGATTACTAATGATTTCACCTCCTTGTTTCATTAGCATCAACTATGGTTGATTGTATTCTTGTTGAATGTTGGGTAGCACAATCAAGCATATCCACCTTTATAGTGCTTTTCCTTTTACCCTCCTTTTTCATTAGGAGTACTAACAGTTTAAGAGGAAGGATAAAAAATTAGTTGTAGCCTATGTTATGGATTAAAGGAGAAAACAAAAGTTGAACATAATTATCTCTATACATCAAAATCACATATTAGTATATAACAAAATCTTACTCAAATTAATTTTTGTAGCATCTTCAACAGCATAATATAACATGCAGCTTGCATAATCTATAATTCAACACTATGCTCCATTGTAGGTCAATGTGTTAAGCAATAAATTGAAAACTTCTAATGTCTGCCATGAATATGAAAACCATCACAACACAACACAAAACCCTTGAAATTTTATCTTTGTAAAACACAAAATATAAACCATAGGCATAGCTATGATAAAAACTATCTACTCATATAATTATCTGACCACTTTGGATTGCTAATTTCCCACTGCCAAGTGGGAATGTTCCTTTTATACTTTTGATCACTCAGTTCAATACAGTCAGATCTGCAGTTTAGTATCTACTGAAGTATGCAAGCACGCCCCTTTTTTGCTGCAATATGAATGAGTGTCATTCCCTTCACATTGAACTTATAATAGGAAGAAGAATTTGCTTCTAGCAGCTCTTGCACCATTTCCACATGTTCATCTTCCCTAGCTATTGCTAAGTGCAATGGAGTGCTCTCGAATTTGTCTAATGATTTAGCCGATTTCGGTAGCCCCGGTAGCAAATAAGTTGTGATATCTGCAAGAAATGAAAAAGAAAGATAGAGAAAAGTTGCTGAAATAAATGAAACTAGAGTTATATTAGATTCTTAGAAATATGAAAGATAGGTATATATAATTAAAGATTAAATCAAGAGAGGAATTTGAAGATTTATGGCAGCTTTAAAGCTTTACCTGTAGGGAATGGCATCGCCAACACGTAAGTGGGGTTACAAGACTTGGCTATAGGCACTACATCACTTTTCCATAGCATAAACAATCTACTCAAGCTAGAAAGAATTGAGAGCTACATTGAGCCTAACCTCAAAACTATCATCAACAACATCAAAAAAAATTTATGCTCGAGATAAGTGAATTAGAGGCTGAGATTTAGACTCAGCACAATGTGGAAGCAATGATTAGTAACCAAAGAAAACTATTGTATTTTAAATAACTGAACTGATAATGAGCCTAATGGCACAAGATGAGGCTATGTGTAATGATTAGTAGTCTAGACTCTATCTTGATAAGTTTACATTGGTCTAACAAATCATCTTGTGAGATTGCTCAAAGAGTGTGTTGCTTTTTGCTTGCAAAAGGTTATCTAGACTACAAAGACCTACTTTGGTACTAATGGTGGAATGGTGAAAACCTGAAAATGTCTGAGGATGAAGAATATGCAAGTTTTTATCTTGCTATATATAAACATTTCTCTCAACTTATAGTTGGTTGTGTAGGTTCTAATGGTGTCATAACTTCTATACTCTGGTTCATCCAACACTATGAATAACATTTTTTTAGGAAAAAGGTTATGGTTTTTGATGAATGTTTGTTAATTATACAGTATTCTATTTGACTATTACTATAATTTATGCTCTTTCTTTTTTCAATTTATTTGTGTCATGTTCATCTAGTTAAAAAACCACATAAAAGTTCAAATATTGTTCCATAATATGTTTTTATAATAATCTTTTGAGGGTGAGGCTAGACTTTGAACTTTAAACATTATGAGATTTTTTTGAATAGATGTTGCTTTCCAACAAGTTTGTTGTGTACCAAAAAAATCAAAAGAGAAATACACAAGATCTATAAAGGATACAAATGAATGAGGCTAGAATTCAGAGATATATAGATGACGAAAAGAAACTAATAAAATGCAAGGATTCTTATACTATAGTCAAGAAACATACATGTCTAAGGTATAGATTTTTTAGTTTTTATATCAAAATGGTATATGAGTAGGATCTATCAATTTTTTTCACTGTATAGGTAACAAAACAGTTTCAAAATTTAAAACATTGTAGGTGATAAGATTTAGGTAATACCCATTTATTTTTCTTAGAACATTGATTTATGTGAAGGCTTCGTGAAAGAAAATTTAATATTCCATGTTACAAGTACACAACATAGTAGCCAGGGTCGGCATGTTCTTGTGATCTATCAATAGTCACATGGGGCAGGCAGGCTAGCTAGGGTTAAATGATATCACACACACATAAAAATTTGAAGTAGGGGCCATTGACTACTTAAAGGAATGAATAGTAGTCATAGATTTGAATTGAAAATTGATATCCACCCTAATAGAGTGGCTTTAGAGAAATAGAGCAATATTTTGAGAAACAAAGCATGAGTTTGAGAAACATCAGCTAAATGAGTTGTCTTTCATTTGAAGAATAACAAGCACTCAAAAAAGGGCTTTGGTGTATTTGCAGACTCGGGCCAGAAGGTTTTTTGCAACTTGTGACATTGGGGACTACAACTTCTTAAGGAGGGATAACTATATACGAAGATCTAGCACTTTGATCATGTTACTATCTAAGGGTGGTGTGTCACACCATATGTTATTTGCACCACAAGCCTCAGGTTCTTTCCCAAACACATTCATACATACACAAAGTCTTAATTCCACTTATTCCATGTCACACATTACTAACAATGTCATCTTTGTTTTGTGCAGCTACTAGGTAGAGTTTTGAGAAAATAAGAAATAGATGAGACAACCATCAAAAGGTTACCAGCTTAATTTCTTGTAATTACCTTGACATACCTTTATTTTCCACACTTGTATTTAATCATAGAGATTCTTTGAAAAATCATAATGGGAATAAGCACAAATGTGTAGAATCATAGGCATAAACACCTTCTAGCATACGTCTAACCTCTCAAATCTCTCTACAGAACTCTGTAAAATACAACTTTGCAAATGCAGTTCTATTATGGTGTTATATTGTTCTTGTATTATCTTTGCCTAAGCACTCTGAATATTTTTCTTTGCACTCTAACTTTTTTTCACTTTCCTACTTTGATAATCCATTTAAATCCATTTGAGTGTGTTCTCCACTGGGTACCCCTGGCCCTCAAATCAATCATTGAAAATGGTAGAAACTAACAGGCAAGGGATCATCCTATTTCCTAATCATGCAAGTGGAAAAAGCTAATAGTATTACCAATAGGGTTAGCTATACCCACTTGGATGTTATCTCAAAGATGTGAGGTGCCCAAAGATGTGCTTTTGGACTTGGGACAAGTTGGGGGTATAGAATTACTTCTATAGTTCTTAATTAAGTACAGTTCGAGGCCTGGTAGGTTCATCAATTTTAGATCTCTTAGTTCCAATCTATGTTTCACCCATTTAGGGGATGAAAAATGAGGGGATGTAGAAGGGGATGGATGGAAGCACACTGAAATTGGAGGAAAAGGGAATGGCAAGAGGATGTTGGTACCAAAACTAAAACTATATAAATATGTAAGGAATAAAAAATAGAAAATGTATAAACAAGAATACTACAAGTTAAGTCGATAGAAGATTCATAAATATAAATATAGCAAATTCTGGAGTTATCTTTGATTTAATCGGTAATAATAGCAGCAATAGTGAGAAAATGAAAAAAAAAAAGATACAGTCATGCAACATCAAGGAGTCATGCATCAATACAGAAGTTATAAATTTATAAACTGAATAAATAAAAGTCTTGAATATCGATTCTTGTAGAGATACTAGTATTAATGTCACATTACAAAAGCATGCAAAAATGATAAAAGGAAACAATATATCAATTTTTCTAATTTCTTTTCTATTTTTATGCTTTAGGCTAAAAAGTTGTTTCTTCCTATGCAAGTAATAGTTTTTATAAAACAAATTGGGGGATGTAGTGGTGATAGTTCCTAAATAGTCCTCTTCAAAGGGGTTGGTCCAGAAAATATCCCAATTGCATCCCTATTTCCATTAGAATGTCTCTATCCCAATTTCATCCCTATTTCCATTAGAATGTCTCCCTTAGGAGTCTGATGGGCATGAATTTTTCTTAGTGGAACTAGCACCCCCGGGTGTCTTTTATTGTTATTCCTTTTTATCTATTTGTGCTGTAAGAGGAAAAATGCACCTGCACCTTAAGTTATCTTTATGTTGAGCATGTATATTGTATCTAAATTGAAGTACTCATAAAGCTTAATATAGGTAACAAATTGATCATCTAGGAACATATTTTCATTTGTACCAACTGCAGCCAGATTAAAGATGCTCATGCCAACTAAACTATATAGGAGCTTCATATTGAGAGATGCATAATTACATCCAATTGAAATCATTATACTTTGTTTTTCACTATAAAGATGATAGGATTTACAAATTAGTGCAGAAGCGATGTTTGTTCACTCGTCTGTAATGGTCATCCTAAAAGACAACATTTTATAGAATCAGATGGATAGAGAAAACATAATTACATATGTCTTTGTATGCTTTCATGAACTGTTGTGAGCTGCTACATTGATTTCTCTCCTTGGAATGTGCTAGCAGGTTCCTCAAAGTGGAACTAATTTATATTTCTGGTACTATATGTTGTAATTCTGAATTATAACTCTTATTCCACCTACATTAATTTATTGACAATGGTGGATATGAAACAATATAGCTTTGTCTATGAAAACTATCATTCTCATACACGGCAGTTGTGCACTATAAATTAGTTTTTAGGTTTAGACTAATCCATGGTAGTAACTTCTATATATGGTGCAAGTGAATTGTTGTCCCTTATAATGCTTTGAACTACCCGATTATGTCATTCCCTAAATCACTTCTAGATAATTTGGTAGAATGTCAATGAATATAATTTTCTTGAATGTGACAGGAGGAAACACTTCAACATGTGGGTTTTCTACAACCTTGAATATCTTATCACTTCCATTGACATCCAAAATATCTACTAGGAAAACTGTATGTTGTGTGTGTGACATGTCCTAACTTCTTATTGGTGTTTCAGTCCTGGAAATGTTGTCTCATGCAAGAAAAATGGCCTCATGCTAGAAAAAAAATAGTAAAAATTTCATGTTACATTGCCTTCTGTATGATATGTATATGTCAATAATAATCTCATTCTCATATCGACACGACCATTGCACCTCATAATGGTGCAAGAGCTAGGATAATTGTTATTACTAAGAGAAGCTTGGAGTCTCAGATCATAATATGCTCAGGAAGGTGACACCCACATGAATAGTCCAAAGAAATCAATAATAAACCCCTCCAATTATTGAATCATTCTTTTCTATCCCAGTTTTAAATAGAGAGAGAAGTCCCATTCCCGCTATGGTTAACATATAGTGTATTCAAAGGGAAAACAAACCCAACCCCAATTCAGAAAAAAGGGCAAAGGCCCATTAGTTTTAATTACCATAGTTGGAAACATATTGAAATTGACAAAAAATGAAGCAAGGGAAACAAGGTCGACATAATTAAAGTAAGCCACAAATAAAACACAAATGCATACCTATTCATCCATGTAAGGGAAAAGTTGTTCGAGGTGAGATAGCAGATGAATGTGGGTATCATTGTGGTATTGTGGTAGGCAAGTTCAACAATAGTAATTTCTATTTCTGTGTCTATCTGTACGGAGGGAAGCAACATTGGAGGAGGAGTCTTATAAACATGCGGATTGGTGAATTACCACTAGAGGAGTAGCGGGGCGTCTTCAAGAAACTGAATAACAAAACCCCAAGACATAAAGATAACAAAATATTGAATTAAGTACCCAAAGTTAAATTGTCTACTACAATTTGAAATAAAATTCCATACCGTAATAGGCCCAAATTGTTGCTATTGTATCTTGCAAGTAACAGTTTTAAAATTTAGGGCTATTCAGCTCCGTAACCTGCAAGATAATAGAGATTACAAGCCACCAAAAGAAATTTCTTTGTTGGTGATAACTTGAAAAACCAAAAGATAAAGATTTTTTTAATTTATTGGGATTGAATTGCAAAAGAAATTAGGTAAGTGATTCAGAAAAATTACTAACCTTAACCCTATTTTTTGACTAAAGAAATGAGATTTTAGTTGCAATTTCTTTGTTGGGATATCTTTAATTTTTTGCATTGCAAATGACTTCAAAGATCCAAAAGTAAACATATAATGAAGACCTGCAAATCGACAATAAATGGTAGAGAATTAAAACAATCAAGCATAAAGACATGTCCAGGTAAAACAAAAAATAGAAAAGGATACCTACGCTAATCCTTCCAAACGTCACTGCCTAAAATTGCCAACATTGTTGCAAGAATGATTTCCACGTCTCCAACCTTCTGACAATCTACAAGAGGAGCCTCGGTTTTTCGTGCTCTCTCTTGTCTCGTAACAAATGCAAAGCCTCTAACAATGTACAGAGCCATTTCTCACTCCAATCACAAAGCGCCAAAAATCTTGCAAGTAATATTTTGCATAAAAAATATGCAGGTTAGCTAAAGAAATACTAAACCAAAAGAAAATTTAGAATTAATTTTGAATGTTGATTGGCTATTCGAGGAAAGATCACTAGTTAAGTATTGAAGCTTCCACTATAGTTCCATGGCAAGACCTAATAAAAAAAGAATAAGAAATGGTTTGAGAGATATTTTATTTGTGTTGGAACAAGGATATTGCCTAGGCCAACAAGCCAATGGACACTCCCTTGAGATAGAGAAAGTTATTTGGTACCATTTAAAAATATAATTTGATCATTTTTTATTCATCTCAACAATTGTAGAGAAAAATAATGTTAGTCACGATATATACACCCTTCCAATTGGTTCCATGTAAAGAATGTGATTAAGTTTGATGAAAGTAGAAACATATATAGATGCAACAAAAAGTCCCCTCTACTCCCTACGGCAAAGCCTACTCCCGTGGCAAGGTTAGTTTAGTAACTGCCTGCAGGGAAGGTGAAACTTGTCCAAAAGTTGGGTCAACTCCTTGTGAATTGCCAATAATTTCCTCAAACGCACGTAGAGAGGAGATACTAGCAGGAAAGATAGGAGGAGGAGCAACAAGTCGATGCTGATCAAAATTGGACTCTGCCACGCCATCATGTACAAACCAGGGAGTGTGTCTCAAACCCAAGGTAGAAGAAAAAGATGTCCCTTGCCTTGTGTGTTGCATCGAATGTTCCTCTTGTGTGGAAGACTGCCGCAGAGCATCCCCTTTGTTTTGCGAAGATAATGGGGATGAGAACATAGAAAAGGATGAAACCGGGGGTGATAAAATAGAGGTGGGAGAAACAGCGGTAGGAGGAGGAATTGGAAGGAATGGCCCTAGTGACATGTTATTATCTTCAAATACTGATAAAGGTACATACTCTTTAGTGCCAGACACCTAAGCTTGTGCCACTGGAAATAATTTCTCATTAAAAGTAACATCTCTACTACAAATAATTTTCTTTATCAACTCTCCATAGTTTGAACCCAAACTGATCTTCACCATACCCAACAAAGATGCACTTCTATGATTTGGGGTTCAACTTGGTCCTCTTCTCCTTAAGGATGTGTATGAAAGCTTCACATCCAAAAACTCGAAGATGTGAATATGAGATTTTTTTTCCAAACCATTTCTCCTCTAGAATATCAAAAGCCAAACCGGATGAAGGGCTCTAGTTGATTAAATACACTATTGTATTACAAGCCTTAGCCCAAAGTTCTTTACCTAAGCCAGCATTAGAGAGCATACATCGAGCTCTCTCAAGAATTGATTGAGCCTCTTAACTGCCTCATTCTCTTAAGGAGTAAAGGGAACAATTCCCTTTGAATACCATTATCTTGCACAAAAACTATCAAACTCCGAGGAACAAAACTCTCCTCCATTATCCATTTGTAAACATTTGATTTTGTGCCCACTCTAATTTGCAACAAGGGTTTTGCTTTGAATTTAGAAAACACTTCTAATTTTCTAGAAAGCATATAAGTCCACACTCTTCTTGTACAACCATCAAGGAAAGTAACAAAGTAGTTTGTACCTCCCAAAGAGGTTACCTCTGTAGGTCCAAAGACGTCTGAATATACCAACTCCAAAGGTGCATTCTTCTTCTTATGAGCACTTTTCAAGAAGCTAACCCGCTTTTGTTTTCCATAAAGACAATGTTTGCAAAACTCCAAATCAACTGATTTTAGACCCTGTAGTTGGTCCCTTTTGAGCATAACTTCAAGTCCTTTGCAGCTCATGTGATCGATCCTTCAATGCCAAAGTTCTGTTTCACTGTCCATAATAATCATAGTAGCTCCCGCTTCATCATGGTTCTCAAAAATATATAGATTGCCAACTTTATTTCCCTTTGCCATGACCAAAGATCCCTAGGTTACTTTCCAAGTATATGAAGAAAATAAAACATTGCAAGCTTGAGTGTAGAGGTGACTTATGGATATCTAATTCCTCGAGTTTAGGAACATGTCAGACATCTTTGAACAACCACGTGCTTCCACCTTGCAACTATAGCAAAACATCACCTTTCCCAATTATTTCACAAGCTTTATTGTCACCAAAAAACACTCTTCCAAACTGACCTTCTTGGTAATTTGTGAAAGCCTCCTTACATGAAGTAGCATGAAAAGAGGCTTTGGAATGGAGCACACAAGAATCTAAAGTGGTGTCAATTGTTGACAACACTAAAACGCTATCATCCTTGTCATAAACCGTATTGGCTTTGCTATCCTTAACCTTCTCTTGTGCCTTTTTGTAAGACCAACAATTCCTTTTAGTGTGGCTAGCTTTCCCACAAAATCAGCAGTCACCATTACGGTCTTTGGACTTCGAACATTTTGCAGATTTAGACCTTCTTTTGCTCCTATCTTTGCCTCTCTCTTGAGGCCTCCCCCTATTCACCATAGTCAAGGTAGCATCGGAAGAGGTTTCTTGGTTTTTCTGCCTCATATCTGCACTGAGAAGAGTTGCTGCAACATCATCAAATTTTAATTTGCTCTTGCCAAACACCGAAGTGCTAATAGTCATCACCACTCTGTCCCAGCTGTTTTGTAAAGAACACAACAGTAGGACAGTCTTGTTTTCATCATCTTGAGTCATACTCACCAAAGTTGCTTGGGTGATTAGGGTATTAAATTCATTGAGGTGATTTGCCATGATCCCTCCTTCCTTCATCTTCAAACTGTAAAACTTTTTCATGATAAAAACTTTGTTTGCAGCCAATTCCATTTCATACATGGCTGAAATTTTATCCCATAGCTCCTTTGTAGTCTTCTCAGCTGAGATGTTGAAAAGAACGTTGCTTGACAACGAAAGAAAAATCATAGCTCTTGCTTTCTTGTCTAACTTCTCCCACTCTTCATCAAGCATCGAACTTGATTTCTTTGATTTTCCTTCCAAAGCGAGTGAAAGATCTTGATTTATAAGCAGTGACTTCATCTGCACTTTCCACAGTCCGAAATTCTGCCCCATGAATTTCTTTATTTTCACTTCCTCCATTATTCAGGAAATTCTTCTCAGATTTGCTATCAGCTTCACCCGAGCTCTGATACCAATTATAAAAGGAAGAAGTGCAGAAACGAAGAATGCAGAAATTAATATCAAGAATGAATAACAGAATAGATACTAGACACAGATTTTATTGCGGTTCACCTTATAGGCTACACACACGTATGGAAAGGACACCAAGGAATTGGAATGTCAAAGGGACAAAGGATGGAGGGAAAAAAAAAAAAGGAGTCCGTTGGACTTCACCTCCTAACAGTGCCCCTATCGAGGATCAGCAAGATAACCAGCCCTGCATGGCGAAGACCGTTGCGAGGAAGGGGCTGGCTTAACTGGCACACTCTAAGCATTCGACTGCTTAGGTGGCCGAGTCATGTGCCGTTTTACTTTGTACTTTTCTTGTTTCCGTGGACCGATTTTAAATTCCCTGTTGCCGTCACGTTTCTGTTGGCATCCACCATTTTTTTGTTTCTGTTGGCATCTACCATTTCTCTGTTTCTGTTGGCATATATCGTGGGAGCTATAAGTGTTGCAGAATCGGCCATAGTGTCTCGAAGATTTCTTCGGCAACTACGGAAGCGATCATGCTTTGCATTATATATAGAAACAAGGGTTAGTATACTCTCTGTAGAATCTCTGCCATGCAAAAGTGATATCCTCAATGTTGGTCTACTGCTCAAAAGAGAAACCATGGTTTGATGCAAAGGGTTTTTAATCCCACATGCGCTGGGGGGGAAGAAACAATGGAGAAAAGGATTATAACAGGCACGTTAAGCTTCCTATTGTCACGTAGAGAAAATGGAGAACTATATTTGTAAGCTCCAAACTTAAATTAAACTGATGCTCCCATGTTTTCACTTTTCCTAGATGTATTTTTCAAATTCAAATTAAATGATTCATTTTGGCTTTATTTTTAATTTATTTTTTTAAAAAAAAAATTAATGTCTTATTTTAAGAATTTGAAAATTAAGTATAATAATTTTATTTTTCAAGATAAATAATAATTATTTTTAATTATTTTAAAAGTCCTTTTAATATAATTGTAAAGATGAAAAATGATTAATTTATATATATAATTATAAGGGTGAAAAGTGTATTATGATGATAATTTTATTTATTTATTTTGTGTTTATTTTGGATAATGTCTTGGTAGGTATATATATATAATGACAAATGTCATATTCTAATGTAAAGATCACATTTGCATAGATTTCTCTTCACTTTTATCTACACAAGATTTTATGTTTATTAACACTTGACTTCATGTTCCTATACACTCGATCTATCTAGCTAATTATCCGTAATAATATACGCATTGATTCTTAAACTCTATGTTTATCATGATCTCTTCCATCTATTTTATCTTAGGTCAAGTTCACAATCATGAGGTCATCCTCATAACTATGAACTCAACTTGCCTAAATTCAAATTGGCATATTGACCCCCTTTGCCTTTCTCACCTAAAGTTGCATGTGTGTGTGGGGTGTTTATGTAAATTATTATGTATTGGTATAAAAATATTCCTTTCCATTCATTTTAGACAACACACACATTCAATTATCTCACATTCTAGGAGAATTAGAAGGTCAATGAATAATAATTCATTTGGATTTGGTGCTTAAAAAAGAATGACAAGTCTAATTTATATGCAAACTATCTATTGTAAGTCATTAAATTAACATCCTTAATTGACTTAACAACAAAAAATAGCGACTCCATGAATTTGAAGATTTTTTTAAGAGATAAATGGTTAAAAAGGAAAAGTAGAATGATATATAACAATGTATATGAAAGATAAATTTTGAAACAAATTTGCAAAAGGTTTCTCTAATGTAACTTTATATGATTTTTTATTAATGGGTCTATTCTATTGTTCAAAAATAAAATTCAACAATTTTAAAATATGATAATGAGGTGTATTATTTTATCATGCATTTATATATATCCATTAAACATGTATTTTTATGCCCTCTTTTTATAATTTCACTTTTTTTTTTTTGGTCTTTTATACATAGCTTCTTTATATAAATCTAGTTTAAAGTGATCTCTTAATTTTTTCTATTATATTTTCAATACACTCAAAGTCATCAATATATCTTCCTTAATTAGCATTTTTCATGAAATTCACTATTCCTCAATGCATGCATGGCTAAATTATTAAAATAAATTAAATCATGTACATTATTAAAGTATTCAATTTGTAAATCACACAAATTTTGTTAGTCAAACTATAATATTCTTTGTAATTGAAGGGAGAAAAGTGCATATTGTAGAACTTCACCTTTTTCTATACCATTTTTCACATAATCATAAATACTTAGTGACCCATTTAGTGCACAAAATTCATTAGTAATCTACCATTACAAACCACCTCAAGATTTTCCATTATACAATCCAAAAAATTTAGCCACCTTGGACTAGGACTAGATTTTTTTGGTGGATATTGTCTACCAAATTTAAAATCAAATTTTTGTTTCCTAAAAGTCAAACCTTTCAAAAAATATTCATTATCACATTTAGATCTCATGCCATATTTTTTCAATTAATGACCATGTAAATATATTTATGAAAATTTCCTATGACACAAATCCATCTACCAACCAATCAATCACAAAAGATAAATCTAATTTGAAAAAAATATATTCAAAATTCAATTCTTTATACTGCACTAGTCCACTAGCATGTCATATTTTGCATTCGCATACCTTGTTTCACATGTTTGTTACACCTTATTCTATTTGTTGTGCTTGAATTTCATCAATGATAGCCATGGAATCATCTTAAAATAAGTCCTATCATACTTTTAAGAATGACCAAAAATCAAAAGGAGTACAAAAGATAGAGTTAAGTGAGGTTTGAAGACTTACATCAACAAAGGACCAAGCCACAAAGTGACCTTCAACTCTAAGATTAAATTTCCTTATTTTACAAATATTTTGCATTCATTTCCTTTGTTTCTCCAAATTCTTCTCTTTAATGCATTAAATGGATGCTTCGTGATTTTATTCAATTGAAAAAGACTCAATGTCTTCATCTTTGTTCAATTTCTTACTTTCACAAATTTTCCTCATTCATTCCTTTTTCTTTGTATTCTTGATTTTATGCTCCACTAATGTTTGTCTTTGGTCATTTCCTTATCATGATGTTGAATTCTAAATCAATCATGAATAATACATGGAGATTAGTTGATTCATAGTATGATAAAGTATCAAACCACAACCAAACAAAAAGGTAATGCACAATTAAAACCACCAATACACTTCCACAAGATCACATCAATCAACCACAAATATGTATATGAACATTAAAAAGCACATACATTCACAACATGAGATATAAGAATTATTCTCAATTTAAACACACTCACAATAGTACCACCAATAGAAATATGACTACCACAAAGAAAAAACATGGATCACAAAGGTATAATTTCTTCGTGCACAAGTCAACTAGCTCTAGCATAAGATGTACTCACTTAGGAAACACCTAATTGAGTTTAAAAGTTCAAACACACTAAGGGTGAAATAGGTTAGATGAGGGCCAACTCTTCTTCTTGTTGTTTTGTTGAAGCTAAAATTTTAAATGTTGTAGGGTTTGAAATTGACTATGGATTTGAATTTTGTCAAGAGTAGGTTAACCATAGGTGGGTCTAGGTTTTTCTATTTTTTTCCTATATCATCTAGCATAAAAGGGGATTTAAGGTTATTCCTATAAATCCTCTAAATGAAATGTGTTCTCCTTTTCCATTCCTTGCTCCCTTCTCAATGTATATGTCAAATATGTGGGGGAGAGAGATCTTCCTCTAGATGTCATAGACTTAAATGTTTATAGGGCCTAATCTAGGGAGTACAAGACCTATTTTAAATCAACCATATCTACTCAAGGCTACAAGTACAATAAACTCATACACATGCATATACACAAATAAATATGCATATACATATCACATGCAAAGAAAAAAACTTGCAACAAATTTTGATGCATCAAAATGCATATTTCTTCATTAAAATAAAAAAAAAATCTATACAAATTCATTATATTATCGGTAATCATACATGGGAATGGGCTTATGATCTAACCTATTTCCTCTTGCAATTGACCTTTCTTATCCCGAATATACACTTTCATGGCAAGGAAAGTATTCATATCAATGAAATGCCTTACTTCTCTCCTCCATGTCTTACTAATTTCTCGTATTCACCACAAAAAAATTTCCTTATTCCTCTTTATCACATCTACATACCCTTAATATTTCTGCTCTTAATTCACATGTTATATATAATGCTGAAGATTAAATATAATCAAATTGGAGAGAATGAAAGCCTATATCTAACTTCTCCTCTTCTGGCTAATTATTTTCCTCCTACACAATAATTGGCAATATCCAACACCCCTATGTTGACTCTATTATTGGATAGAGAATTGAATCCCCTTTTATGATCTCTTCCTTTATTTCCATGTGTCATTATTTTTATTTTTTTTCTAGATGTCTTAACATTTTCTCCTCTATCATGTGGCCTTCTCTTTCACTTTCAATTTTTTATGATTATCCTAAATTAGGTACCTATATTACTTATTGAATTCCTGATCTCTCAAATATGCACATATCTTTGTATTATCTCTTATTTTATGTGCACCCCTTACTTCCTTCCATATTTTTTTCCCTCTCAAATTATTTCTCAAATTGTTGGTCAAAATCCCTATGTGCACCAAAATTAACATATTAATTGTTAGGAGTGATGAAGTATGAAGTTGAATTGTTAGCACCCTACTAAAATCCTCTTCCCTATGTTGGATATCATTAAATATTCTCGAAGGTGAAGATGAACAACTTTTAAAAGAAACAACTAATAAAAAAAAATCACTTTAAAATTTTATGGCTACACAAAATGTATGTGCAATTTTTATTGTTGGCCATGATGCCCCTATATCTATTTTGTTTGCTAGGTTAAAAGGTAGGACTCCATTTTATATAACCTTGATTAATTATAGGAAATTGTTCTTAAAAACTAAGGGGACAATCTATTAAGATGAAGTTTCCCCTAGCTTAACAAGTTAAACTATGCAATCAATTGTACACTTAAGTACTTCTAAACTAAAAAATATTAAACATTCCATCGTAGTTCTTGCATTTTGTATTTCAAATTGATATGGTAGTAGAGTTCAAGAATTAGGGACTTTATTCCTCTCTTGAAAGGTCTTTCTTTTAAAACTTAGCTTTGCAAGAATCACATAGTGGAAAATGAGATACTATAGCAAGGGGATTGATGATATTCCAAGTGTAGCTAGTTAAATATATTTATGAAGATCACTTTTAAGGAGAAGAAAATATAATCCTACCCTATCCAACCTACAAAGAAATTTTAAAAGACTAAGGGGAAAAGAGGAAAGAAAGAGAGAAGAAAAAAAGGAACAAGAGAGGAAAGATTTTTATCTACAAGAAAATATTACCAAATTCAAACTTTCCCTATGAAAATAAGATTAACACTTGTTCCATTGTCAATTTTACCACAACATATGACATAACTAGTTTGATAGTTTGAGGAAAACCATATATTTCATGATCATCATTGTAGTATAAACAAGAAATGGAACCATCACCTTGGATATTAAATTTGCAGATAATAGCCCATGAAATTCACAAATAAACATTAACTAAAGTCAATGAAATATGTTCACAAAGAACATTAATAGACAATACAGTTTTTTATGCTAACAAATTTGTTGAGACTTAAATTGAGCTAAAAGTTCTATCCTAGCATTCAAATATGTAGGGGAACAAGTTCCCTTCCATTTCTCATTGATATTTTTATGTTTATCCCATCTCCTCTATTTTATGTACATTGTTCATTACATATGGATCTAGTCCCTTAGATTTGGAAAAGATTGCTCTACTAGTATACATGTTGACCATATTAGTTACATCACATTTAGTTGGTCTAATATGTAGATACAGTCTATTCTAATGGATATCACCTTTCAGATTTTTTTTATTTTTTTTTGATGAATAGGTACTAATCTATATTAATTTAAAGATTAAAATACACATTCACAAAAAAAAGGTGGGTGGTAAGAAGGCACACCCCGAGAGTCACATAGGCGAAGCCCATAAAAGCCAAAAAATCAACCTTTAAGATTTTTGAGATTCAATGACCAATTCTGCAGATTTTATAGCTCCCACAATAACATACCAATGGAAACGGCAAGTAAAATACGTACAATGCGAATAGTAATGAAATGGAAACGAGATGGCAACAGTAAATACAAAATCAATCCAAGAAACGAAAAAACTATAGAACAAATGGGCCCCACATGACCAGACTTTAGAGTGTGTCGGTTAAGCCCGACCGCAAGGGAGGCTCCTCTCGTCTTCTTGTTGGCGTACTCAGACATGATGGTGGCGGATAAGGGATAATCTCCACCTATTCCAAAGCCCAGCCAGACTCTGAACAAACACAGCGTGGCCATCACTCGGTCCTTCGTACGGCCGAAGGAGAGACCTTGTGCGATGGAGCAGACCACCATGAGCATTAGCTTAATCCCGTACACTTTCTTTCGTCCCAGTTTGTCGCACATATACCCGAAGAAAAGCTGTCCCGCTAAAGTTCCACACAAGCCCACTCCCGTGACTGCGGACAATACATTCCTGGGCAAGGTGCCCATCTTCAAGTCTTTTTGGTAATAAATTCGTCCCAGCAGTTTGGTCATAGTCGTTATGCAGAAGAGCTCGTAGGCGTCAGTGAAGAAGCCCATCCCAGCAATTACAATGGCTGTGAAATGGTACCCTTGTGTTTTGGCCGCGTGCAAAGCCGTCAGCACGTCCAGCTGCTTCTTCGCCATGGTTGGAAATCCAGTTACCTGCAAGCAAAGTAAAACGAAGCCGTCACAAAGAAGAAAACAATCAAAATAAGATAGAGGATGATCTCCCCGCAACTGTATAACAGTTGGGTGGGGATTCGTCTATCTATTAGTACAGATAGACATACCCCTCAAAAGTTACAAAACAAATCTTAGGCTCCCGAAACATTTGCTTCAGAAATCGATCAATTCATTTGAGTTATATTAAGACTTTTTGTTCTTTTGGATTATAGTTCAACGATTGATGTCGATGGTATGTCCTCTTCATCGGTTTTCTTGGTTTTACCTTCAAAATTTAACGCATTTGAGCAAACATGCTTGCACATACTTTATGCTCTTCGATCGAGACGTAGCCCATTAGACTCTTTCCTTTATTTCTCAGACATTACGTAGAACATTCCACTTTTGCATTGGGTTCTCAGTCATTCTTTATATATTAAGATACAAACTCAATTATGAGATCATAATGGAATTGTTTCTATGTACATATACTACAGTCTGAATTAAGATTATTTTCTCTTTCTATCTAATTACCCTGTACTGGTATGCAAAGAAATTATTCTAATTACCGGCCCAAGCACCACTAACGAGGTTTGAATGCACTCATTTGAAGTTGAAATAATAACTTATTTAGCCATCGTTCCAGAATTATTTACAATTTTGAAAGAGACGATGTTATTTTTATTATTGAATTCTTCTTTGATCTTATACATTTCTAAAAATAGAATTACATTGTAAATCAATCATAAACATTCATTGCTTTTATAAAACAAATGGTAAAAACTCTAACACGATCTAAATCAGAAACCAAATACATCAGAAAATAATAATATTTATTGAAAAAATTAGTGTAGATATGTTATTTTATGTATTTATATATAATTTTTTATTTTATATAAAATTTTACGATGTTTGAATAAATATTTTAGAATTAGTAAGTCAATCACGCATTTATGAATATAACATGTGGAAATGTGAATATGATCTAGCTGTGTGGATTTGATCTTATACATAATCATGTGGAAATCTTTCTTTGCAAGTATATTTTAATATTGTTGATTTATGAATAATATATTATGTGGATTTTGGAGTGTGGGGTTTTTCTCCCAAAAGGGTTTTCCCTATGTAAACCACTATGTTGTGGTATGAATGGTACTTATATTTATTTCTATTTAGTTTATGTAACTTTTGTAAAGATTTAAAAATTTATGCATATCCCTCCTCTCAAGATTAGTTTAGGAAGTTGTTCTACTACCTTACCTTCCTTACATATTCTTCATTAACTAGTTTCCCCACCAAAAAGTAGGTTTGTTCATGGGTAATAGATTTTTCACTCTATCATTTTTATTTATGAAGCTCTTCATTTTGTTGAGGTTAAAAAAACCATTTTCATTCTCAAACTTGACTAGATGAAGGCCTATGATTGCATCACATAGTGTTTCCTTGACAAAATCATGAAAATATTTGGATTTAAGGAAAATTTCCAAAACCTCATCTTGGAATGCATATACACCCAAAATTTATCATTTTTTGTAAATGTA